>JANHMN010000018.1:6969877-6986620 GCA_030674055.1 Rhabdomys pumilio | reverse complement strand
GAACTACATATAGGGGTTAGTGTAAACTGTTAACTCTAATATCGTTACAGGTGAAATGAGGGTACAGAAACCATTAGAATGTGTTGTAAAGGGTCAATTTACCTGACACTCAATATGCGCAGGTCTTAAAATTGTTTTAAAATCTTTTATTGATTGTTTATCTTATGAAATATATAAACGAGAATTAATACATACATCAGTTACAATCAAAAGGATGCAATATTAATGTAAAATGGATATCTCCAACATTCTCTATCACTATCATTTTCTTATATGTAAAGAATACTTTAAGAATTTGGCTTTTAATTGTGTATGCGTTTCAGAGTATGTGAATGTGACTGAGGTTGTCCATAGAGGCCAGCTACATCAGATGCCCAGGAGCTGGATTTGCAGGTGGTCATGAGCTGATATTAAGTGCTGGGAGCAGAACTCAGGTCTTCTGTAAGCATAGTACGTGCTCTTAATCGTGGAGCCATCTCTCCACAATGAGTAAAGATAATGTTTTAAACTAAAAAAATTCTGAAGATGTAGAGAGAATATCTGAATATCTTATGGATGCATCATCTGCCAATTAAAAAGCCTATGGCCTATGGCTTAGGCAGAAAATAGAAGGTGGAACATCTGGAAGAAAAAAGAAATTCTTGGATAGATCCAGGAGTGAGAGGATCCACTCAGGAAGATGTGAGGAGACAGGTACATGGTACCTGAACACAGGTAACCAGCCACGTGGCAGAGTGTAGATTAAAATAAATGGGCTATTTTAGGTTAGGATCTAGTCAGAGAAGAGCCTAGCTAATATAACCAAGGTATTTGTAACTATACTTGGGGAGTCTGAGTGTTATTTCTGGGAGCATGGGGTCAGGAGGAAAAACTGAACCTACCCTTTACATGAAGAGATGTGGATAAGCTTTCTCCATTGAACTGGATCCCTGAGGCAGCTGAGCACAGGAATTATTGGATAGTTTTAGTAGATGGACCACAGAATAATGGCGAATCTGAACCTGACCTCGAAAAGCTTGACATCTAGAAGAATAATTCCGCCTTCCCCCTTTCAGATTTCAATAGCTGAACACTTTTCTTTATTGCTTTTTCCCTAACAGGACTGAGGATAATATTAACCATTAAAAAGTGTGAAGCACAAAGAAAAAGATGTAGTAAAACTGCCGTGAATATTGTCAAAGTTTATAATCTGAGTCACAACAGAACATTTTACAGTGTTTTCTAAAAATAAAATTAAAAAGTAGCATTACCATTACCACCCATCCAATCCAAAATATTAGGAAGAAGTTTCAGATTAGGAGACATGTGCATGTCAAAAGAATGCTCTCTGAGAGTGAAATTTAATTTATAAAATGACTTTACATAAAAATACATGTAAATGGAATCATTTCTGCTCTTCTTGTTAACAGACACATTTTATCAGATTCATGTAATGACTGTGGACCTTCTTCACTGGGACAGAAGTTTGCTCTGTGCCTTTGTGTATAGATGTTCTCCCATGGTGGCAGAGCTGGAGGCAGCATCCCTAATTATAGAGATGGTGTTCTCTTTGGGGGCATGCAATCCTGTAATTTTTCATCCCTAATTAGGCTAAAGGGAGGGCCTGGGTAATATCCTATTTTATAGTTCTTTTAAAATCTTTGACTAAATTAGCCAGTTGTATAAAACTCTCCACTCCTCTTATTTCTCTGAAAGAGATAATGTTGGTAATTATGATGATAAGGAGAAGGGGGTGGGACAAAAGAGAAAAAGAAAGAGGAAGAAGGAGGGGGAAGACATGAAAGAAGATTTAGGAGAAAAGGAGGCTGAAGGGATGGGGAAAAGGAAAAGGGAGGAGAAGGGAGGAAGAGAAGGAAGCAGAGGAGGAGGAAAAGGAAGGGGAGGAGGAAAAGGAAGAGGAGAAAGTAAAGGAGGGAAGAGAAGGAAGGGGAAGAGGAAGAAGAGGAGGAGGAAGAGAAAAGGAGGAGGAAAAGAAGAGGAAGAGGAGGAGAAGGAGGAGGAGGAGGAGATCAGATAATTAGCTTGTCAGCAAACTGAGGAGCCACCTTGAGGCTAAAATTTCAAATTTATATTGTATGGAAACTGTCTGGAATATATATTGTGACATGTAGACTTTTGAGTTTCACCTTTAGGCAGTCTGACTCAATATATCTCAAGTAGAGTCTAGGCATCTCCATTTAAAATATAAGTCCCCAGGTCTGGAAAAATGGACCAGCAGTTCAAGAGTGAGTCCTGATCTGGAAGTAGATTTAAATTTAGCTTACAACCATTGTAACTCCAGCTCCAGAGGATCCCATGCCCTCACATCCATTGTTAGTGGGCAACTGTACCTGTGCACATACCCTCACAGAGGTGCACATGCACACACACACACACACACACACACACACACACACACACACACTTAAACATAAAAATAAATCTTGAAAATGTAAGTCTTCATAGGCTGGAGATAAGTGGGGAGTTTGTTTAGGCTATACAAGGTCCTGGGTTTGATGATCAGCACTGTAATAAATAAAAAGTCAGTCAATCAATTAATCCTCAAACTTGAAGACAGTCCCTTTGGGAATTCTTGTGTGTATATGTTAGAAACTGTGTCACATGTGAACTGGAAGCAGTCACTACGCAGCTGCCTGCAGAACTGAGACCACTGCTCACCATGATTTTGAACCATGTGTATTATGGAGCCTGTCTCCATCCTCAGCTAGATGCTTCCAGAGAGGATGCTGGGCAGCGCTGTCTTCCCTTGCTCTTAGCATCTACTCTCCTTCCCTTGCTTCCTTGGCACACAATACCAATAGAGGGAGGAGGGTCTTAGATCTCAGGGAAGGACTGGAGTTCATGAAGGGAACCTAACTGGTTTCCTGTATGGCTTGTGATTGTCTCAGTATGTCCTTTCCCAGAGGAAGACTGAACGATTCTGGTGCCTACTGCCTTTTCCCCCTCTCTTCATGTCCCTTTCCTCAAACAACAGTGGTTTGGGTGTCTCACTACCCAGTTCTACCCCTCTGTCTCATACTCCCAAAGATGTGGCATTCCCAGATGTACATTCCAAGTGTCTAAAATTGGGACAGGGCAATGTAGGCTCATGGGAAGGAAGTGCATGAAGACAGAACAGAGGCTCTTTACAGTAGGATACGTGAGTGCTGGCTTGTAGTGTCAGTCTATCCTCCTTGAAAGTGTCCTAAAGCCTGGTTGCTGTTTTTACATTTTAATACTTTTATTCTTTCTTATTTTTTCCTTTATTTTTTTCATCTGTACTATTAACTATTGGAAAAAAAGTGTTGAATTCTCAAAACATCTTTAAAACTTCACCACTGACTCCTTCCCATTCAGTCAAGTTCCTCCTTTATATAGTTTGAAGCTCCATTGTTGTGGCTGGCCCTGGTATTGTTTGTATTTTGGTGTCAACTTCCCTTTCCTGGGAGGGGCTGTGAACAAGGAGTGAGTGACTTTTTGTGAACCATCCCCTAATGAATAAAGGAGCCAATCACTGGGTGAGTAGAAGGGACTTCCGGGTTGGATAGGGAAAAAGAGGAAGAGGAGAGAGATAGGGCCTTTTTGGACAGGATAATGAGAGGGCAAGATGTAGCTACTAGTGTCTCCCAGCTTATGGTAAATCTGCTAGAATTCACCACCAGAGGATTTAAATTTAATATGGTTTACAAGATTAGCAATCTAGTTGTTGCACCCAGAGATTGAGTTACCATCGTTTCTGAACTAGGTTTGTGTGGTGTTTTTCTTCACATGGCTGCTTGATTGGGTTCCAGAGAGAAAGGCAGTGTGGATTTGCCAGATGTGTACCACAAAAGGCCCTGGGGGTTTTGAAGCATGGAGCTGGTGGGTAGCAACCTGTCAGTGGGAACTTAGCTAGCAGGATGGAGAGATTTTTGGGAGCTCTGGACCAGAGAGTCTGCCAAGATGAGAACACCACACTGGTAATGAAAGAGCTAAAAATTTTTAAACCTTCCACAGATGGAGTCAAGAGTGCAGATCAGCTTGTTTTGCGCTCTGGGTCCTAGAAAACTAGCTTTCCACAAGACAAAATAGATAAGATAGGAGTTCAGAGCTGGGAGTTCAGGTCAGCATGACCATGCACCCTGGATACCAGGAACTGGACTGAAATAGGGTTTGATTCTTAAGAGAAGAAAAGCTTGAATGAGATATTTCCCCTCTGACCGTTTCTTGAACCTGTCACGGAAACTGAACACTGGACAGGTGCTTTCTATAGATACTTAATTATGATTCCCCCTCGTCTCCCCTGGGTTGTGGGTTTTTCCCTTTAAAAGCTCTAGCTCTTCTCTAAGGGGGGGGGTCGTACTTCGTTGCTTGCCTCTGCGTAGGACAGGCTAAAAGTGCGGCCTCAACGCGTTGAATCAAATATACCTCTTGTTAATTGCATCAAGTTCGGTGTCTTGCAGTTATTGGGGTGGCCGTGAATTCCCGAGAGCAAGGAGAGAGTTCCTCCCTTTCTGGCGGGCCTTACACTACCATGTGGCCTGCTGATGCCCAGCATAACGTGGGAACTTGTCGATCTTTTTAAATCTTTTTAAGATTTCCCATGACACTCCATAAGTAAGGATACATTTGTGTTTACTTGGTTATTTTGATGATCTGACCCATTATCCTCACATAATGCTTCTCTTTTTCTGCGATTATATTTGCTATTCTGGGGTCTATATTTTTATATTAATATGTCTGTTTCAGTTATATTATAAGTGACCATGCACAGCAACTGTTGCTGTTTGCATAAGGCCTGCACGAGACTGAGCCTGTTCTATCCAAAGGCTATCTAAAAGAGACAGATATAAGCCTTAAAGGTCTGTATATTTGACAGAAAAAAACCTTTTAACTTTTAGTAAGCAATGCTTCTGGGTAAAGGGAGTTTTAAAGCTATAACAATAAATTGATCTAAGCACATCACAAAGAAGAAATCAGTATAATAAGCATTCAATATAATAACTATCTTATAGTTAGTTATAGTTACATAAATATTGCACAATAGTATGTTACTAAACATGAATTAACCATTTGTTTCCAAGGAGTAATGATAAAGCTCTTTTCTAAAATAAAAATTGTGAGTTTAAAGGGTTTAATATTAGCAATAATAAAAATTTTAGTATATACTTCCACAAAGGAAATGTATTGGTCTGTTTCAAATACCAGTGAGGATTCTGTCATTTTGACCACTTCATATATAAAGTACTCTGTGTGGTGGTTTTTTAATCAGCATTCTCCAGAGTAACAGAAATTTTAGAATGAATCTCTATATAGAGAGATATGATTTATTAGAATGGCTTACAGGCTGTGGTCTAGCTAATCCAACACTGGCTACCTATGAACAGAAGGTGCAAGAATCCAGTAGTTGTTCAGTCCATGAGGCTGGATGTCTCAGCTGCTCTTAAGTATAAGCCAGAATCCAGGAAAAGAAGGATCTAATGCCAGTGAAGGAATTAACTCGCTAGACAGAATGAGAGGGAAGAGAGAGAGAGAGAGTACTTTCTTCTTCCATGTCTTTTGTATAGGTCGCTAAAGGCATGGCCCACATTAGAGGTGGTTCATCCTGTATCGAATGATCATATTAAAGTTTCCTCTTCTCATCTCAAAGATCCAGATTAGAAGTGTGTCTTGATTTAATTAAGGACTAGTCTCTAAATGCCCAGCCATTTGGACTTTAGTTAATTCTAGTTGAAGTTACATTGACAACCAAGAATATGTACGACAAGTGGCAACTGCATAAAAAACTATGAGTAAGAAGACATGTTATTCTTAGGACTCTCATTATTACTTAAGCATGTGCTGTTAAGCATAAAGTGCTCAACATGTGCTTACTGACCACCGATGAATGGAATATAACAGCATCTACACACAGAGAACGTTAAGCAGAGCTATCACCATAAGAACAAGCTGATCAGGAAAGACTTTAGAAATCAAATGGTAGAAATGTGTTGGATAACGTCTATAAAACAAAATGCTAGAGGGCCTGGAGAGATAGCCAGGGGTTAAGAGCATCTCTGGCCCGTTACGGTAGACTTCTTTCAGTTCCCAGCACACACATGGCTGCTGACAAGCATCTGTAGCTGTAACTCCAGGGGATCCAATCTTTTCTTCTGCCTTCTGAAGGCACCAGGCACACATGTGTGCACAGACATCCATGCAGGGAAAACACACATAAATATTGTAAAAGAAAATGCTAGAAAAATTAAATTTAAGGTATATTGAGTAGCAAGAAACTTAGGTGTGATGAAACTTTCTGAAAATTCTGGTGCATGAGACTGAGCTAAGCCTGTGAAGATGCCAAGGATCTGACTAAAGTTATGGAGACTAAAGGCAGAGGGATAGTCCAAACTTCCGTCTGTAGAACCTTGAACATGGTATGTGCCCACTACTAAACATGTGGAGTGAATGACTTAAATTATACATCTTTTTTTTTTTTGAATTTCCAGTAGTATAGCTTGAATCTGAAATGTTCTCCACAGGTCTCTTTATGGATAGCTTAGACCTTCTACTGTGGTAACAGCATAAAGCAGAGATGTCTTTAAGAGGTGGGGGTTCTTGTGAGAAAGTCCAGTCACTGTGGCTGTGTCATTGAAGTGTCTTCTTCTAGTTCTTTGCTTTGCAGAGACCACAGTGACCAGCTTCCTCTACAGTGCCCTCTCACCACAGGGTACCAGGCTACCACAAACACATGACATAAGAGCCAAGTGAGCACAGCCTGGGATGATTAAAATGGTGAACCAAAATAGAGAAGAACCCACCAGGGAAGGGCAGCCGAGTTGAAGAGTTCAGGGCTGGGGCAGGGTTTACTAGATAGTGATTGAGGGATGGGAGGAGAGTCTGGAGGCCAGGCTTGCAAAATAAGCACCTCAGTCCCTTGTCTGAAATCCAACAAAAAGGTTATAGAGGTGAGAGGTGAGATAGGCACGCTAGGTCTCAGGGTCCGGGATGACTGTGACTCAGGCTCATCCTGGGCACCATCAAGCCCATACTCAGTAGACTAACTAAGACCAGGCTGGCCTATTGATTTTTCTCCTTGAGATTATTTTATCTATGACTTAATTCATACCCATCCTCTTTTGGCTGAAAAAGGGACTAGTCTAAGGGAAGTCATTCTCAGAGCTTGATGCTGTTAACATTCTTAACTTCTCTTGAGGTCAAAGGTCTTCTAATACTCTGATTCCTCCCCTCCCCTCCAGAGAATGTTGGCTTTCCTTGTGGGCAAATGAGAGCGAAGGTTTTTTTTTCAGACTATCTGGAAACAATAGGTAAAGTTGACTATGAAACACTTTATCAAACAGCGCTGACTGAAGGCAAAGCCATGACTGGCTTACAGTGAGATTTTGGGTTCAGAGCTTTTTACAAACTATTTCATAATGGAAAACAAATTGTTTTGAATGTGAAACAAGGAGAAAAGTTACAAACTATTTCCCTAATTAAAGAATGGTTATCAAACATGTGTTGTTGTTCACTGTAAATAAACCTAGGAGATAACTCACCACGATACATTTATTTGTCCTTGCATACCTTGAGTGAATTGGTGTGTGACAAACAATGGAAAAACATGGTGTGTGTGTGTGTGTGTGTGTGTGTGTGTGTATGACTGGAGCTTGACACCAGCTTTCTATTTTTATATAGTATTAATCATGATCTCGTCTCATTAATGTTCTGACAAGCTTCAAAAAAGCAGTGAGATTTCGTTCCGCGTCGTCAGCATTTTTATACACACCGGACAGTCTTTGAAGTTAATTGGAGCCTTCCACACTGATGCAAGATGCGGCTAAAAGTGGAAGAGAACCCCAGAGTCTGACCACAGGATCACTGATACCCTGTACAGCAGGACCAGACACAAGCTCAGCACGGAGCTGAGAACCCACAGGTAAAGGCTGACACACAGTACCCCGGAAGTCACAAAGGGGGTGGGGAGGAGGGGGCGGCTACTGCGAGTGAGTATGTGATGTAACTGGAAAGGCCAGTGCTTTCTTTCTCTTATGCACCCCCATCTAGCACTGAGCAGCTGAGGAGGAAATAGAAAGGTGTCTCAAAAATCTTTAGTCACATTTAACCTACATGTGAACGACACTCAATAGAGCAATGGTTTAAGACCGCGAGGTATTGATCATTCCAGACCCCATTTCTAAGTACTAAGGGTCCTTATAAGATCCTTCAAGGAAATAATCTAGTTTTCAATGAATAAACTAGCTTTCTGAAGCTTTGTGATTTGATTTAGGATCACTTGTATATTATGTGGATACATGCAGTTTGCTATAAAATTAGGAGGTTCTTGCACCTGGGGTCATTCATTCATTCATTCATTCAGAATTCACTTATTTGAGCATGTAATTTGTTCTGAGCATTTTATTAGTCCCTAGGGACGCAAAGCTAAACAAAGCAAATGCTAGACAGTTTTTTTTTCTGTTAAAGTTAGTACATCCTCATTAAATGTTAAGCTAGAGAGATTTTTAATAAAAAAAGTGTTTTTCTAGCACTTTACTCTTCTTTTGAAACAAGGTCACTGTGTAGGCTAGGCTATTAGCCCAGGTTGTGCTTGAACTAGTGAAGGTTCTCATGCCTCGGCCTCAGCATGAGTCGCCATGTCTGACTTACTGCTTTGCTCAAAGTCTTATTTCTGTTCTTACAGATGTGTAAGTGCCTGTTATTGTGAAAAATATTTCTTATATCATTTAAATTTTTTAGACCTATTATTTTATTATATGTGTGTGTGTGTGTGTGTGTGTGTGTGTGTGTGTGTGTGTGTATGAATGTGTGCACACATGCTATGTACATGCCTGTTACCAACAGAATTCTGAAGAAGGCATCAAGTCCTCTGGAATTAGAGTTACAGAAGGCTGTGAAGTACTGTGTGGGAGCTCGGGTTCTCCACCAGAACATCAAGTACTGATCTTAACAGCTGAGACAGTCTCCAACTAACTTATATTGTGTTTTCTAAATATTCTCTCTCATTTAATGCTTTCAAAATCTCAGCAGGTGCTGAAAGGTGGAAGATGAAACTTTCTTACCCAGGGTTGAATGATTAGTGATGTGGCAACTTACTGTAGGTCCAGTGGACCAGACACAAAAACCAAATCTATGTCTTCAGTGTTTTTTTTTTTTGTTAGGTAGATGCACTTACAGACTTTTTTTTCCATGTTCATCATTAAAACAGGTTTCCTAGTTGAGATCATTATTTTATAATCAATGTGCAAACCTCTCCCCACCCAGGTCAATGTTTACAGATGTTGGTCTATGGCATTCCTTACAATGAAACTGCAATCTGGGTCACTTAGTATATGGGACCTCATTGTTTAACATGGGACACAACAAGAAAGATGTGTAGAAAAGAGAAAGTAGAAAGTAGAAAATAGAAAGTAGAAAATAGAAAATAGAAAATAGAAAATAGAAAATAGAAAATAGAAAATAGAAAATAGAAAATAGTAAATAGAAAATCATTCTTCCACCCAAAGTCGTCATTTCTTCCTGACAGTTGAGAATCCGGCAGTGGAGTAGGATTCACTCCCAAATCAAGGCATACATTGTCTTGAACATTTAAAGAAACACTGACTTCTTTGGGTTTCTTTGCTCTTTATTGTTGGTTTTTTTGTTGTTGTTGTTTTTCTTTCTTATATATTACATCCTGAACACAGTTTTTCTTCTCTCCTCCTCCTTTCCAGTCACTCCTCCTTTCCTCCCCTCATCCACTCCTCCTCTGTTTCCCTTCAGAAAGGGCAGGTCTCCCAGGGATATCAAAAAACATGGCATGTTAAATTATAAGCGCCTTCTCTCACATTAAGACTAGACAAGGCAACCCAGTAGGAAAAAAAAAAGTCCCAATAGTGCAGTGGGAATTTCTAGTTTCATTGGCGACTTGGTTGTGTCATGTGATGTTTTTCCTGGAAGCTGTCTTACTAGAGGATCTTTTGCTGAAGTAGTTTGGTGTTTTGATAGTAGACTGGACTGCTGGCAATGAAGACTGGAATCTCCCCCAAAGAACGACTTCTAAATAGGTCCACATCCCCCTTGTTCCATTAGTCATCTTTCTACCTGACCTTTGGTCAGTGGGCTATAAGAGAGGTTGAAGCATTTAAGAACCCTTATTAAAATAGGTTTTGAAAAATATAAGTCTATACCAAAGTGGGCAAAAGAGTCTGAGACAGCCACCTGCTCCAACTGTCAGGACTCCCCCAAGAAAACCAAGGTATATACCCATACATAGGCAGAGGGCCTAGATCAGACCCATACAGGCTCCCTGATTGTTCAGTCTCAGTGAGCCCCTATGAGCCCTGGCAGGTTTTCTTTGGTGTTCTTGATCCCTCTTAGTTCCTAGAATCCTCCTGCCCCTCTTTGGTGGGATTCCTTGAGTTCCACCTAATGTTTGGCTGTGGGTCTCTGCATCTGTTTAGATCAGTTGCTGGTTGAAGCCTCTCTGATGACAGTTTTGCTAGGCTCCTGTCTATGAGTATAGAAGAATATCATTAGGAATCATTTTATTGACTTTCCACCGCCCCCCCCCATCCCCTACCCCTCATTGGTTTTGTTCTAACCTAGGTCTCTGGGCTAGTCAACCTTTGGTTCCTGGCCCTCTAGATAGTATAAGAGATGGCAGAATCTCAAACTGCACTAGCCATTGATTGGCTTCTCCCATATTTTCTGTGCCATTTTTATCTCAGCACATCTTGTAGGTAGGACAAATTGTAGGTCTAAGGTTTTGTGCTTGTGTTGGTGTCCCGGTCCCTCCACTAGAAGTCTTGTCTGGTAGTAGAAGATGGTCAGTTCAGGTTAAATATCCCACATTACCAGGAGTCTAAGCTAGGGTCACCCTTAGATTCCTGGGAGTTTCCATTGCACTAGATTTCTAGCTTGTCTTTGAGATGCCTCCCCCAATTCCTGTTGTCACTTCCAGTACCCTCTCCCTCCATCCTCCCTATACCTGATCTTTCCTGTTTCCATCCTCCAGGGATATTCACACATCCTTCCTTCATCCCTCCTTGTTTCTAAACTTCTCTGGGTCTGTGACTGTAGCGTGGTTATCCTTTATTTTACAGATGAGATCCACTTACACATAAGTAGACCATCTTCGTCTTCCTGGTTCTGCGTTACTTTACTCAGGATGATTTCTTTTTCTGTTCCATCATTTGTTTGCAAATTTCATGATGTGATTTTTTTCAATAGATATGTGATACTTCTTTGCTTAAATGTACCACAGTTTCTTTATCCGTTCTTTGGTTGAGGGACACCTAAGTTTTTGTTTGTTTGTTTGTTTGTTTTTTTTTTTTTTTTTTTTTACAGTTTCTGGCTATTATGAATAAAGCTGCTATGAACATAGTTGAGCAAGGGTTTTCCTTGCCAGATCATTAGAATAAAATCAAAGACCAAGATGTAAGTTTACATCTCTATAGATATCTGCTTTTTGTTAAAGAAACCAAAATTATACAATGAAAAAAAGCACATATTTTCAACAAATGGTGCTGGTCTAACAGGACTTCTGCATGTAGAAGAAGCAAACAGGCATATTCCTATCACCCTTTACAAAATTCAAGTCCAGGTGGATCCAAGACCTCAACATAAAACCAGATACAATATACCTGATAGAAGAGAAAGTGAGAAATGCCTTTGAATACATTGACATAGGAGACCACTTTCTAATCCAAAACCCAAGAACATAGCTACTAAGGTAAATACTAGTAAATGAGACCTCCCTTATGAAACTGAAAAGGTTTTATAAGGCAACACACACTGTCAATAGGACGAAACCTGGAAAAGGTCTTCATCAACCCCTAACATAATCTAACAGAGGGCTAAATTCTAAAATATATAAAGCACCCAAGAAGCCAGACATCAACAAACCAAATAATCCAATAAAATGGGTTGTAGATATAAAAAGAGAATTCTAAACAGAGGAATCTCAAATGGCCAAGAAACACTTAAAAGAAATGTTCAACATCCTTTGTCATCAGGGGAAATGGAAATCAAAATGATCCTAAGATTCCATCTGATACCTGTCATAGTTGCTAAGAACAAAACCACAAGTGATACAACCAGAAAGGACTTTCAATGGAGGGATGGGACACCAACCCAGCCACAAAACCTTAGACCCACAATGTGTCCTGCCAGCAAGAGGTGCAGGGGTAAAGACGGAACAGAAATTGAGGGAATGACCAACCAATGACTGGCACAGCTTTGAGACCCATGCCATGAGATAGATCCTCTCTTCTGACAAATTTAATGACACTCAGCTATGCTCCCAGACAGAAACCTAGCATAACTGTTATCAGAGAGGCTTCACCCAGGAACTGATGGAAATAGAAGGAGAGACCCACAGTCAAACATTAGACAGAGCCTGGGCAATCCTGCAGAAGGGGAGGAAGGATTGAAGGAGCCCAAGAGGTCATGGACTCCACAAGAAGTCCTACAGAATCACAGAGATTGAACTAACAACCAGAGAGCATGCATGGGATGGACTCAGACCCTCTGCACATGTGAAACAGTTGTGTAGCTGAGTCTTCATGAGGTACTCCTAACAGCAGGAGCAGCGGCTGTCTCTGACTCTGTTGCCTGCCTTTGTATCTCTTTTCCCTAACTATGTTGCTTTGTCTAGCCATAATAAAAAATGATGCTCTACTCCTACTCCAACTTGGGATGCCAACCAAGGTGGATTAATATCCATGGAAGGCCTCTCCTTTTCTAAGAAGAAAGAGAGAACTGGGGAGAGAGGTGGGGAAGGGGAGTTGAGAGGGAGGGACTGGGAGGAAAGGAGTGGGGGAAGCTGGGATCAAGATGTAAAGTAAATACATAAAGTAATTAATTAAAAATGCAAGTGACAGCTCATGCTGGTGACAAAGTGGAGCAAGGGAAACATTTCTACATTGTTGGTGTGTAGGGTTAGATTTTTCAAAATCTACTTTTAATAAGGGTTCACAAATGCTTCACCTCTGCTCCCATTCTAGCCCACTGTCCAAAGGTAGGGGAGAAAAGATAGCAAATAGGACAAGAGGATGTGAACCTGGTTAGAAGGAGTTCTTTGGGGGTGATTCCAATCTCCCTGTGTCAGGATACTAGCAGTCCAGTTCAGTAGTGTCAAGTACCTAACAAGAGTCAACAGCAGTGGCATGATCCAGCAGAAGCAACCAGGCCTTTATTGAATTGGAGCAAGTCAGCAGGAGTGACCAGAATCAGCCAAGAAGCCAGGAGAAATTCTCCGCCATGTCTCTCTCAATAAAGTGAAGATCACTGAAGACCCACGAAGCATTGCAAAGCTAACTATACAAGCGCCATCACTATCATTGAGTCCTAGTTATACTATCTCCAAATTTCACATGTCCTCCCATGGTCTTGCCTCAGCAAAACAACACTTGAGGCTGCATCACCTGCCATATCAAGAAACTTCCACCTCACGGGTGGGAGTGCAAACTTGTACAGTCATTTTAGAAATCAATATGGTGGTTTCTCAGAAAACTGGAACTCAGTCTCAGCTATATCACTCCTGGGCATAATACCCACAGAACACTCCATACTACCACAAGGGCTCTCTGTTGTTGTCATTGTTGTGGTTACTTTACTATTGGTCTGCTCATGAGTGCCCTTAAGCAGATTCTATGGCAGGGCAGGTGCCAGTATCATGCTACTCTGATGACTTGGGTTTTCCTCTGGGAATGGCTGCCCGTTCTACCCTCATTTTCACATCATGAAGCCTCCACATGCCACTCCATACACGCTCTCTCTATTTTTGTGTTTCAATGTTGAGTGCTAGGACTCATAAATGAGACTGAACAAAATAATCCTCTACACTCTGTTCCTGGATATGAACTTAGATTAAGCATCATCAGAGTTATAAAATTAGTAGGAGTTTACTGGGGAGTCTTCATTCCAAATGATTTCAGCAGAGCTTGTTCTGAAGAGTCCAAAATAGGAAGGTCTCTGAGTGTTCTGCTTACACAATGTTCATACCCTGTGCATACAGAGATATTCTCGAGTTAAAACATTACCTTAAAAAGATGGATTTATGTTTGTAAGCATGTTCCTGCTTGTGTTTTAGATGTACCGTGCACATGGAGAGGCCTGTAGAGGCTTGAAGAGAGCTCAGATCACCTGGAGCTGGAGTTACAGGTGATTGTGAGTTGCCCCATGTGGGTGCTGAGAACCTCTTAGCTGCTGCGCCACCTCTCCACTCTCAAATCTCACCTTAAAAGCCATACATTGACTTTTCCCTTGGTGCTCTGTTTTATACCCGTGCATCGTCAGCATCAATTATAAAGGGTGGTAACCTAACTGGCAGTTTCTTTTTGTCATAGACTCATCTTGAGCCTTTTCCTAACAGATGATCATTTAAAATGTGCCCAATAAACTTCAAACAACTCTGGGTTTGGTAGTATAATAATTTCTTGGTAGAAAATAGAGACATCTTTTTATAGAGCTTGTGAAATACATTGCTGAATGGAGTATTATTTTGACACCCCACTGTGTTCTGAAACTGCCATGAGAATGATCTCTCTCTCTCTCTCTCTCTCTCTCTCTCTCTCTCTCTCTCTCTCTCTTTCTCTGGAACTAGGAAAGCTATTTCTCTTTTTTCTCCTAGGAACAGTAAATCCTCTTGGTCTACGTGGTTTAGTTCTTACAGTAGGGGGCCATAGAGTATTGGAGTAGAAGAATGGCTAAATAGTGGAGTAGCTGAGTATCTGAATAGCTGAGCAGTGGAGTAGTTCAGTAGTGGAGTATTGAGTTATCAGTAGTTGAGTAGCTGACTAATAGAGTAGCTGAGTAACTGAGTAGCTGAGTAGTGGTGTATCGAGGTAACAGTAGTTGAGTATCTGAGTAGTGGAGTAGCTGAGTAACTGAGTAGTGAAGTAGCTGAGTAATTGAGTCGTGGAGCAGCTGAGTTGTGGAGTAGCTGAGTTGTGCCTCCTAGTGGCTAAGATTTTACTTACATTTGTTTGCTCATTTGTTTCCCATGATTGTAGAATCTCTTTAACTTAAAGACAGAGAGAGTTTTCTGTTTTCATAGCTTTTTATCACCTTGAAGTATGTTAAGGGACTCAATAAATAGCTGTGAAACAAATAAATGGACCAGGACAGATGAGCTGAGGGATGACTTTTTTATTTTTTGCATTTAAATGCTTGTGGGAGTTTTCAGAAAGTAGGGTTGAGTCTGTGCCAGGTGCTACAGCAAGACATCATTTTACCTTTAAAATATACTGGAAAAAAGTTTTTATTGTTTCTATTTCACAAATGAGGGCATGGCTAGAGACAATTGTCCCAGCTAGAAAGTGAGAAGGCCATCCTTCCTGCTGGGGTTAGCATGAATACAGAGGGTGAGGCTGACTCCCACCCCAGGCACAATAGCTTCCCACACACCCATTGATATTTACAATATGAAATAAATAATAATGCTGACTTGAAGAAAAGAGGACAACAATTAAAAACTAGCCCAGGCAATTCACAAGAATGATCCCTAGATTTAAGATCAGGAATCTGGTGAACTATGGGTTTTTCTTTCCTGTCATCCTATGTCCTAAAGAACATCCAGGCTTCTCCCTAACTTCTTCTCCAGGAAGCCATGTACCTAGATGTTCTCTGAGACAGTTCCACTTAGTACCATCATTCCTGGTAGAGTATTAGTAGTAGTGTCTCAGTTCAAAGAGTCCCACCTTAGATGATATGTCTGATTGTGTTAGGCCAATTTTGCATAGCTTTAAACAAATTCCTAGCACAAACTACTAAGTGAGGGAAAATGTGCTGGGTTCATGGCTTAGAGGGTTCATTCCTTGGTTGCTTGGCCTCACATAGTTTGGAAGAGAATCCCAGTGCTGAGACATGTAGTACATAGTAGTTCACGGTTAAGAGTGAGCTAGCTGTTTACATGGTGATCCAAGCAAGATAGCCATAGTCACCAGAATACACCAAGAGACCTGATTCTTTTGGCTAGACACCATCTCCCACCATAACCACTTCCCATGGAATAGATCACATTATAAATCCCTTGAAGGGTTCATTGACCTCAGTAGGTCAGTGCCCTTATGATCTAACCATCTCAGAATATGCTTTATATACATACCCAGAAATATACTTTACTCATCTAGGCATTTCCAAGCCAGTAATTCAATCAGCATCAACTATCACACAGATCATTCTACTCTCCAAGGCTGTCTTGGCATCCGCCTTCCTAGGATTCAAGCTATGCTGCTTGGGTCTTGTCTTAGCTAGAGTTTTATTGCTGTGATGAGACACCATAACCATGGCAACTCTTATAAAGGAATACACTTAATTGAGCCTGTCTTACAGTTTTACAGTTTCAGAGGCTTAATCCATTATCATCATGACAGGAAGCATAGCAGCACACAGGCAGACATGGTGCTGGAAAATTCTACATCTTGATCCAAAAGCAGCAGAAGGAGACTGAGTGCCACACTAAGCAGAGTTGAGCATAGGCGACCCTGAAGCCCACCCCAACACTGACATACTTCCGAGGTCACACCTCCTAATAGTGCTACTCCCTATGAAGCAAGCATTCAAACATATGAGTCTATGGGGGCCATTCCTATTCAAGCCACCATAGGCTTTAAACCTGTGTTCTCTGGCAAGAAAATTTGGGTCACCTCACATTCTTCGTCATCATTACTTGCCCTCAAAGAACTGCTCTCAACCCTCACTGTTACGTGGGCAACTCTTCTAGTCCATTACCTACTAAAGTTCTACTCTTCATACAACACACACACACACACACACACACACACACACACACACACACACACA
>JANHMN010000018.1:6854458-6969867 GCA_030674055.1 Rhabdomys pumilio | reverse complement strand
ACACACACACACACACACACACACACACACACACACACACACACACACGAAACACAGATTGCTTTTTACCTGCAGTTAAGTTGTCCCTTCTACTCTTGCTTGGTTACATGGCTGACTTAATTCACTTTATCATGGAGGCTCCTTTGGATTCATCTCTCATAGTCAACAGTTACAGGGTTTTTTCACCTAATGACAGAAACTATGGGTCACTCCATTATAGGAAGTGCAGGACTATCTCTCCTGCAATATGGACATAGCTCTGCAATGTCTCCCTTTGCAGAGTGATTGTCATCTTTTAAAGGCCATTGGAAGATACTGGATTGCTCCTTGGTGATTTCATTGACTGTGTACATGGCGTTACCTCACTTCTGCAGAGAAAAAGTCAGATTTTCAGGTTGTATTTCTATCTGTCAGGAACACTATGCCATTCTGCCTTCTGTGTTCTGTAGGTTTTGTCTCTCTGTAAGTCCCTCAAGTTAAAAGCCTTCCATTATAACTGTTTGTGCCATAACAAATCATTTATTATTTTAGTCAGTGTCTTCTGGAAATAAAAATAAGGTGATTAGTTTATTAAAGTTTCAGAACTGGTTCTGTCAGATTAAACTACCTTTATTATTTAAATATTTTTGATCTTATGATAGTTTTTTAAAAAACCAAATCTCAAGTCAAAATAATGCTGCATTAGGCACATATTTAAAATACTTCCTCGTCATTTCTAAGGACTCACTATTTTCTAAGTTGGAAACTCTACAGTTGTTGCGTGAAGTGGCACAAAGACAAAGGACTTAATTCCATCATAAATCAATTAATATTAGTTTTCCCAGGGCAAATTTGAGAATCTTCAAATTAAATTAATATCCTTTAACTCAAACCATTTTTCAAAACAAATTACAAATTTTCTGAATGTGTGTTTTAAACTATGCTTTAAAAAAAAAAGAGGCAAAAAGCTGTATATTCTGGTTGCTCCATTCCCATTAAAATGGAAAAATAAATAAGAGAGTACAAAAGAGAGTAAGAAATAACTGGAGTGGACTAAGGGAGGAAAGCTATGTTTATGCATCTTTCTTGACACTAAAGCTTCAGAAGCTTCTGTTTCTTGGCTCAGACTTAATTAAGTATGAACTAGTTCAGCCTAGGACACTGGCTTCCCAATATCACCTCATCACTTGGGGTCTTGTAAGAAATGCAAACAGAATTTTTGCTTCTATTTCGTATGACTACATCAAAAGCTCCAGAAAGGAAACTTAGCAGTAACTCCTAACATGTCCTATAACAAGCCCTCTGCATCATTCTGGTGCACCCGAAGATCAAGCCCCATTGCAACAGAATAAAGGGTTCCAAGCCAAGTGTTGGGAACAGATGAAGGGACCATTATTTTATATATTTGCTTCAATTCTTAACATGCACACATACACCAACAATAATAATCAGGGAAGAAGAGGCTACACACACACACACACACACACACACACACACACACACACACCAATAATAACCAGGAAAGAAGGAGCTATCAACTTGAAAGTGAGGAAGTGACATTGAAGGACTTGGAAGGGACTGGAAGGAGAAAGGGGAAATAATTATATTTTAATAAAGAATGTTTTAAGATTTTTAAAAATGAATAAAAACCCGCATCAGTTTCTGGGTCTTTTTTATTCAAGTTGTGCTTTTGAAACTGATGCTCCTTGTGTTCATTTTGCAGAACTGAAGCAACTGTGTGTATGCATGTGTGCTGTATACATGTATACATGTTCATGTGCATGCAGATATGTATGTATGGAAGAGGTATAAGTACATGTGTGTGGAGGTCAAAGGACAACCTCACATGTTAATTCTCCGGAGCTAGTCACCTTTTTATAAGACAAAGTCTCTCTCTGGCTTGGAACCAAATAGCCTAGGTTGGCTAGCTATGCTTGCCTCTCTCTGCCTACCCCGAGGTTACAAGCATGCACCATAGTATCATACCTTGTAATATTAACATGATCTGGAGATCAAACTCAGGCCTTCATGCTTGTAAAGTGAATATATGCATTATTCACTTTATAATACTAGATGCAGTAATCCTTGTTCCCAACAAGGATTCATTTGATGTCTCTGTTTACCTTTTAGGTCCCTTCAAAAAGACAGTTCTACAGCCTGGGAAGAGGCTGGGGCTGCTGCTAAACATCTGCCAGGCTCTCTGGCGGCTCACACAGAAAAGATCTGGTCCACAATAGCAATAGTCTTGAGGATGGACAACCCTGCTCTGTGATCTTCAAGGATCATTTGTCTACAGATGCCCTATGAGCTATGCAGGTCACTCTAAAGCCTCTAAAGCCTCTCAGGGTTTTACAGGGCAAGTTCATCAAAACACAGTGAAAGCACATGAACTGAATTTGACTGTCTGGAGGTACATCTAGCTTTTGTGAAAGCTTTGAAATAAGCTTTTCCCAACTTTGATGACCCAAGACCCAGGACCCAATCAGGTCCTCCTCATGGGCTGGCAACCATTGGTTGGTGATACAAGCAATCCCAGTCAGACAGTTTTACCCTAATCAGGATTTATATGAACATGGTACTTTGTTTATTCTGTTGCCTTTTTATTCTTACTATTTATAAACAACAAAGGAGAGGGGGACAAATGTTCTTTCTCGGTACAAGCAAAGATGTGTGAGTGCACCGAGCTTTCCATGGGGCCAGTGATGCTGAAACAATTCATGCTGTATCACATCTAGTTCATCTTAGGGGTTCAGGCAAAAGTGGGAGTGACGTGCATCCCCCCACACTTATACCCAGAGAAAGGGATACCCTTCCTTACTCCCAGAGCACAGCTTTTTAGTCCAACACCCTTTACACATGGTGCTCATAGAGCATGAGCTATAGAGGCGGCTCAGCGGTTTAGGGCATATGTTCTTCTTGCAGAGGACGCCGGTTCAACTCCCAGCCACAAGTGGCTGACAATCACTTGTATCTCCAGTTCCAGGGGATTCAGTGTTCTCTTCTGTGCTCCATGTAACACATGTGGTATACATACACATTCATATAATAAAATAAAGTAACAGGGATTTTATTTTAAAGAAACTACTCTATGTCGTACTGTAGAAGTGCATTACAAGCTCTTCACTAAGGCCAGGGTCAAAGGTCTCTTTGTTTTGAGGCAGATAATCTGTCTTTTAGGGTTTGTAGGCCAAACATTCTCTTTTCTAATACCTCAACTCTGAAACAGAACAGAAGCCACCTTAGGCAAGTGAAAGTCCACAAAGCCTTGAGTATGGACTCTGGGATTTAAAGTTAATGTAACTTTCACGCATCACAAAATACTAATTCTTTCCATACTTTAATCACTCTGAAATGAAGATAACAACTCTGAGCTCACAAAGACAAAAACAGTCAATGAGTCATATTCCCTCACAGGCCACAGTTTACCAATATTGACCTAAGGATGTGGGATTGCTTTACTTCATTTTAATGGCTATGGTCACAAAAAGACAGAAACCTATGTCTAACTTTTGAATTTAGCCTGAAGACATGGGAAGAGAAAGAAATCACCCTAATTTAAAAATTAATTACTCTGATAAAAAAAAAAGTTTCAGTAGCATAGTGCTCTTTCTCCTTCTGGTCCGGAGACTGAAGGCACTGCCTCACACATCCTGGACAAGAACCCCATCACCAAACTACAGCTCTAGTCGTGACAATGTTCTTACTGTAGGTCACAATGTCCAAGGCCACTTCTGGGTTTGAAGCTCATCAAAGCCCACCAAACCTTGAGCTTGGAATCCCACAAATCTCTACTCCATACCCCATATAAGCTTGCCTCCTGTTCATTCCCCTGCCGCTTCTCATGAAGCAGAGGTGATCACCCTCTTGTGTCTCACCCAATGAATCTGTGTGAGGTTTGCTGTGTGCTGTAACTTTGTGGTATTCCTCTCAGAGCTGCAACACTTGTATTGGTAAGCCTTCCTCCTCCTTAGATATGAAACACTTACACTTTAAAAAGTTCAGATTTTTTAATAGTTCTTTGTATGGAAATGGTAAGCATCCTTAGGATAATTCAACCAGAAACTTCACAATCTTTCTGTCTTTCCTATTTATTTATTTATTTATTTATTTTTTGTTTTTCTTAGATTTGGGCTTATGACAGAAAACCATTTAGTTAATGCCCTTCTTTTCTTATCATTTTTACCTCTCTCTCTCTCTCTCTCTCTCTCTCTCTCTCACACACACACACACACACACACACATGCACACGCATACACACACACACACACACACGCGCACACACACACACACACACACACACACACACAGACGCGCACACACAGACACACACACACACTCACACATTGTAGGATGTTTTTGTGCACTCAAATGCTGATTTTTATATCAAGAGATCTATCTGCACTCCAGAATTTGCTATTGTCAATATGATGAAGCATCTCCTGACTCAGTATTTTGTAAAACATTGTTTTCCATCACCTTCTGGTTACTTAAATAAAGAGTTAAACACCCAGTAGCTGGGTAGGAGAGGAAAAGGTGGGAGTTCTGAGGAGACAGAGAGAGAGAGACAGACAGACAGACAGACAGAGAGAGAGAGAGAGAGAGAGAGAGAGAGAGAGAGAGAGTCAGATAGGGACCAAGGGAATCACCATCAGGATGCAGATGAAGAAGGAGGGCATGGTGAAACTAAGATGCCACATGACTGGAGAGGTAGGCCAGGCCCCTTCCTCTTCTGACCAGGTCCTCCTGCACTCAGGTTTAGCATAATTGATGAGAAGCTCATTATTCTGGTCTCTTTAATATACAGCCCTACCATACCATTATCCTTTCATCCTTGAAGAAGTTTCTCTTACTCCTTGGTAAAAATCTTTTAGAGTACATTATTATACCAGCCATTAGCAGGATGAGAGCTGACATTTGCTCAGATTTACTTTTAAAGTTTTGTATAAAAGTATTCAATTAGTAGTGGGTACCAGGCTTCAGTTGTGCAACGCTGAGTATGGGATTCCATTACTGTTTCAATCTTCCTACCAATAAAAGAGGTGGACCTCCTGGACTTTTGATGGAAACTAATTAACAATCATGCCTTTCAGAGGTAAGTGTTATATATTGTTTTAGTCGACAATATATTGAATAAAGAAGAGTTCTCTTATTTACAGAACTCTGTCCCTTCTCAATAGACTTCATGGATTTTTATAATTGATCTAATGATTACTGGATTGTTTCTTCCTCTCTCTGGAGACTGGTGGCATCAATCAAGAATTATACTGGCTTTTAATGTCTTTTTCCTTCGCTAGAGCAAGCATGACATGAGCTGTGATTGAATTCTTTTGCTATATTTTAGTAAGTTTATGGATACAGGAAGAATAAAATGCTATTTGCTTTTAAATCAACAATAGGAGTAGCCAAAGGGGATTTTATGTAGAATTTATTCTCTCTGGGTGATTTTTGCCCAATGGTCCTTTTGTCCACCACATAGTTTCCAATTTGTTTGTTTATTTATTTGTTTAAGAGCATCATCAAGACACATGAATGCTTTGGATGCTGAGCCCTATGTCCTCCTCTAATATTGAAGGAATTATTTAAAATGGCCACTAGTCAAGCCCACTATCTAAGCTGCGGCAGCTTTGCTTAGCTCAGCCACCATGTTCAGCAGCTGGAGGCCACGTGTGCCACAGTTAGAAACGGCTAGCCAGAAACACCAGCCCTGCCACCCACGAGACGCTAGATGACTCTGCCAATCTTGCAAGGCTGAACATTGCCCAGACCATCCTGCCATTCACGTGGGCCTGGTAGGAAAATGAGACTCTAATGCTTAAATATTAATCAAAGGCGTTCTGTATGGCAATGCTCAATAACAAGATGTCCATACAATCAGAGGTGTAACCCAATATCCAACCTAGATATACCAACTACCTTTGACTGCTGGAGACACTCACACATCTGCTTCTATGTTTCTCTCTCTCTATATATATGTATATATATATACATATCTTTCTCTCATCCCTCTCCCTAGCTCCTCCTTTTTCTCTCCTTACTCCTTCTCTTCCTCTCCTTACTTCTCTCACCTTAGCTCCTCCTATACTCTAACTTCAATTGGACAAAATGTGTGAGTTGCTCTGCATCCATTTTTAGTCTTAATCACATGACCCAGCTCATCTCAAGCTGACATCAAAATAAGTTCCATTTCCCTTCTGTTTAGTATCTAAATCCAACATTGATCCAACCTGCATTAGCCTAATCTGGGAATGTGATCCCAATCCAGACCAGAGAAATAATGAACAGGTAGTGCCCAGGGGAAAACAGAAGGACTCAAGCTTTAATCAATAAGAACTTGAAGAATGAACATTCTATAGTTACCATAGCTTTAGGCAAAACCAAAACAGTTCTGTCATTGTTCCTGACGATGACCAACTCCTCAAAGAAAATAATGTTTCCCTACGGAAAAGCAAAGGAAGTGAAGCCACTCCCCTTTCCGAATCCACTCCCCTTTCTGATTGGATTATGATGCAGGTTGAGGATGGCTATCTGTCCGGAGAGACTGAATAAAGAAGGCACAATAGATTCTGTACCATTCCTGAAAGGATGAAAATTTGTTGAGAATTTCTAAATCAACCATGTTTATTAACCCAGTTGAAATGGAAGCTGCTGCCCAGAGACACACATTTCAGCTTCATGTCAAACTGTGGCTGAATATATAGAAGTGGAACCATTTTGGCAGGCCCTTCCTTGGACAATTGCTTTAAACATGACAAAGGAACCACCAGCCCACCCCTGGGAGGCTGAGGTATGCATGTTACACAGTTCAAGCAACTACAGGAATGAGATCTCCCAAGACTTAGGCTGTGGTCAAAGTGGGTAGATGCTAAAATAAATGTTGCTGCTCTGGATTATGGGAAACTCAGGAGTTTACTACACCAAACCAAAAGGATTCTTGAAGCTTTTAACCTTCTTTTCAGAGTCGAGAAGTCACACAACTGAGGCTTTACGTTTCCTCTAAATGCTTTAGCTTGTGATGGACAGTTAGAAGGTTTGGTTTCCCCTCAATAGCTTGCCAATCTGTGTTTATTTGCAGGTCATAGCTAACTGATCGCACAGCATCTCTGTTCCATTGCGGTAGACCAGCACTGTTCACTTGGTTATTTTCCTGGAAATTGTTTGTAAAGTGTTTCCAGACTGCAAACAACTGGGTTACGCTGAGCACTCTTGTTTTCTAAGCATTGGGTGCACTCCCTCCTCCTGTGACTTGGGTTGAAACTCTGGTCTGTTGATTTAGGTGCCTAAAGAATTTAGATGGAACATGGGTAGGCACATAGCTAAATGGATGATAGACACACAGAGACTCTTAAAGCCGTGTTCTGTTTACGGAAAGCTGAAGCATTGATTTGTGGGTTGCACATTAGGGGAGAGAGAGAGAGAGAGAGAGAGAGAGAGAGAGAGAGAGAGAGAGAGAGAGAGAGAGAGAATAAAAATGAGAAAGAGTGTAAAAGAACATAAAAGGGAGAGAGAGAGAGAGACAGAGCAAGAAACAGAGTGAAAGTCAGTTCAAGTGGGTGACTCTAACCCTGGCAAGAGATCAGACAGGCAAGTTCAAGCCAAAGCCAATTTCACTTTATTGGACCACACTGTTTCAGGCAATTAGAAAAATATTTGTTAAACATCAGATGAGAAAAAAGAACATGGAGGCCAATAATGCACAACAATGTTTATAAGAGAGAATTCATGAAGTGGGAAGAATAAATACAATTATTCTATCAGCACCTCCTGTTCTAGGGACGACTTAGCTCACATGGAGAAAGCGACTCTGAACACATGGCCAAAATACTTTCCTGCTGGCATCCTCCTACCCCTATTGAAGTTTAAGATTCAAACAAGAACAACAGTTTCAACAATTAAAAGAAAATATATCATGAGATTACCAATCACTTTTTAGTTCAAATGGACAAAAGGGTAATAAAACTGTCTTTTATAGCTTCTGTACCCTCTTTGCTTTTCCACTTTGAGTGAAAACAACAACAACAACAACATAATCAGACTAATTGATAAAGCATATGGGTGATGGTCATAGGCTATTGAGTCATAGAGGCTAATTCAGAGAGGTGAGTGTGTGTCAACTCTTCATCCAACACAACAGACTGTCCAGTTTCCCATAGTTCATGCAGGCGTAATCAGTGTGGCTGAATCCTGTAGCCTGCTCTGCCAAGTTTTACAAATAACAGTAGCTGAGAAATGTGGAAATGCAAGACTCCATGTCAGTTAGTCTCATCATCTACTACACACACAGACACACACACACACACACACTGCATATACACATCCCACATGATACACCATATACACATAACCATACATACACTCATACACACACATGCACCACACAGACACATTCACACACACACTCATATGCACACCCATGTTCATGTACACACACATACACTACACACATATATATATACCATATACACATGCCACACACATAAATACCGTATACACACATACATTCACATACACATGCATCATACACAGACATTAACACACACACATATACCATATACACATGCACCACACACACATACATTAACACACACATATATCACATACACACACACCTATATCACACACACACACAAACATACACCCCACACATACACCACTTACACACACACACACACACACACACACACACACACCCCTTACATACACACACACATGTGAAATATTCATGATCTGTACCCTACCCATTACATAAATCTCTTTATTCTGATTCCTGAATCTCTGCTGGGCTACACTCTTTTCATAGAGCCTCTCTGTTATTTTCTATCACTTATTTGTATCCAGTTCCTTAAAACTGTCAGATTCTACAGATGCTGCTGGTAAAACATGTTGGTGCAGTTATTCTCATGCTACAGTAGACCACCATGGGGTTAGAGGTGGTCTTTCATGTCTGCCGTCACAGCCCAATGTGAGCCCTCAGATCAGTTTGGCTTTTCTGGAAAAGCAAATGCATCAAAGTGTATGCCAGGTTTTCAGTGAGAATCCAAAGACAGTGAAGTGCACATAGAGACGTATTTGTATAGCCGCTGTCCAGGAAACACCAAGTCATTAAAAAGCAAATTAGCCATGAATCCCAACACTAACTCTGTTCTTGACCAGTTTCAGCCCTAGAGTGTCATTTTCTCATTAAAATCCGGTGACCCTGGGGAATTATTTTCTTATTGATTTTAAGGGACAAGAAAAATTTGTCTTAAACATTGGCTGTGATTATGTACAATAATGACCACAGGATCTTCAGTCATATCTAACAGAAAGCATGGCTATCTGCTTATAATGAGAGAATCTGGAAACACAGCTACCACCCAGGCCCAGATCCAGGGCTCTGACCCAACCTACTCCCAAATCTATATCATTTGTGCAAAGGTCCTGTCCTGCTGATCCAAAGCTGCAGGATCTCCATGACACCGGCCGACAAGAGGGTAACCGGGAGGAGTCCTGATGAGGATCCAGTATTGATGGAGTCACAGACATCAGAGATCTCTAACAAGACCAGTGACTCATGTCAATGAACATCTGCAAATGAAGATGTATGGACAGAGGGGTGCACTGTAGGACACACACGACACACCACAGCCTCCACTGAGATATTTCCTATGCTTTGGGTTTCTTGTTGTTTGTGTATGTGTTTGTGTGTGTGTGTGTGTGTGTGTGTGTGTGTGTGTGTGTATGTGTGTGTCTGTTTTATTTTCCCAGAGAGGTTGCAATGTCAAAGGGCAGATATGAGGGGGCAGGGAGAGGAGTGGGATGGGGTGCATGATGTGAAACTCACAAAGAATCAATAAAAAGCTTTAAAAAAGAGAAATTCAAACTGCACATTAAATTGACTTATGCAACATTTGAGTGAGTGCATTGTATGTATTTGTGTGTGTGTGTGTGTGTATGTTTGTGTGTGTATATGTTTGTGTGTGTATGTGTGTTTGTATGTGTGTATGTGTATGTATGTTTGTGTGTGTGTATGTGTGTGTGTTTGTATGTTTGTGTGTGTGTATGTGTGTGTGTTTGTGTGTGTGTATATGTGTATGTAAGTTTGTGTGTATGTGTATGTTTGTGTATGTATGTGTGTGTATGTATGTGTGTGTGTTTGTGTGTGTGTTTGTGTGTGTGTGTGTGTTTGGTGCATAGTTCTTTGTGTAAATGTGCCCTTTTTTTTTTTTTGCATTCAGATCCTGCTTAAAGAAGCTTTAGAATGTGAGGTATTTATTATGCCCCCCAGTCAAAACACCAGAGGAGAGAAGCTTGCATGGGCATCTGGTCAGTTTTTAAGCACTGTTATTGAATCACTGTTCTTGGAAGACACTGATGTGGTGAAACATTTCTGCTAATTTCCCCTGAAGAATGTCACATTGGGTAATGTTCTGTGGGTGGTCATGTAATGAGACACTGGTGTCTGTCTATCACACATACTGTACATGAAAGGAGGCGTAGATAAAGGTAACTTGAATTCCATCCCCTGTGTTTACATGATGCTTATCACCATGCTAGACACCAAGGCTAGAAGTTTTATGACAAGAAAAATTTCCACCTCCATTTATTTGAAATCGATGGGCACTGAGACTAGACAGGCTTTTGAACAAGTAATCACGCTGATGGCTCAGGAGAGTCAGAGATGAAGTGACTTACCCATGTGGCAACAGTTCTTGCATTGCCAGGATTGTGAGCGTCTGCTTCCGTGGGGTGCCACGTGAAACAAAGCTTCTATGCTTGTTAACATATCGTAAGCCTTTTGCAAGCGATCAGCGTTGAAACTGTTTTCATTGTTCTTGTTTTGTTTTCCTTTTTTTTTAAAAAAAAAAACCTAAACCAGCGACTTCTGTAAAACTTGGCTAGTCACTGTACTGGTTTATTTTGAAGAACAATAGCATGGGAAGTTTCAAAGGAAAATACTTGGTTCCTTTTTTTTTTTCTCTAGAAAAGTGCAAGAATTAAGCAACTTGTGTGGAATGTGCCTATGTAATATTTGTATGTATGAGTACTTGTGACGTATATGTGCATACATGAACATTAAGAATGCATACTCCTTTTTGTAAGTAAATATAATATTTTTTAAGGCTGACCCCTTGGTAGTCTCTTCTCTTTACAGAGTTAACATAACAGCGTGTGTTGTTGATTAAGACTAACCATCACTCAGTTCAACTGGACATTTGACAAAGTCACATTGTAACAGTAAGGGGACACACAGAACATCTGTATTTTCTTTTGAAAAGTCTTTCACTTCCTTCCTCTTTCTCCCCTCTCTATCTCCCTTTGTTTTCTTTCTGTCTTGAACTGTAACGAGGACATTCTGGCAAGCTGATTTATTCATCTTGACCTCTGCTGTGGTTAATCCACCCGAGACAAAGATCAACTTCTGACAAACACTGCTTTCCTTTCCTCAGAAAGGAAAGAAATTCACCTAGTTGCTTGCGATCTCTGGCTTAGGTGTGGTGAGAAGGAAGATCCTGAGAGGAAAGAAGCAGTGAGCATCCATGCCCATTTAATCTCTGAGTGTTCACGGGGCACTGCATGCTCACTGGCACTGCATGCTGAAGTATTTTATCAGCTGGATACATTTCATCATCTTGAAGCTCTGCAATACAAAAGAAGCTGTAATGTACGTTGAGGAGCCTACAGCCTGTGTTGGCATGCTCCGGCTCTGTCCTGCCATCAGTTGGCATGGGAACACATTTTTTATTCTCTTTGAATGGAGTAGACTAATCAAACACACTGGAAACTAAAATGGAAGCTAAGAACTCACTAGAACAATTAGTTGTGGCTTCTTTATCAAATCCTTTACCGAAGCTGCTAACAATGAAAGAAACCAAGGCATATGAGTATTCTATATTTTGCCTTTCTTCTCTTGGTCGTTTGTCAATCAGGAACTTTTGTTGAGAAATTACTCTACATGAAACAGTATGCAGACTCAGAGCCTCCAAATCCTGTGAAGAGACCCCCCATTTGAAGGAGTGTCAGTGGGCTGTCTGAGACAAAGTTGACAGTTTTACAAATAAGTTAGTCCAGTGGTTAAGAAGTGATCTGTTTATAAGAGGGCTCCTCAATCTAGAATCTACTAACACACTGTTAGTACCCAGGAGGAGGATTGAACACTCAGCATTTTCTCTTGTTATTCAGACACTAATTAGTATTTCATGTAAACAGTGGTCCAAGTGTTCAGTGAACAGGAGCTGTGGTCTTTGAAGAAAGAGCAGTCACCAACACCATTGCATTTAGAATCAAAAATGGGGAGGTTAATTATCCCAGTGGTCCCCAAACCAAAATAACTCTTAAATTTTCCTTAGCGTTCATAGTAAAACCCAGGTTCTCAAAATCCAGCCTTTTCTCAATCTTAGGGAAATAGAATTTGGAAGGCTAGAACCAAGTTTCTCAAGGCCTTGTATTAAGTCTGAGGGTCTGCCGGGTGTGGGAATTACTGCCCAGGGGAAACCAATCGATGCTTGTGTGAGAGCAAAATCCCCAGAGACTCTTTAGTCTAGCTATGCAGACAGTGCTGTGGGGAGCAGATAAAGCTGTTTCCTGCCTTCTGCCCATACGGCAGTGCGCCTAGACGCCCATGCTAGGGATGCAGGTACCAAGAACCATGCAGGTCACTAGAATGGTGCCAACCATTCCCCAACTTAGTATTTTTCATGAGGAAATTCCAGTAAGAATGGGACTTACGGTCAAAGGAACCAACAGCACTGCAGAAGCTTAGTGTCCTAGTTTGCTGACCAAACACAACTTGGAGGAGGGAGTGGCTTATTCCAGCTTCCAACTCATAGTCTATCATCAAGGGAAGTCAAGGCAGGAACACAAGACAGGTAGTTGGATCCAGGAACTGAAGCAGAGACCAAGGAGGAATGATGCTTATTGGCAACCCCAAGGCTTGCTCGGCTTTCCTTCTTATGGAGCCCAGAACCACCTACCCAAGGGCTGGCTCTGTTCACTTTCACATCAACCATCAATCAGGAAAATGCCCCACGGACATGTTCACAAACCAGTCTGATAGAAGCTATTCTTCAGTTAAGTGTTCCTCTTCTTGCATGACTGTGTGTCCAGTTGACAAAAACTAACTAGCACACATACCGAAAAAACTCACAACATGAGTTGAAGCCCTGGTGTTTTCTTAAGTTAAGAGACAGAAACCACAAAGTAACAAGGAAGGAGACAGGAAACCAGCAACAAAACACAGAGAGCCTAAGCTGTGATACAGACACCACGGGATGCCACATCACATGACTACGCTGGTGAATTCTTTGGCAGGGCACATACAGCCTGCCTAGCTTTTATTTAAGATCTGCAGACTTGACTCATCTCTGAAGTTTATTCAAAGTAGGAATAAAGGGGGGAGAAGATCTCTCTCGGACAGTTCTCAGCTTGACTGCACAATGTTAGTGCCTGAAACAGGCCCTTCAATGCCGTTAGAGACCAACACTGACCTCTTGGTACTGACTAACCTATCTCAGGCTCTTCTCTTGAGAAGACTGGATTCTCCCTTCTCAGTCACCATCAATTAATGTAGCTCTTCTGGGAGTAAAGTCTTGTGAGAATTCTCTCATCTAGTTGGCATGCCAGTTTCAGTTGCCCTTGGATTTTGTTTATGTGACCATATTCAGATTTTCTGGGTTGCAGCTTTACTGTGATGTATAGAAGACACTATACCAGAAGGTATTCTGGTTCTCTCTCTCTCTCTCTCTCTCTCTCTCTCTCTCTCTCTCTCTCTCTCTCTCTTTCTCTCTCTCTCCCTCCCTCTCTCCCTTCCTCCTTCCCTCCCTCCCCTCTCTTTCTTTCTTTCTTTCTTTCTTTCTTTCTTTCTTTCTTTCTTTTTCTCTTTCTCTTTCTCTTCCTTTTCCTCTTCTTCCTCCTCCTCCTCTTCCTCCTCCTCCTCCTCCTTTACTTTTCTCTGAGGCACTAAGATGAAGAAAAGAGGTAAGCAATGGATGGGCCAGTGGTTTCATTTTTCTTATGAGGCACATATACTACATTGTTCATTTATTTATTTGTTTTTGTATTTTTCCATGATAAAAGTATAGTTGTAGAGCAAACTAAACAGACCAAACAGATCAAGACTTGAGACATGTAAAAATAACTACTGCACCTAACGGCTATCTGATTGGTCAGAAACTAAGGTGGTGGGATGCAGGCGGATGAGGCTTTAGCAAGCTCAAGTTCAGAGCCCAAGAGAGGAAAAGGGAGTTGTGCACATGCTGAGGAGAGCTGGGTCACAGGAACAGTGACACAGGAGACCAAAAGTCTTCTTGCTGGCCAGGGTTTTGCAGGCTTGGTTCTTCCTACTTCCTGTGTCCATTTTCCTTGGACCCCACACAGAAGAATGCAAATGTCCACTTCCCGCCAAACTTTCGCTAACTTGAATGGCTCTCTGCTTCTTAGGTGAAATGGAAACTTCCTAAGATTGCTTTCAGAATTAAATTATCTATGGATTTAGATGGTTGATAAATGTATTTGTTTTAGAATACCAAGGTTCTGTGATACTCAGGGCACTAAAACAAAAGCTGGTTGATAGAACTCCATAACTGACATGCCAGATTTCAGAACACAAACACAATTAGAAGGTGTACAATCAATGCAACCTACATTAAATACTGTAGAAGAAACAAAAGTATTTTTAACTTGACGATTAAAAGAGCCTTACCACATGTGCTAACACCTGTTTGAAATCCAGATTCTGTCCCAACTTTATCTCTTGCTAACATAACATCATAGAGAACTGCAGCTAATTTCCATATATGTCTCTGAAAATGTCCAGAACCAGACTTCCAAATGAAGACTATTATTTCCAATATTGGATTGATTTCTAGACCAGTCCATGATTCTGAATAACTGGTCACATTTAATAACAATACAAGAGGCATTATAATTTCTCTTTTTGATTCTCTGTTCTACAAGGTCTAAGAACTTGAGACAAGGCAGTTTGTCCCACCAGGGGTATAGGTAAGCAATGGTGGGTCAGGAACTTGTGTCCAATACAAGCTTCCCAGTCACCATTGTCAGGGCACTCAGCAAGCTCACAGGTCAGCATCATTCTTTGTCCTGGCATCAGCATGTCTTACCCATTGCTCTGGCAGCCACCATGCTCCTTCAGCATTCTGCAGAAAAAACACAAACATGTCTTCTTCCCCATATTTAATACCTGATCGGGATCATACCTTATACCAGTTAAGTGGATCCGTCCCTTTTATCTATGCATAAGTATGCCTAGTTGTAGAGTGACACTCAGCAGAAATTTCCTTGACATCCAAATTTAAAAAAATTAAAATAAAAATTAAAAAGAATATGATTTAAATAAATTTGTGGTGTACAGGGATATATCTCCCCCTTTTTTATTTTATGAAGATATTGTTGTAAAGTTCCATGGGCCCGTTCCACAGTCTCTGGTCCTTGACAATTATAAGGAATCCCTGTCATATGGGTAATGTTAAATTGCTGCTAAAGAGTCTCAAATGTTCAACTGCCATAGCAGGTTCCATTATTTGTTTGTTTGTTTGTTTTATTTTATTTTTTTATTATTGGGTAATTTATTTATCTACATTTCAGATGTTATCCCCTTTCCTTACTCCTTACCCCCAGAAACCCCTTAACCCATCCTTCCTCCTCCTATTTCTATGAGGGTATGCCCCCACCCATCTACCCACTCCCACCTTCCCTCCCTCGAATTCCCCCTCACTGGGGCATCCAGTCTTCAAGGGACCAAGGTCTTCCTCTATCACTGATGCAGAAAAGTCCATCCTCCTCTACAAATACAGCTAGATACATGGGTCCCTCCATGTGTGTTCCCAGGCTAGCTATTTAGACCCTGGGAGCTCTGGTTGGTTGGCATTGTTGCTCTCCCCATAGGGCTGCAAGCCCCTTACACTCCTTCTGTCTTCTCTCTAACTCCTCCACTGGGAACCCTGTGGTCAGTTTGATGGTTAGCTGTGAGCATCTGCCTCTGTATATGTCAGGCTCTGGCAGTGCCTCTTAGGCTCCTGTCAGCATGCACTTCCTGACATCCACAACAGTGTTTGCATATGATGATTGCATCTGGGAGGGATCTCTAGGTGGGGTGGTCTCTGGATGGCCTCTCCCCCAGTTTCTGCCCAACACATTGTCTCATATTTGCTCCTGTGAGTATTTTTTTACTCCTTCTAAGAAGGACAGAAGCACCCACTCTTTGGTCTTTCTTTTTCTTGGGCTTCATGTGGTCTGTGAGTTATGTCTTGGGTATTTTGAGATTTGGAGCTAATATCCACTATCAGTGAGTACATACCATATGTGTTCTTTTGTGATTGGGTTACCTCACTCAGGATGATAATTTCTAGTTCCATCCATTTGCCTAAGAATTTCTCCAATTCATTGTTTTAATAACTGAGTAGTACTCCATTGTGTAAATGTATCACTTTTTTTTGTATCCATTCCCCTGCTGAAGGACATCTGGGTTCTTTCCAGCTTCTGGCTATTATAAATAAGGCTGCCATGAATGTAGTGGAGCATATGTCCTTGTTATATGTTGGAGCATCTTCTGGGTATATGTCCAAGAGTGGAATAGCTGGATCCTCAGGTAATGCTATGTCCAATTTTCTGAGGAACTGCCAGACTGATTTCCAGAGTGGTTGTACCAGCTTGCATTCCCACCAACAATGGAGGAGTTGCTCTTTCTCCACATCCTCGCCAGCATCCGCTGTCCTCTGAGTTTTTGATCTTAGCCATTCAGACTGGTGTGAGGTGAATCTCAGGGTTGTGGTAATTTGCAGCATTTGCTGTCCTCTGAGTTTTTGATCTTAGCCATTCAGACTGGTGTGAGGTGAATCTCAGGGTTGTGGTAATTTGCAGCATCTGCTGTCACCTGAGTTTCTGATCTTAGCCATTCAGACTGGTGTGAGGTGGATCTCAGGGCTGCGGTGACTGAATAGGAGAGCAAAGCACAGAGCACTGCCCCCTTTAGCCCTTCTGGGTTGATGACTCTGTTTCCCCATCTGTCTATCTTCATCAAGGTTTGATCTTGCCAGACAATCTTGTCTAAAGTCTTTACAGACTGGATGATAAATATCTGAAACATTTTCCTTTTTTTTAATTGAAAATATTTTTCTTTCATACAATATATTCCAATCAAGATTTCTCCTTCCTCATCTTCTTCCAGTTCTGCTACATCTCCTCAACCCCGACCTGTCTAACTTCATGCCTTCTCCCTCTCTCTTTAGAAAACAAACAGGCAAATGAAAAAAACTAACAAATCAGAATTAAAAAGAAAAAGTGCAAGGAACATATATACACACATACACACTGACACACACATACACACACACTCCTCACAATTTGAAACTGTAGTATATAAGTGAAGTATCAGTAAGCTTCTTTAAAAAGCCCAAATAAAGCAATCTGAGACAAACTCCTCAAATAACCTTTGAGTTGGTTCTTTGTTAGCCTTCTACTGCCTGGCCCGGGGCCTGCTCTGAAGTGCCATTTGTATACCTAGTGAGACTCCATTGAAGAAAACTAATTTTTCCATTGCAAATAGTTGTCAATTGCAGATATCTTTTGGGTTAGAGATGGGAGCTTGTGCCCACTTGCCTTCTTAGTTCTGGGACCTAGTCTGGCTTAGACCCTTGCAGGACCTGAGCCTGCTGCCACAGTCTCTGAGCACATGGGCACCAGCCCTGCTATACCTAGAAGACCTTGTTTCCTGGGTGGTCTTCATCCTCCTCTTTCTTATGGGCTTTCAGCCTCCCCATTTGCAGAACCCCTTGTGCCCTGAGGAGAGAGATTTGATATAGACAACTTGTTTAGGACTGAGTATTTCAAGGTCTTTCACTCTCTGTCCATTGTCTGGTTGAGGGTCTCTGTATTAGTTCCCGTCTACTGCAATGGTTTAAATCATACTTCTTCCTGATGGCTTATAAGCTTCTGTCAGTAGAAACACACAGAACTGTGATTTTCTTCTCTCTTCGTTTTTAAAACTGTGTGCTTGTGTGTGGGGGAGTGTGTATGTTGTTATGTATGTGCCATGAAGGTGTGCAGATACTCGAGGTCGGCTATTTTATGGCTTTCTACTTTGACCTTTTAAGACAAGGCTGCTCACTGTTTATGGACTGGGCTAGGTTGGCTGGCTAATGGCTTCAAGGAGCCACCTGTCTTCATAGTCCCATGTCCCTGCAAGACTGGGTTTACCGTACCACCCGCTTACTTACACACATTCAGTGTTTTACAGGGTTTTAGAGAGCTGACTGAGGTTCTCCTCTTTGCAGGCACAAGCAATTTACCCACTGAGCCTTCTCCACACCCCTCTCCTCTTATTTTAAGTGAATGATACATTTTCAGGTATTTTTATTTGGGGTTGTAAGAACATTAAAAAACACGGAGAGGACTGAGAAAGAAGCAGAGGCCTACAGAGTCTCTTCAGTGTGAAGTTAAATGGTACCAACGACGTCACGCTTGAATCTATCCATCTGCAAGCAGATCTGTCTCTGCAGCCTTCTGTAATAACATGCTACAAAGAGTCACAATTACATAACTGTGCAATATAGAAATAGTTATTTAACTCATAATACCGGTTTATGCTGGTAATTTCCTGGACATGTATGTGGGCAAACATACAGTTTGCCAAGGAAGACAGCTCTGTTAAAAAGTCATATTATGATGAAATTGTGGTAGTTTAAAGAAAGAAAGAAAGAAAGAAAGAAAGAGAGAAAGAAAGAAAGACTCAAAAGTGTTTGAAAAGAAACAGCGTTGCTTGGTCTGTGAATAAACTTTCTGGAATACTTTTCAAGTTTGTCAAAGAACAAGATTTCGAGCCAAAGGATCAAAGACAGCTACTGAAGAAGACTTCTCAGGTCTGCCTGATGCTGAAAACAGATCTTTAGATGCGGCTGGAGCTGGAAAAGGAAACACACAAGTAAAACCATGGCCACCCTGCTGGTTCTACTAGTGTATAAGGTGCCTTCCAGAAAAATGGAACTGGAACAAGAAATGAGGGAGGAAAGGATGGGTTCAGAACTCTTCCTGAGACAGGAAGGGGCGGGCTCAGAGCTCTTCCTGAGGGAGGCGGCTCCTTCCGACTACCCTGGCCAACACATCCGAATGTTGATCCCTTGGGCTGATTTAGTTGAGGAGTTGAGTATCCATAAGAGAAAAAAGGCATGAATTTAGCAAATGAATGAAAAACAAATTAAAGGACTGGATTGAACTGACCTTTGCTCTTTCAAGGAGGACTGAAACGGTTACAGAGACAGAACACCCAAGGCAGCAAGACCATGGATTCACATTTCAGAACACTGCCTGATGTTAAAGTCACAAACAAAAGTGATAGTGTGTATGTAAATATGTGTTACAGTGTGGTGCGCCAACGTCATTGGGTGTGGTGTGCCAGCGTCATCACGCACTATCACACCGCCGCCATTGGAAGATGGCGCCGACATCAGCCCGGACTCACCCCGCTTAACTAGTAAACAAGTGTTCAGAGCATGCTCAGAGTCCCTTGAACCAGCCTACATGTGACGCATCCCGAGACGTCATATTCTCCTGAGCTCTGCTAGCCAATCACAGAGGTACACGCCAACACGCCGACCTAATAGGTATTTAAGGACTTATCCCTTTGTTATCGGGGTCTTCCCTTCCATTTCGGCTGCAATAAAGCCTGCTGTAGAAGGATCCTTTGTGTCCGCGTGAGTTCCTGCTGGCGGGAAGATCGCGCGCGGATTACAATACTGCTGGCGGGAAGATCGCGCGCGGATTACATTACAGTGTGTGTGTGTGTGTGTGTGTGTGTGTGTGTGTGTGTGTGTGTGTGGCTGGCTGGGCTGCCCTCCTCCAGCTCTCTTCCCTATATTATCCAACCATTTTGGTTACCTGGCCCTTTTGTCTACACTTTTGGGCCTCTTGGATGCTGCACTTGGTTCCCCTCACTCCTTCCTCTTCCCCCTCCCCGCTTCGCTCAGCTCACGGTCAGGTCCACTCCGGACTCTTCCAGATGTCTCTGCCTCTGGCTGTGACTGTGCCTAGGAGCAGTCATGTCCTTCCTTTTTATTTCTCTCTCTCTTTTTTTTTCATTCAGGATGTACATGCATATTTGCAGAAAATAAAATAGTTGACATTTATTATATGTCTAAAAGGATTTATTCAGGGGAAATTTTTTATAAAACATTTCTTGTTTGCTTTATTTAGCTTTTCATTAATAAAAAAAAGCTCCTCAAAACAAAACTCAAAATTTAATTCGGTATACTTTTCTCTTCGCCTGTAACCATGGTAAACATTTGCACTGTTCTCCTATACTGGAAGAAATAAACTTACAATGTCAAGGAAAAAAATATCCATTGATAGTATATTGGTCTGTATTTCTCTTGTAAATCCATATTCTTCAGTTTTCACTATTACATTATTTTTGTTAATTATTTTATTTTCATCGTCGTCGTCGTCGTCGTCGTCGTCATCATCATCATCATCATCATTGTATGTATATGTGTTAGGTGGTTATCTTTGTGCCACAGCACTTACGTGAAGTCAGAGGAAAACTTTGTGGAGCTGATTCTCCTTCCACTTTTACAAGGATTCTGGGAATCAGCTCATGTTGACAGGTGAGTGTCTGTCCCACACTAAGTGTCTGTAAGTCCATATGTTATAAAATATATAGCTTATAGTTCGATGAAACTATTTCCTTATAAAGAATGAATGAGAGGTAACGATAAGCTAATTAGAGCAGGCAGCGGATAAGCCAAGTCAGATTTGGCTGAAGAGGAGTTTATAAAACAGATGTTCACCCCGAACTAGCCTTTAAATTACTGAGCAGACACGAAGGCAAACACTGTGCAGTGTGGACTGCCAGCCGTGAGTGTCAGTTCTTTCTACGGCCTAGGTATGTGGCAATGAAATGACCCGAGGAGAAGAAAAATACACACAGTGGTTCTGCAATATGCACTAGATAATCTGAAACAGGATGACCATACTAGCTCTAACACATGTGTCTTCACAAAAGATTCCACCGAAGGGCCTCAGAGGGTATCGGGACGGGCTGATCTTTGGGAATAAGGAAGAAAGAAATAAAGCTGGGTTTTAGAGCTCTATTGTTCTGTCCCCCAACCCCTGCCCCACGGAACAATAGCCAAAGAAATCATCTATGTCTTACTAATAAAATCCAGAAGAAACAGCTACTAAACAGACATTCCTTGGAAGATCCAGCTTACCCTCTGAAAGTTAAGGGAAATGGCTACTATCCTTGTGATACTGTACCTTTAAAGTCTTTAAACTTATTTGATAAGAAATGCATGCCTGTTTCTCTACGACAAAACTTTCTTTAAAAGCGATTACTTAAATCCAACACCAAAGAGGTAGTGAGTTACAGGTAACTTTGCTAGGCTGGTAGGTGGATAATAAACTTTAATGGGAGGCTTACTGTTTAGTTTTTCCATTGCTAATAAGTCATTCCATTTTTATGAAGTCTCAATTATGATACTAGTATGCTTGGCCTGGCTTGATTTTCTAAGACTAATGCTCAATAAAAATGGTAGTGGGATTTAATCTTAACTTAAAAGGGAACGTTGGTAGAGAGTGGGAGGGAAGTCGCCTCCCAGTCACCATATCTACTGTACTTAAGGATCATGACTTGGAGTTTCCTGGTCTTTCAGCTTTCAAAAGGGGTCTCAGTGATTACTTCCTTTGATTCTCACAAACACTACTACATTTGGAAAGTAGAAAAATTATCTTCTAAACGCATTTACAGAGTCTCAAAGACTTAGCAGCTACTTCGCATTCTTGCCAATTTTTTTTTGGAGGCCAAGTGCTTAAGGAAGGTCATGAACCTTGTGAGGCACCAGATGAAGGCTCTGAAATAGCCTGGTCATTTGGAGAACACCGTGGTTACAGTACCTTTACCTGCCTAGCCTCTGTTGAAGTCTTTGACACAAAGATCATTGTGAGGTGGAAGCTTTCTGATTGTGAGTGCGGGAGCTTTCTGAGTGTCTATTGGTGGAGGATACTTAAACCAAATCAGAAATATAGACTGAAGGGGACAAAAGAGAGCCAGTCTGACACCCACCAGGAGAAACAGAGACCAAATAGAAACTTTGCTTTGAAAGGGAGCAACTTTATTTTTATTTATTTATCTATCATATATATTGGTTATATATGATAATAAGTTTCATAATGATATTTTCATAAGTAGACATACTATATTTATCAAGTTCAGCTTTCACTATCCAATCCAATGAGTTCTGTTAGGGTTACTTATGAAAGCATGGATGGGGGATTATTTTAAGTATCAAACCCTCGGATGAATGGCTGAGGTGCATCCCCCAGCATCCTTCAGTCCCTACCAGTTACAAGGTATGCTGGCATTCATCATTCTCTACCTCTTCACACAGGGGCTGAGCTACCCTTCTCCCAGAGGTTCTTCTCTATATAATCCAGCCATTTTTGTTACTCACTCCTTTTTTTCTCCCTTTTAACCTTTTGCCCCCTTGGCTGCTGCACTTAATTTTTCTCTATCCACTTTCCCTTCCCATCCCTCTCCTCCTCACATGGCTCAGAGTCATGTCTACTCTGGATTCTTCCAGATTTCTCTGCATCTGGCTGTGCTTTCTCTTTTATCTACAAAAATCCTTTCTCTTCCACCACACCTGGGAGCAGTTATGTACATTTTTATTTCTTTTTTTTTCATTCAAATTATTTATAGGAGAATGGCCAATTATCCAGTGAATAAATCTATACCACTGAAGAAAATGTCTCTCCCTCCTTCAGTCACCACTACCTACCTATAGATATTGTTTTAGTTAGGGTTTTACTTTTGTGAACAGACACCATGACCAAAGCAAGTCTTATAAGGGACAACATGTAATGGACTGGCTTACAGGTTCAGAGGTTCAGTCCATTATTATCATGGCAGGAAGCATGGCAGCACCTAGCAGACAAGTTGCTGAAGAAGAAGAGTTCTGCATCTTGATTTGACTGTAACTAGAAGACTGTCTTCCAGGCAGCTAGGAAGAGGGTCTCAACGGCCGCCACAACAGTGATACACTTCCTCCAACAAGGCTACACTTCCTAATATTGCTACTCCCTGGACAAGAATATTCAAACCACCACAGATACTCAGGGAGGGGTGGAACCAATCTTGTTCTAGGTCTTATGCTGGTAGTCACAATTGTGAGTTTATCAATACAATGGGCATCTCATTCTTGGAAGACAAACCTCTACAACACTCTCTTTCCTTTAGCCTCTATATTCTTTCTTCTTTTTCCCTCAATAGTCACTGAAAGCCTATTCGTTTGGTAGTTTTACCTTTGAGTTGAATTATAGTGCATTAATTTCATCTATAAAACATGATATCTACAGACATGCCTGTTATAACCAGAGTGGTTGAAGGATACTTGTTAGCCCTAACAAGAGACCCTTGGCTTACGTTTATAATGAGACATGGTGAGTCTTGTTTCAGTTAAACCACCCAATTCTCAACTCCTCAGTTGTCCTAAAGTGAGCAACTGTATTATCTTATCTGCAGGTATTCTAATGTATGTCTACATAGCATTTGCTTTTGTATTGAGTACTAGGCATATGTGTGTAAAAAACAATAGAAATATGCATAGCATAAGATGAGTTCCTACAAAAAAGAGGTTCTGCTTAGCTCTGGATAGACATGAAGCCAGGAAAATTAGTTCTCCCATAGATCTGTGAGATAAGTTTAAATCCTTTCACCTCAAGTGTATCCCTGTTTTTATATTTTCTTAATTTAATTTTATTTTTTTACATAGTCACTTTACATCACTGCCCTCTTCCTAGTCACCCCCTTCCCTGATCCTTCCCCCATCACCCCTTCTCTGAGCAGATAGGTGCCCTCTTAGGTACTTCCCTACCCTGGCACTTCAAGTATCTGTGAGGCTAGGCACTTCCTCTCCCACTGAGGCCAGAGAAGACAGCCCAGCTAGAAGAACATATCCCACTTACAGGCAACAGCTATTGGGATAACCCGCATTGCAGTTGTTCAGGACCCACATGAAGACCAAGCTTCACATCTACTGCATATGAGCAGGGAAGCCTAGGTCTAGTCCACTGTGAATGTTCTTTGGTTGGTGGTTCAGACTGAGCATCCCAAAGGTCCAGGTTAGTTGACTCTGTTGGTCGAGTTCCTATTCTCTTCAGGGCCTGCAATTCTTACTCCTATTTTTCCATAAGAGTCCTCAGGCTCCCTCCACTGTTTAGCTGTAGGTATCTGTATCTTTCTGAGTTAACTGCTGGGTGGAGCCTCTCAGCAGACATGTTCCTGTCTGCAAGCATAACAGAATATCATTAATAGTGTCAGGGACTGATGCTTGCCCATGGGATGGGTCTCAAGTTGGCTGTTTTCTCAGTATTTGCTTCAACCCTCATGCCTGTTTTTTATAGACAGGTTAAATTTGGGGTTGAAAGTTTTATGGGTGGGTTGGTGTCTCTATTGTTCCACTGGAGTTTCTGCCTGGCTACAGGAAGTTACCTCTTCAGGTTCCATATCCCCAATGTTGTGAGTCACAGCCAAGGTCTCCTGTAGGATTGTGGGTTCCTCATCCTCTCTGCCACAGGGCACAGCTGCTCAGAGAGTCAGAACGAGGGAAGTGTGACTGTGCTTATCCCACACCATCGCTGGGTTGGTGATGGGCCATAGGGAAGCAGCCAGGACACTGCTCCATAGAGTTCCCAGGGCTTAAACACCAAAGTACTGTTAGAAGTCTCAGAAGAGCTGAGAACAGAATCTGAGCCCTGGGGCTGGATCTGGCCAGAGGTTGGGTGAGGGGAAGGCGAGAGCTCCAGCTGGTCCCACGGGGCTGATTCTTGACTTGACAGTGGCAGACCTGGCTTGGTGGTGGTCATGAGAGTGCAGAGAGGCCTCTACAGGAAATTGGACAGCAGCTCTGTAGGCAAAGGCCTTCTTCATGATGCCTCACATCGGATCCTGATGAAAAGAGGAAGTCCATAGTTTTAAGGCATTTATTGTCATGGCAGAAAATGGATATGTAAAACCATACCCTACTTCTACTTCAGGGTGACCTACCCTGAGATTAAATACTTTTTGTATGGAGAAATGTTTGGGAAGGAAAGCTTATTGGCTAAGATCTCCAGACCTCTAGGTACCTCATTAGAATGGCTTGAGCCTACCTGACCACAGATTAAGTTCTTTTCTTCATCTACATGTGGAGGGGCTTGGGGCATTGCCCTTATGTGACTGATGGCCACAAATCTATGGGGGTGCTGTTACAGAGACCTTGTGCCCTGTTGGAGGCAAAGCTCTTACTGTCCTTTCTGGATCTCTGAGGCTTCAACCCTTGGACCAGGCTACCTCTCATGGTCCACTGCCCCACAGTCACCCCCATTGATTCTTGGGTGCCTCCCTTATCCTAGGTCTCTATCTCATCCTGGAGACTCCCATGAACCTCCCGACCCCCTTCAATTGCAGATTTTCATTCATTTTCATGGCCACCCTAGCCGTTTCTCCTGTCTTTCCCCATACCTGATCTTGAATCATCCCATTACCCTCACCATCCTCTCTCCCACACAGCTCAATCCCTCCATTTGCCTCCTACAACTATTTTATTTCCCTTCTAAATGAGATTCAAGTTTCCTTGCTTTGGCCTTCCTTCTTGTTTAGCTTCTTTGGGACTGTGGAGTGTACATGGTACCTGTATTTTATGGATAACATCCACTCATAAGCGAATACATACCATGAATGTCCTTTTGGGACTGGGTTACCTCACTCAGGATGATATTTTCAAGTTTCATCCATTGGCCTGCTATCCATGAATAAATTCATGATGTCTTTATTTTTCAAGCGGAACAGTATTCCATTGTGTAGATGTACTCCACTGTCTTTATCCATTCTTTAGTTGAGGGACATCTAGACTGCTTCCAGTTTCTGGCTTTTACAAATAAAGCTGCTACAAACATAGTCCAGCAAGTGTTACTGCGGTATGTTGAAGCATCTTTTGGGACTATGCCCAGGAGTGGTATATCTGAGTCTTAAGGTAGAACTATTTCCAGTTTTCTGAGAAACCGCCAAATTGATTGATTTCCAAAGTGGTTGTACAAGCTTGCACTCCCATCAGCAATGAAGAAGTGTTCCCCTTTCTCCACATCCTTGCCAGTATGTGCTATCTCTATCTCTTGAGTTTTTGATCCTAGCCATTCTGGTGGCTGTAAGATGGGACTTCAAAGTTGTTTTGATTTACATTTCCTGGTTGACTAAGGACTTTGAACATTTCTTTAATTGTTTCTTGGCCATTCAAGATTCCTCTGTTGAGAATTCTGTTTATTCTGTACCCCATTTTTAATTGAGTTATTTGGGTTGTTGGTGTCTAACTTCTTGAGATTTTTGTAAATGTTGGATGTCCTCTGTCAAATATAGGGTTGGTGAAGATCCTTTCACAATCTGTAGGCTTCTGATTCATCCCATTGATAGTGTCCTTTGTCTTACAGATGCTTTGCCATTTTATGAGGTCCCATTTATCAACTGTTGATTTTTTTCTTTTTTTTAAATTGGGTGTTTTATTTACATTTCAGATTCCATCCCCTTTCCCCATTTTCCCTCCCTAGAAAACCCCATGCCTCCTTTTCCTTTTTGCTTTTATACAATTTTTTAAAATGTTAATCAAAGGCTTTATAAGTATGATAATGCTCAATCAGAAGTGTAACCCAATACCCAACCTAGATATATAAACTATCTTTGACTGGTGGAGACACGTGAACATCTGCCTCCATGCCCCCCCCTTTCTCTCTCTCATCACCTTGCTTCTCCTCTCCTTCATCTTCTCCTCTCCTTACTCCATCTCTTCCTCTTGGTACTCCTTCCCCCTTAGCTCATCCTACATATCACCCTTCCTGTTAAAATAAAACTTTTCTCTCAAAATACAATTAGAGCATAATTATTCTTGTTTGCACCAGTGAGGTACAAGATAGTCCTAATACCCAGTCCATCATTTTGATGACTAACCAGAACCTCTGTCATTTCTCCTAACTAGAACACTTAGTTTTGAACCTGGCTTTTTTCTTGGCTTTAGAATGAATGTCAGCTGAACACCATCCACTCAGATATTTTCTCTGAAAGTAAATAGCCAGAACTGGCTATGAAACTATAGGTCTTCAACCCTGTCAGAAATCCAGAATGACTGAGTTAACTGAAATTATGGGAAGCACTAAGCATAGTTTCTAAAACTTAGCCAATTTATAGAGACTGCTGAACACCTGGACAGCCCCTATACTACCGAACGTTGGAGCATCAAATCTTCAGCCTTCTGACCCAGAATCATCTGACAGACCTTAGTGATGCAGAATTATTAAGAGCTAATTACTCTGTCTAGGCAGATATAATCAGTCGACTAATCTGCAAGTGTGTCCTTTTGTGGTCAGTAATTTGTCTGTAGATGAAAAGAGGCAATTCTTGCCTAGTGACTGTCTCCCTGCCACTGGAGTAACTCCAAAGATGCTCAATTTCTTCTTAGAATTCAAGACAGGAAGCTGTGAGGAGCAGACAGGTCTCTAATCAAAATGAGCATTAATATAGAAATAATTGTAATGTCAATTCTATGGACTTCTGACATTTTGAAATCCAACTATCCATGTAAGGTAACCTGGACTGTTGTCTGTTAACTCCTCTCAGCTATTTCTAAATAAAATATAGAAAACACCGTAACAATAAACTCAAAGCCATGAATTTGCTATAGTCCCTTAACTGCAGGCTAGCCATTCCAAATTAGTTAAAAAGGTTAAAAAAGGACTGGGTCTAAGCCTTGTATTCCTAAATGTTTTATATAGGCACAATGCCTGTGGGAGTATCAATATTCATCACTCTTTTATATCAATAAGAAGCTCATACCAATGAAAACCTAAAATTTGAAATCAAAGTAAATTTTGTACCATTTAAGAAATTATAACTTCATCTTGATATTAATTATACAGATTTCTACCAATAGGTTATGGCTATGCCATAAATCCTAGCTAATCCTCCCTGTTCCAACAAAACCACTTCTTTTCCCAAGAAAGACAGCCCAATATTAACCACCTTAGTCCCCAAGCCCAGGGAATAGGAGCGCTGACTCTTCTTTAACTTCTTCAAGCTGATTATGGGCGTTGAGATATTAGAAGAGGGGTGGGAGAAGAGTAAATTGATAAGCCTCTGACGCTGGGTCTTCACTGCATCCAGATGGAATTCCAGGACATCGGAGGTTTGAGCAGGTCCGCTCAGTTTGCTTGATGAGTAGATACACCGAGGCTGTGTATTCTGCAATATACAATTCTCAGAACAAGTTTTAGTATCAAGAAATTTTTTTTTCAATAGGGGGCTGACATTTTTTTTAAAAGATGTTGATTCTAACTACTTTTCTTCTTTTTCCCCCTTTTTTTAATTGCATATAATATTTACATTTCAAATTTTATCCTCTTACCCCATTTCCCCCATCACCCAGGAATCCCTTATCCCATCCCCGCTCCTTGTGCTTCTATGAGGGTGTGATTTTCCAGTTTCTATGATGCTGTTTTCATTACCATAAACTGCCTCCTAAATTTCTAAATCCTTCCATTTGTGTTATTAAATCTTCTATTTTTCTTTTCTTTTTTTTCTCTTTTTTCCTTTTTTCCCTTTTTTTGGTCTCTTTTTTTAATTGAGTATTATATTTACATTTATGATTTTATCCCTACTTCCTCCCACCACCCAGAAGCCTCCTACCCCATTCACCCTCATGCTTCTATGAGGCTGTACCCTCACCTACCCCTGTCCCTACTACCCCCTCCCCACCCCCACATTCCCACCCCACTCTGTGTTCGTTTTTCATGGACCAAGAATCTCCTCTCCCACCTATGCCCAACAAGGCCATCCTCCACTACATATACCGCTGGAGTCATAGATCTCTCCCTATGTGCTCCCAGGCTGGTGATTTAGATCCTGGGGGGCTCTGGTTGTTTGGTGTTGTTGCTCTCCTCCTGGGGTCACAAACCCTTTCTCCTCCTTCAGTCTTCTCTCCAAGTTCTCCATTGGGAAACCCTTGATTATTTCAGTGGTTAACTGTGAGCATTGTCCTCTCAATGTGTTACTCTTTGGTAGACCTCTAAGGAGACAGCTATATCATGTTCTTGACAGCATGCACTTCCAGCCATCCACATCAGTGTCTAGCTTAGGTGACTGTACAAGGGATGGATGCCCAGGTGGAATGGTCTCCTGATGGCCCCTCCTTCAGTTTCTGTCCCATGTTTTGTTTCCATATTTGCTCCCTTGAGTATTTTTGTTACTCGTTCTCAGTAGAACTGAGGCGTCCCCTCTTGGTCTTCCTTCTTCATGAGCTTCATGTGGTCTGTGGGTTGAGTCATCGCTATTCCAAGCTTTTGGGCTAACATCCGTTTAACAGTGAATAAATACCATGTGTGTTCTTTTGTGATTGGGTTAACTCACTAAGGATGATAATTTCTAGATCCATCCATTTAACTATAAATTTCTCGAATTCATTATTTTTAATAGTTGAGTAATACTCCATTTTGTAGATGTACCACATTTTTTGTATCCATTCCTTTGTTGAGGGACATCTTGGTTCTTTCCAGCTTCTGGCTATTATAAATAAGGTTGCTATGAACATAGTGGAGCATATGTCCTTATTATATGTTGGAGCATCTTCTGGGTATATGCCCAGGAGTGGTATAGCTGGATCCTCAGGTAATGCTATGTCCAGTTTTCTGAGGAACCGCCAGACTGATTTCCAGAGTGGTTGTACCAGCTTGCAATCCCACCAACAATGGAGGAGTGTTCCTCTTTCTCCGCATCAATGCCAGTATCTACTATCACCTGAGTTTTTGATCTTAGCCATTCTGACTGGTGTGAGGTGGTATCTCAGAGTTGTTTTGATTTGCATTTCCCTCATGACTAAGGATGTTAAGCATTTCTCAAGGTGCTTCTCAGCCATTCGAGTTTCCTCTGTTGAGAATTCTTTATTTAGCTCTGTACCCCATTTTTAAGAGGGCTATATGGTTGTCTGGAGTATAATTTCATGAGTTCTTTGTATATATTGGATATTAGCCCTCTATTGGATGTAGGATTGGTTAATATCTTTTCCCAATCTGTTGGTTGACATTTTGTCTTATTGACAGTGTCCTTTGCCTTACAGAAGCTTTGCAATTTTATGAGGTCCATTTGTCAATTCTTGATCTTAGAGCATAAGCCATTGGTGTTCTGTTCAGGAACTTTTCCCCTGTGCCTAAGTATTCGAGGGTCTTCCTCACCTTCTCTTCTATTAGTTTCAGGGCATCTAGTTTGAAGTGAAGGTCTTTTATCCACTTGGATTTGAGCTTTATACAAGAAGATATGAGTGGATTGATTTGCATCCTTCTACATGTTGACATCCAGATGAACCAGCACCATTTGCTGAAAATGCTGTCCGTTTTCCACTGGATGGTTTTAGCTCCTTTGTCAAAAATCAAGTGACCATAGGTATGTGGGCTCATTTCTGGATCTTCAATTCTATTCCATTGATCTTCCTGCCTGTCTCTGTACCAATACCATGCAGTTTTTATTACTATTGCCCTGTAGTACAGTTTGAGGTCAGGGACAGTGATTCCCCCAGAAGTTCTTTTGTTGTTGAGAATAGTTCTCGCTATCCTGGGTTTTTCATTTTTCCAAATAAATTTGCAAATTGCTTTCTATCTCTGTGAAGAATTGATTTGGAATTTTGATGGGGATTGCATTGAATCTATAGATTGCTTTTGGGAAGATCGCCATTTTTACTAGATTAATCCTGCCAATCCAGGAGCATGGGAGATCTTTCCATCTTCTGAGATCTTCTTCTATTTCTTTCTTCAGAGACTTGAAGTTCTTGTCATACAGATATTTCACTTGCTTGGTTAGATGTACTCCAAGATATTTTATATTATTTGTGACTATTGTGAAGGGTGTCATTTCCCTAATTTCTTTCTCAGCCTGTTTATCTTTTGAGTATAGGAAGGCTACTGATTTGTTTGAGTTAATTTTATATCCTGCCACTATACTGAAGTTGTTTATCAGGTTTAGGAGTTCTCTGGTGGAAATTTTAGGGTCACTTAAGTATACTATCATATCATCTCCAAATAGTGAAATTTTGACTTCTTCCTTTCCTATTTGTATCCCTTTGACTTCCTTTTGTTGTCTAATCGCACTAGCTAGGACTTCCAGTACTATATTGAAAACATAGGGTGAGAGTGGGCAGCCTTGTCTAGTCCCTGATCTTAGTGGGATTGCTTCAAGTTTCTCTCCATTTAGTTTGATGTTGGCTACTGGCTTGCTGTATATTGCTTTTACTATGTTTAGGTATGGACCTTGAATTCCTAATGTTTCCAAGACTTTTAACATGTAGGGATGTTGAATTTTGTCAAATGCTTTCTCAGCATCTAGTGAGATGATCATGTGGGTTTTTTTCTTTGAGTTTATTTATGTAGTGGATTACATTGATGGATTTCCTAATATTGAACCATCCCTGCATTCCTGGGATAAAGCCTACTTGATCATGATGGATGATTGCTTTGATGTGTTCTTGGATTCTGTTTGCGAGAATTTTATTGTGTACTTTTGCATCAATATTCATGAGAGAGATTGGTCTGTAGTTCTCTTTCTTTGTTTGGTCTTTGTGAGGCTTAGGTATGAGCATAATTTTAGCTTCATAGAACAAATTGGGTATTGTTCCTTCTGTTTCTATTCTGTGGAATAGTTTGAAGAGAATTGGTATTAGGTCTTCCTGGAAGGTCTGGTAGAATTCTGTGCTAAAACCATCTGACCCCGGACTTTTTTTGGTGGGGAGGTTTTTAATGACTACTTCTATTTCTTTAGGGGTTATGTGAATGTTTAGATGGTTTATCTGCTCCTTGTTTAACTTTGGTACCTGATATCTATCTAGAATATTGTCCATTTCCTCCAGATTTTCCAATTTTGTTGAGTATAGGCTTTTGTAGTAGGATCTGACAATTTTTTTTTTTTAATTTCCTCTGTTTCTGTTGTTATGTCTCCCTTTTCAGTTCTGATTTTATTAATTTGAGTACTGTCTCTGTGCCCCTTGGTTAATCTGGTTAAGAGTTTGTCTATCTTGTTGATTTTCTCAAAGAACCAGCTTCTGATTTTGTTGATATTTTGTATAGTTCTTTCTGTTTCAACTTGGTTGATTTCAGCCCTGAGTTTGATTATTTCCTGCCGTCTATTCCTTTTGGGTATATTAGCTTCTTTTTTTTCTAATGCTTTCAGGTGTGCTGCCAAGTTATTAATGTATGCTCTTTCCACTTTCTTTTTGTGGGCACTTAGAGCTATGATTTTTCCTCTTAGTACTGCTTTCATGGAGTCCCACAAATTTTGATATGATGTGTCCTCATTTTCATTTAAATCTAAACAGTCTTTAATTTTCTTTATTTCTTCCTTGACCAAGTTATCATTGAGTAGAGCATTGTTCAGTTTCCATGTGTATGTGGGCTTTCCGTTGTTTTTGTCCATGTCGAAGATGAGTCTTAGTCCATGGTGGTCTGCTAGGGTACAAGGGATTATTTCAATCTTTTTGTATCTGTTGAGGCCTGATTTGTGACCAATTATATGGTCTATTTTGGAGAAGGTATCATGAGGTGCTGATAAAAAGGTATATTCTTTTGTTTTAGGATGAAATGTTCTATAGATGTCAGTTAAGTCCAATCGGTTCATAACTTCTGTTAGTTTCATTGTGTCTCTGTTTAGTTTCTGTTTCCATGATCTGTCCATAGCTGAGGGTGGGGTGTTGAAATCTCCCACTATTATTGTGTGAGGTGCAATGTATGCTTTGAGCTTTAGTAAAGTTTCTTTTATGTATGTGGGTGCCCTTGCATTTGGAGCATAGATGTTCAGAATTGCAAGTTCCTCTTGGTACATTTTTCCTTTGATGAAAATTTAGTGTCATTCTTTATCTTTTTTGATTACTTTTGGTTGAAAACAATTTTATTTAATAACAGAATGGCTACTCCAGCTTGTTTCTTGGGGCCATTTGCTTGGAATATTGTTTTCCAACCTTTTACTCTGAGGTAGTGTCTGTCTTTTTTACAAAGGTGCGTTTTCTGTATGCAGCAAAATGTTGGGTCCTGTTTATGTATCCAATCTGATAGTCTATGTCTTTTTATTGGAGAATTGAATCCATTGATACTAAGAGATATTAAGGAAAAATGAATGTTGTTTTCTGTTATTTTTGTTATTGGTGGTGGAATTATGTTTGTATAGCTACCTTCTTTTAGGGTTGTTGGTAGATTACTTTCTTGCTTTTTCTAGGTTGTAGTTTCCCTCCTTGTGTTGGAGTTTTCCACCAATTATCCTTTGAAGTGCTGGAATTGTGGTAAGATATTGTGTAAATCTGGATTTGTCATGGAATATTTTGGTTTCTCCATCAATATTGATTGAGAGTTTTGCTGGGTATAGTAGTTTGGGCTGGCATTTGTGTTCTCTTAGGGTCTGTATGATATCGGTCCAGGATCTTCTGGCTTTTATAGTCTCTGGTGAGAAATCTGGTGTAATTCTTATAGGTCTGCCTTTATATGTTACTTTGCTTTTTTCCCTTACTGCTTTTAGTATCTTCTCTTTGTTTTGTATATTTGATGTTTTGATTATTATATGACGGGAGGTGTTTCTTTTTTGGTCTAGTCTATTTGGTGTTCTGTAGGCTTCTTGTATATTTAAGGACATCTCTTTCTGTAGGTTAGGAAATTTCTCCTCTATAATTTTGTTGAAGATATTTACTGGCCTTTTAAGTTGGGAGTCTTCACCTTCATCTATACCTATTATTCTTAGGTTTGGTCTTCTCATTGTGTCCTGGATTTCCTGGATGTTTTGCGTTAGGAGCTTTTTACATTTCACATTTTCTTTGACCATTGTGTCTATGTTTTCTATGGTATCTTCTGCACATGAGATTCTCTCTTCTATTTCTTGTATTCTATTGGTGATACTTGCATCTACGACTCCTGATCTTTTTCCTAGGTTTTCTATCTCCAGGGTAGTTCCCCTTTGAGATTTCTTTATTGTTTCTACTTCAGTTTTTAGATCCTGGACAGTTTTGTGTAATTCCTTCACCTGTTTGATTGTGTTTTCTTGCATTTCTTTAAGGGCTTCTACCTGTTTACATGCATTCTCCTCAAATTCTTTGAGAATGTTTTTTATGTCCTTTTTAAAGTCCCCCATCATCATCATGAGAAGTGATTTTAATTCTGAGTCCTGCTTTTCTGGTGTGATGTGGTGTTCAGGACTTGCTATGGTGGGGGAGCTGGGTTCTGGTGATGCCAAGTAACTTTGGTTTCTGTTGTTTACATTCTTATGCTTGCCTTTTGCTATTTGGTTAGCTGCAGCGCTATTTGCACACACTGGTTCTTACTGAAGTCTGCCTTTCCGGTTATCTTGGTTGTGTCAGAACTCCTTGGGGTCCGGATGACTCTATGATCCTGAGCTCCAGCTGCTCTGGGTACAGTGGCTCCTCTAGGATATTTCAGGATATGGTGTTTCCACGGTAGTATACCAGCTAGGTGTTTGCTGCTCTGAATGTAGTTGCTCCTCTATGATGCTTCAAGATATGGTGTTCCCTGTTCTGCAGCTCTGTGGGCCATGTCCTCTCTAGGATGCCTGCAGCTCTGCGATCCTTGAACTCTCTTGGATGCAGTCTCTGACCTCCCTAGGATGCCTCCGGACTCAGTTTCCAGAGGGGAGCAGATCGAATGGGAGACTGCTCCAGCCACCTTCAGCTCCAGGGGCAGAAGGGGAGTGGCTCTCCACAGGGGCAGGGTCTGGATGCCAGGTGCCCTCTGGGGGGGCTCCCTATTTGTAGTTGTGCTTCTAGGGCCTAGGGCGGTGTGTGGGGTCTCCTACCTGCTGCTCTGCAGTTCATGACCTCCCTAAGATGCCTCCAGACTCAGTTTCCAGATGGGAGCAGATCGAATGGGCGACTGCTCCAGCCACTGGTATCTGGACCAGGGGCAGAAGGCCAATTGTTGTTCTTTGAGCCACTGGTGTTCTCTTCAGGAAATTGTCTCCCATACCAATGTGTTCAAGGGTATTTACCACTTTCTCTTCTATGAGAAATAGTGTATCCAGTTTTATGTTGATGTCTGTCAACTTGGAATTGATTTTTGAGAAGGGTGATAAATATGGATCTATTTTCATTCTTCTACATGTAGACATCCAGTTAGACCAGCACCATTTGTTGAAGATGCTTTCATTTGTCCATTGTGTGGTTTTGGCTTCTTTATCAATAATCAAGTATCTATAGGTCTGTGGGTTTATTTCTGGGTCTTCAATTTGGTCCCATGATCAATGTATCTGTCTCTGTACCAATATTGCTTTGTAGTACATCTTGAGGTCAGGGATGGTGATTCCTCATGAAGTACTTTTATTATTTAGGATTGTTTTGGCTATTCTAGTTTTTGTTGTTGTTGGTGGTGTTTTTTTGTTTTTCCATATGAAGTGGAGAATCGCTCTTTCAGTGTCTATAAAAATTGTGTTGGAATTTTGATGGGGATTGCATTAAAATTTGTAGATTGCTTTTGGTAAAAATGGCTATTTTCACTATGTTAATCCTACCTATTTATGAGCATGAGAGATCGTTCCATCTCATGATATCTTCCTCAATTTCTTTCTTCAGAGACTTGGAGTATGATACAGATCTTTCACTTGCTTGGTTAAAGTTACAACAAGATATTTTATATTATTTGTTGCTATTGTAAAGGGTGTTGATTCCCTAATTTCATTTTTGTCCCATTTATAATTTGTGTCAAGGAGGGACACTGATTTTTTTGAGTTAATTTTTGTATCCAGCCACTTCGCTGAAGGTATTTATCAGCTGCAGGAGTTCTCTGGTATAAATTTGGGGGGTTACTTATACAGTCTATCACATCTGCAAATAGCAAAACTTTGACTTCTTCCTTTCTAATTTGGGTCCCCTTGGTCTCCTTTAGTTGTCTTATTGCTCTAGCTAGAACTTCAAGTATTATATTAAATAAATAGGGAGAGAGTGGGCAGCTTTGCTTTGTCCCTGATTTTAGTGGAAACACTTTAAATTTCTCTCCATTTAGTTTGATGTTGGCTATTGGCTTGCTGAATATTACTTTGATTTTGCTTAGGTATGTGCCCTGTATTCCTGATTTCTTTAATACCTATAACATGAAGGAGTACTTGATTTTATCAAAGGCTTTTTCAGTGTCTAATAAGATAATCATGTGATTTTTTTTGGTTTGTTTATATGGTGGATTATGTTGATAGATTTTCTTATATTGAACCATATCATATCTCTTAGATAAAGCCTACTTGATTCTGATAGATGATATCTTCGTTGTGTTCCTGTATTCAGCTTTTGAAAATTTTATTTTTGCATCAAGGTTCATAAGAGAAATCAGTCTGAAGCTCTTTTTCTTTATTGAGTCTGTGTGGTTTAGGTATCAGGGTGAGTGGCCTCATAGAATGAGTTTGGCAGTGTTTCTTTTGTTTTGATTTTGTGGAATAGTTTGAGGAGTATTGGTATTAGCTCTTCTTCGAATGTCTGGTAAAATTCTTCACTAAAACCATCTGGCACGGAGGCTTTTTTGTTTTGTTTTTTGTTTGTTTGTTTGTTTTTTGTGGTTTTTTTTTGGGTTTGTTGTTGTTGTTGTTAAGAGACTTTTAATGACTGGCTGCTTGCTTTATGGGTTATAAGGGTGTTTAAATAGTTTACATGATCTTGGTTTCAGTTTGGTAAGTGGTTTCTGGCTAGAAAATTGCCCATTTCATTAAGATTGTCAAAGTTTGTGGAGTAGTCTTCTGAAGTAAGGCCTAACGATTCTTTGAATTTCCTCAGTTTCTGTTGTTATGCCTCTTTTTTCATTACTGGTTTTGTTTATTTGGATCCTGTCACTCTCTGTCTCTTGGTTAGTTTGGCTAAGGGTTTGTCAATCTTGTTGATTTTCTGAAAGAACCATCTTTTGGTTTCATTGAGTCTCTGTATTGGTTTCTTTGTGTCTAACTGATTGACTTTAGCCTTTTGATTATTTTCTGCCTTCTACTCTTTGGTGCTTGCTTCTTTTTTTCTAGAACTTTCAGTTGTACTTTTAAATTGCTCGTTCAAGAACTTTCTAATTTTTTATAGAGGCATTTAGTGCTATGAACTTTCTTAGCAATGCTTTTATGTGTTCCATAAATGTGGGTATGTTGTGCCTTCATTTTCACTGAATTCTAGAAAGTCTTTAATCGCTTTACTCGTTTCTTCCCTGACCCAGAAGTCATTGAGTAGAGAGTTGCTCAGTTTTCATGGATGTGTAGGTTTTCCAGTGTTTCTGTTGTTGTTGAAGTCCAGCTTTAATTCATGGTGGTCTGATAAGATATAAGACATTATTTCAATTTTATTGTATCTGTTGAGGCTTGCTTTTTGACCAACTATATGGTCAATTTTGGAGAAGAATATATGAGGTGCTGAGAATGTGTACTGTTTTGTGTTTGGGTGAAATATTGTATAGATGTCTGTCAGGTCCGTTTGCTTAAAAATGCCCATTAGTTTCATTATTTCTCTGTTTAGTTTTTATCTGAATGACCTGTCAATTGGTGAGAGTGGGGTGTTGAAATCTCCCATTATTAATGTCTTGGGTTGGATGTGCGATTTAAGCTTTAGCACTGTTTCTTCTACAAATGTGTATGTCGTTTTGTGGGAGGCATAGATGTTAAGAATAGAGATATCAACTTGGTAGATTTTTCCTTTGATGATTGTGAAGTGTCCTTCCCTGTCTCTATTGATAAATTTTGATTGGCAATCCATTTTATTAGATATTAGAGTGGCTATTCCAGCTTGCTTCTTGGGATCATTTGCTCGGAAAACTTTTTTCCAGCTCTTTACTCTGAGGTAATATCTGTCTTTATTGCTGAGGTGTGTTTCTTGTATACAGCAGAATGACGGGTCCTGTTTTCACACCCAGCCTGTTAGCCATGTCTTTTTATTGGGGAATTGAATCCATTGATGTTGAGAGATATTAATGACAAGTGATTGTTAATTCCTGTTATTTTGATGTTGGTAATAAATATCATTCAAGTTTGGATATGTCTTGAAATATCTTGTTTTCTCCATCTATGGTGATTGAGAGTTTTGCTGGGTATACACTAGCCTTTGTTGTGTAAACCTTGCTCCCTAATTTAAACTTATTTGGTTAGTAAAAGGCTAGAGGCTATGACTGGGCAGAAGAGAGAGAAATATGGGACTTGAGGATTGAGTCAAGGGTCTCAGGAGAGACCAGGGAGAAGGAGAAAGGAGACAAAGAGAGGAGGATGCCACTCTGAAGCCAGATGAATCATGAACACATGACCAGGAGAAGTGGACCATGATGACAGGCTGATGAAACAGAAATGACCCAGGTGAGACTCAAACAGCAAGTAACAAAGACATATGGCTGGAAGGCAAATTACAATAGCTCACGACCTGTCCAATCTAGGCTTCCAGCTTGTAGATAAAATACCACAATTTTGTGTCTTTTATGTGGGCTAGCTAGAATAAGTAATTCAATTACAATTTTATATGTATGGGGGTCTTGTCTTCATGTTTGTCTGGGTACCATGTATGTGCCTGGTGCCTGAGGAGACCAGAAAAGACTACTAGATCTCTTGTAACTGGAGTTACAGATGATTTTGAGTTGCCATGTGGGTGCTGGGAATCAAACTCAAGTCCTCTGGAAGAGCAAGTGCTCTAAACCACTGAGTCATCTCTCCAGCCCTTATCTTTGCCTCTTATCCTGCTTAAATATGCAAAATTGTGTTTTTGATGATGCTCCTTGAGGCAATTTTATGCTTGCTTCCTTCCTCCGGCTTCACCGTCTCCCTGTTTATTTCTGTGTGATTTGCTTCTGTTCACTACTAGTCACATGCTGTCTCTACACAGTTTCTCCAGCCCTGTCAGTTTTATGGCTTGTTTGAACCTAATGTATGGAATGCTACATCACTCATCATGGTTGCCAAGCAACGGCATGTCATGAACCCCTATGGGAGTTCCTTGGTTACTAAACACACTCATTCAAGAAGTCCTCGGCACTTCTCTCTTCCTTTCTGGCCTGAAGCAGATCAGCAGCAGTTGTTGGCTGCTGCAGCTTAGTATAGCTACTACTGCTACTTGTCCTTCAGGGTGATAGACCTGTCAGCTGGGTCTGTTTGTGACATTGTGATTCTGCCTGAATAGCTCCTGTGTCCCACAGAGCAATCTATCAGGAATGCAGTCACTTGGAGACTGAATCTAAGAAGTACTTCACTCCATATCATCTAGGTGTCAATAAGGCCCCTAGGAGTCTTGATGTCCTTGTAACAGGGACAGTCAAGTTCCCAGGAAATGAAAGCCAGAAGCCTTTCTTGGCTTGCAGCTTCATTTTCATTAACCAATGTTTCAGGCAAGTAGGTGTATTGAGTTCCAAGTTATCCTCTCCCCACAGGCACATGCACACACACATATACACATGCACACACACATATACACATGCACACACACATGTATACGCATGCACACATATACACATGCACACACATATGCACATGCACACACACATATACACATGCACACACACATATACACATGCACACACACATATACACATGCACACACACATATACACATGCACATACACATATACACATGCACACACATACACATGCACACACACACACACACACACACACACACACACACGCATGCACACTCACACACACTTTGCCTTGTGTCTCATTTTGCTCACAATACACCTCTTTTGTAGCAAGCCTCCTTCTCTTCCCTCAACTGTTCCCTCTTCCTTCAGTGCAGTAAGTCTTCAAAACTGAGCTTGTCTCTCCACCTTCCAGAGACTCTGTTTTCAACTAACAAAGCCCTGAGGGATTTATCCTTCTCTGCCCTGTTAGCACTTTATTTTCCTACTACTTTGACCACTGTCACCTTTCTTTCCAAGAATCCCAACATTTTGCACTTAGCAAGGACCTGAGACAGTCTTTGGTCTTTTGTTGCTCCCTATGAGCAACTCAGCAAGGCCCTGGACGTTTGAGCTCTTTTTGAGGACTAACATGCCTTCCCTTCTGTAAATCTGGGTGGTCTGGAGCTCTGCTCTTCTAGGGCCAAGGTCTTATCACTGAAGATTATGATGCTGGCCTGCAGCTATTCAGTGCAGGGAAATGGAAATTTTAATTCAAATCCTATTGAAATAAAAAAATATTTCATTGCCAAGGACTAGATCACCAAGAGCCACCAAAAGGAATTTCCACTTTGTATGAAATCATCTTAGAGTGGCTAAGGTAGGAGCTGAGTCAGAAATATCTTCTGTGCTGCTGATAGCCAAGATGTTATACACAGTAGGAGAAGAATCAGATTATACTTTGAAGAAGACACTAGGAAGTATATACAAATTCATATGCTAGGTTAAAGAGTGTGTGTGTGTGTGTGTGTGTGTGTGTAGAGGTACACATTTACATACATGTACACATACATATACTTTAAAATATGTATTTCCATATGAATATCAATGTATATATGTGTATCTACATGTATTTGACTCTGGCTTTGTACTCTGTGACAAATGGCTTGAAGGTCATGGTTTTATCACATTACAAAAGAATTTCTAGCTGTGCCTTATTTAGGGTACGTGCACAGTAAAAGTTCATATGGTTCTCAGGACCTTTTCTCTGGGAACTTTGCTGGCATGTAGCACAGACTTAGAGTGGTTGTTTAGGACTTGGGATGGTAGCACCCAAGCACTGCAAAAATAAATAAACAAATAAAAGAATGAAGAGATGAGCTGGCTGCAGACTCTTCTGGTTCCCAGGGACTCTTCTCTGTCTCTCAGTGTTCTCGCTGCTGTCTGTCACACTGCTTTCCATCTGATGCTGCTATCTGGATGCCACACTCAAGCACCGAATGGGCCAGGATCTCTGACCCAGTAACAGTGACATGCTATGATACCTCAGTGTTCCCAAGGGGACTGAGTCTTTGGGCCTGAACATCAAGGTCTCACTGCAGCCTTGGTGGACCTCTGGGTGTGCAGTCTGGTGGCCAGAAAACAGAGCTGCTCCACTTAACTGGCTCTCTGGGCAGGCCTACACTGAATTTAAAACTATTCCAGGAGACAAGTTAGCTGCAGTTTAACATTTTTAAGGGCCATTTTTGATTGCTATGACAGAGTTATCCAGAAAGAAAGGTAAGGATTTCAGCATAGCCTGAAATCATCATTACTTTCCCTCTCTTCCCTCTACACTGCCCCTGCCCCAAAAGATCCTTCACTCTTTCCCCCATCTTCTCAGTCTTCACCTGCTGGCTCCATGCATACAATCCTGGAGGCCTAAGCAAAGCTGGCCCAGAGGCGGCATGTCTCTGCTTGAATTCGAACCTCCCCCCCCCCCCACCCCGCCCGACTAGGCTAATATTCAGTGACAAAATGAATGCTCTTGAGTCAGGTGTGAAGTGAGCTCCTGCTGCTCTGGACAGAGCAGAAAGGCCAGCTGTCTTGAGACTAATTGAACTTCAGGAGAAGGAGAAGTGAAAGTTTAGCACTGACACCTCTCGGGATGGATTTGGATATGCAAGGAGACCTTCCTGGGCTGAGATACCAGTGTGTACAGTTGGCTCCTTAAAGGAAGTCTGATAAGCATGAAAAAGCACTTGCATGATTGCCTTGACTTCAATGTTGTATCCCCATTCAGACCCCAGGAAGTGAAGTAGCTCCAGCACCGTGTTGCTTGGCCGTAGACACAGAGGTGAGGGAACACGCCTAATAGAAGGCTGTGGAGAATTCAAAATCCACTGTTTTTGTTAGCCGGGGCTATGACATTTTGTAAAACTCTTCCATTTTGGCTTAACTGTGACAATTCCTTTAAATACAGTAATTTGGAATCCAGAAGTAAAATAACTCGCCTTCTCTGCCCTAGGGACTCTATATAATAGCTTCTAAGAAAGATGGTCTTGGATCACCTGATATTCTCTAACTGACCGCTCACAGGTTACCCCTCACAATGGTTAACTGCAAACCAAACACAAAACTTTTCAACCTCTGACCCTTTCTGCCTTATAACTATGCCAGCATGTAAGCCAACTGCAAGCTCTACTTTTATTAGAGCCCCCATTGTGTTGTGTTTTCTCCCAGAGAAAGATCTAACCTGTGTTAAGTGACTTTTTTCCTTTTCTGTCCTTCATATTTGCAAACCATTCGGTTTCCATGAGACCTTCACCTCCCCCACCCGTTTCCAACCTTAAGGCTAGATGAGCTAAAAGGAGATTCCGGTTTTTTTTTCAGGCCACCTTCTGTTGGGAGTAAAATGAAGGTAGGCAGGACAATAAACCATAGCTCCTTTCTTGTTCTCTGCCACAGCAGAGCCGGGACTGCATGTGTGTGGCACCATGCATTGCTTTCCTACCACATGATGCTGGAGATGAAGCTGAGGACCTATGCTTACATGAGAAACTCTTTACTGACTGAGCCATGGTACCAGCCTGAGAAGTATTTATTTCCATACATTAAGACTTAAAAAAAAGGTTGACCAGAAGGGTTTGTGTCTGAGCTAAGACCTATGGGCAAAAGGTGCGTGTATATGCATCATTCTAGTGATCATTGACTTTGGGGTCTGTGGGTTGCTTTTGAGCCCTTTCCAATGAATCAAAATGCTCAAAATGTAATCCAAAATCTTTCTTTTGTACACATGTCAGATTTACAGTCCTCAGTCATTGCCACAGTTGGGGGGTCCTCAGAGATTACCAATCCTATGTACCTCCTCCCAAGCCTCTTAACTGTAGATACTTTCCACAAGGAAAAATAAACGAAGCACTCAAGTTCAGATTTTCGTTTCCCTAACAGAGCCCAAGTTCTCGGTTTATAGAAGCACTGGCTTTGTGGGGACCAAGTGGTATCACATTGGTCATGCCGTCGTTTTTTAACTGCTAAAAACAGATCTCCCTCCACCTGTAAAAATAGAATGAGTATTTTCTGTATATTTTAATATCATGTCTTAGAAAAAAGAACCCAGCACCCAAACTCTTGACTGACACCCCTTCATCCTGTCGTTGAAAATGGCGCTATGACTCCCCTTTGAAAGAGCCTGCGATTTAATAAGATAGATCAAGATCTACAATGGAACTTCAAAGGAATGCGCTTGAAGAAATGTGCTGCCTATGCTTCCCCCTAAAAAGCGGTGAGACCTACTGGGAAATTCAGCAGAGATTCGAAACTCTTTTCAATCTCAAGGCTTTAAATGTCCCAGGAAAAATTCTCCAGAATGAAGTAGCTAGGACATGTTTACATTGTTGCTCTTGCCTGTATTATGGGATAGACTCTTGATTTTTATGTTGCCCATTATAATGAAAAAGTTGTAGTTATGTCCAAAGTACTGACAAGACCCTACATTTTACATTGCTGGTGTTAATTTTTTATGGGCCTAACGAATGCGGCTATGGTAATAATAGTAATACTTATGTATTTATGTTGTTTCGTTTCTTCTGATATGATGAGAGAGGAAATTGAGAGTTGGGTTTTCTCAAGAGCTGCATTCTTTCCTGGTTTTAAGCTAAGAGAGATAAGTAAAAGCCACACTCAGGTAAGATTCTAATTAAGCACTAGTAGCCTCACTTTAGAAAAGTATCTAGTTGTGGCAAACTTAACTCTGGCAAATTATGGAAAGTGCTGGAGCAGAGTTTCAGAGAATTGACAAATAGTAACTCTTTGTTGTTCCTGTGATGATGAGCATGCACAAAAGCCACTGGCATCCATTCCAAAGCATGAAGTGGCTCAGCAGAAGTAGCCATGCAGCCTGGTCACTCTTGTGAAAGCTCACAGCCCAGCCAGAGGAACCGCACCAGGTTCAAACAAAACTTCAAGGCCAATTTCTTTTTGAAATGTGCAAAAGTTTTTCATGCTGGCATTGTAGTTCAAGTAAGAAACAATTACCATTATTTAGCACTTACGAGGCTGTGTCAGGAGGAGTCTAAGTTTCAGGCTAGCTTGGGCTACATAGACTGAGACACATTACCAAAACAAACAAATGCCACACTATTTCAGAGTTTGTATATAGTAACAGATGAGAAGTGCAATTTTTTTTTAATCACTGTAGTGAGCGACTATTTTTTTCTAGGAGGTAATCTATGCTATATACTGTAGCAAAATTGAGGTTTCTTTCTTCAAAGGATGGTTCTTTATGATTAAAGTGACAGGTCCATATTTATGAGCTAAGGTGGACTCAGAACAAGGGAGAGTGTGTGCAATCTTTGTAGTTGTTGGCTACCAGATCTGGAATCTGCCTTGTAGTATAAATTTTTAAATGTTTTAGGTGCTGTCTTAATTAGGACACTATTGCTGTGATTAAGCACGTGACAAAAAGAACTCAGGGAAGAAAGGGTATATTTCATCTTACAACATGGAGTCTACCATCCAGAGAAGGCAGGACAAGAACTTCAGGTAGGAACCTGGAGTCAGGAGCTGGAGCAGAGAGCAAGACAGAGTGCTACTTTCTGAGTTGCTCCTTCTAGCTTGTTCAGTTTGCTTCCTTATGTCACCAGGACCACCTGCCCAGAGGTGAACTGGTCCCCATAGGCTGAGCCATGTCATAACAACAACCCTCAGTCAGGAAAATGCCTTACTGACTTGCCTACTCGTTAATTGTGTAGTAGCATTTTCTTGATTAAGATTCCTTTTTCCCGGATAACTCTACTTTCAAGTTGACATAAAAACTAGTCAGGACAGGTAGCTGTACATCTGTCTTATTCCTTGGAAAACTGTGACAATTTATTTTTTTCTGAAGATTTATTGGGTCAAAATAGTTTGATTATGCTATGTCCTTCAGTTTTTAATTACAAATAGACTCACTTTAGCTTTGCTTTCAAGACATTTGACCTCTGATAACCTTGAATTGAAGCTAGGATATTCATCTTGACAGAGGCATTCCATGCACAATATATTTGGAAGAGCTATGATTTCAACTGATGTTATAATTAAGTTATCTATACAAAAAAGTTTAAGTTAATCTGTCACTAACATTGATCATATTGCTATAAAAAACTAAGACTGCTTTGAAGGGGAAAGAGGTTTTAGTGATTTTTTTTTCAGCCTTCATCTGATAGCTTAATGTCCTGAGCTTAATTTTAATTAAGCATTTATAATTAATTAATTTATAATTATAATGTATAATTAATTAATTATAATTAATTATTTTACAATTATAATTAATTAATTTTTTATAAATCCCTTTCTGTACCCAGAATATAGCCTATAACAAGTATTTTATAGTTATGACTAATAATGATCTATCAATCATTTCTCCTTTCAATGATAACTTTAGTAGGAACATTGTTACAACTTGCTACAGACGGATGAAGTTAATTCATGGGTGCTACTTGCACTGGATTTTTAGAATCTTGTTTCATATTGGTAGGAAGGTTTTTATTTCAATCAATTTTAAAACCACAGCCCACTGTTGAGGTCTTCCAAGGTCACTGTCCATGCTTACCTCTCACAGTCAGTACTATACCAGTCATGATCCAACTGAAAACGGAAACCACAACAAGGATTTGAACAGACAGTCCCTGTCTTAGCTTCTCTTCATGTTACTGTGACTGACATTCTGCCAAAAGCAACCTAAGGGAGAATGGGCTTGTACTGACATGTTTGTGTGTCAACAAAACAAGCTAGAATTATCACAGAGAAAGGAGCCTCTGTTGAGAAACATGCCTCCGTGAGATCCAGCTATAAGGCACTTTCTCAATTAATGATCAAGTGGGGAGGGCCCCTTGTAGGTGGTACCATCCCTGGGCTGGTAATCCTGGGTTCTATAAGAAAACAAGCTGAACAAGCCAGGGGAAGCAAGCCAGTAAAGAACATCCCTCCATGGCCTCTGCATCAGCTTCTGCTTTCTGATCTGCTTGAGTTCCTGTCCTGACTTCCTTTGGTGATGAACAACAACATGGAAGTGTAAGCTGAGTAAACCCATACTTCCCCAACTTGCTTCTTAGTCATGATGCTTGTATAGAAATAAAAACCCTGACTAAGACAGTACTTACTTCCAGAGTTTGGAGTACAATCCATAAAGGCAGGGGTCTAGGCAGTAGGAGCTTGAAGCAGTTAGTCACATCATGTCTAGAGTCAGAAGAGCAGATAAATGTATGCATGCCTCCTAGAATTTGGCTTTGTTTCTCCATTTTATTCAAAGATCCCTTGTTCAGGAAATGATGTTACCACAAGTGAGATCACTTTGATGAATATTCTCGGGCAGGCATGTTCAGAAGCCTTTCTTCCAAGTCGTTCTAAAGTTCTCCAAGTTGACAATCTCTAAGCACCACAATCTTATATAAATCATTTATAACTAGGTATAAGAATTCCCTGGGCCAGTGATCCTGAGCTGAGTGTGAAGATAGCTAAGTATAAGCCAACGAGTCAAGGTTCTATGTGAGGCGCTGTCTGACTTCCCTAATGAGCTATAACTTAGGAACTGACATTTGTCCTTTTCTCCCTAAGTTGCTTTTGGTCACAGTATTTTGTCACAATAAAAGGGCAACTGGACAAAGGCTAGAATGTGATTTCAGTAGCAACGGAAGATCTCTGGTCTGTTCAGAATGCTATGACACAAGGTCACAGACTAAGTGGCTTTTAAACAACGTGTGATAAATTCTCATAGCTCTAAAGGTTGGAAGTCTAAGATGAAGGCATCTTCAGAGTCAGTATCTGGTGAATGTCTGTTTTTCCTGTTACATAAATTGTGCTTTCCTGCAGTGATCTCACACATAAAGGGGACAAGGCAGTTATCAGAGGTTTCTTTTATAAATACATTAACTTCATAACCAAGGGTCAACCCTTGCAATCTGCTCATCCCTAAAGCTACCGTCGAGAAAAACTATCCTAGTTGTAATTTGGTTTTGACGTGTTGTTTTAATTCCATTTCTGATGCTGTGATATAAGACCAACAGAAAGTAACTTAGAAGAGAAAGGGATTTATTTTAGTTTCAGTTTCAGATTACTGCTTATCACTGTGGAAAAACCAAGGCAGGAAATTCAAACAGTTACTCATATCACATCTACAATAAAAAGCAGAGAAAAATGAATGCCTGTGTACTCATTCACTCACTTGTTTGTGCTCAGCTCCATTTCTCCACTCTTGAATAGTTTATGACTCCCTGGTAAGGGAATGGTGCTACCCACAGTGGACTCAGTCTTTTAACATCAATTAACCTAATTAATCCTTACCTCCAAGACATGTCCAAAGGCCAATCCAATGTTGACAATTCCTCATTGAGATTCTCTTTCCAGTGATTCTGCATTGAGTCATATTGGAAATTTAAACTAACTATCACATGTGTATTACAGGAAGACACAAATATTCAGACCATAGCAGAAGACATCTGTGAAGTATTAAAGAATGCAGTTTTCTGGACATTTAATGCTACAACTAATAATCAATATTTTTCTCTTTAGTTGTTTGAATTTTTTATCAAATCTACATAAAAATATGCTCCTAAAAGTCATTGTGTAGAGATGAATATATTTTATGTTTAGTTAAAAAATTCAACACTGAATTTGCTAGTTTTGTGGCATTGATATGGACATATTTGGTAGAACACATCATAGGTAAAATTATGATTGCTTTCATTCAAGAAATTCAGAGAAAATCATTCTTGCGATTGGGCGGCATACACATATATAATATACTATACTTATATAATAGCTTTTCCCATATAAAACAATAGCCACAGCCAGCATCAGAATTTAGAAACATTTAATTAACATAGCTGATTATGAATGTCTGTTGATTAAACTTATGTTAAATATGGAAACAAAAAGCCAAACACAGTGTACATTTTGCAAGGTGGTATGCACTTCTTTTGTTCTTTTCTTTTAATCCAATTTTAGAAATGTTTCAGCATTTAGGAGAATTACATTCTAAATCAGTCCACTAGTCCCTTGTTGGCAACGAACGATTCTTCAATTAAAAAATGATTACTTGAAAATCTTTTATCAAGACACTCGTGTTGGAAGCCAGAAGATTTCAGGTTTTGCAATAACTACAAAGGCAAAGCTGATTCCGACAAGTCGGGGAGATGAGAAAATTGAGTGACGAAGAACTCAGACAGTTCAAGATCCAGTTTTGAAATTCTGCAAATGACTTGTAGGCACGATCTTTTGATCAAGCTCCGATTTTGGTAATTGGATTATATCATGTACTGGAATGGAATGAAAGTCCTGTGACTGTAGCATCTATTTGGCAACACATTAGAATTACGAGCAGAGAGGTTATTTTTATGAGTTTTGCCTTGTAAAATGTTTGGTGGCAAAGAGAATCTCGCAACTGAGGTAAAGAGACATTATCTGTCTAGTATGTGACCTTGTATGTGAACCCATTTCCCAAGGGCTAGAGCTGATGGTCCCAATCACTCTGTATTTTCTTTTTGTTGATCCCATTCATGGGCACCCACTAGTCAGTGTACTTTCTCAATTATAATGTTATATATTACAGGACAGAGTAAACAGACATCCATTTCAAACATTATTAGAAATATTAATTTGAAGACTATTTGAAATATTAAAAAAATAACATTAAGAAAAGTAAGAATTTCTATGGAAATTATATATATATATATATATATATATACATTATAGATCATTTTCAGCAAACAAATCACAGAAGGGCTGTTGTACATTATTTACTTTTTAGTGTTAAGATACTAAAATAACATAAATAATTTTTATATTTTTCTATAATCTATGAAACTATGAATTATTTTATAGATGAAGTAATTTTTGTAAAGAATTTCTGCTAAAAATATTTGTAAGTCAACCAATTTGAAGCATGTGCCAATTGGTTGAAGTTTCTTTTCCTTTTTTATTTCTCTCTCTTTTTCAGTTAGGCTGGCCTTAAACCCAGATACAAGTCACAGATACTTTATTTCAATTGAATTGTTTGAATCCACTTTATAGAGTCGTAAGAAGTCAGTCTGGAAGGTAGAATGTAGCCAAGGCTGATCCTGAACTCCTCGTTTTCTTGCTTCCACCTTCCAGGTGCTGAAACTGAGGATGCTGTTTAATGACTACTTGAAATAAGTAATTCAATCAACCTTAATACCTTCCTTTGCTCTCAAAACTGTCCTGGCTTGGGATCTTAGTGTGCTAGGTTGTCATTAGAAAATTCTACCATATACTAGGATGTTAAACACAGAAACTCATTTTCTCCCTGCTCTGGAAAAAGTAGAAGTCCAGCATTGGAGTAATAAGCCCAGTCTGCTTCTCATGTAGGCCCTATCCCTGGCTTTCTATCAGCACAAATGCTACGGCATGTTACCCCAAGTCTTGAGGTGGCAGAGACAAAGAGGTCAATCTTTCTGGTGTATTTCATTAAGGTGTTAATACCACCAGGGGAGTCTCATCTTCATGAATACATGCCATCCATGTTATCTCTGATAGGCCTCAGTAAATACCATCACATAGGGTCATGGCTTCAAAGGACAAAACTCAGCCCATTAAACTTTTACTTAAACTTATAGGCCTATACCTAGGAATCATATTGTAGAATAAGAAGTGATAACGGAGCTTCATATGCACAGTCCTTATGAGTCCTTAACCACCAACATCCAGGTTCTCATGAAGGTGCACATTTCCCTATCATCTCTGCCTTCCAAAAAAACCGAGCCTCTTTGTCCCTTTCTTCTTGTCTTTGAAGGCCTCTACTAGCTGAACCCGCTCTTAGCCACTCCTCTGCTTGCTTTTGAGGACACAATTCCTGCTTTGCATCTTTCTAGGGATCATGGGATTCTGTAAGGCTGCCCTGAAGGCATTTTGCAGGACCCCTCTAACTTTACCATTGTTAGTAACTTCCTTGCTTGAGTGGCTCAGATCTGTTGGCTACAACAGGCTAGAGACGCCACCAAATGGTTTTCAATGGTCTGAAATAACCCAAAAATCATTTGAGGCTTTTGCTGTTTCTTCCCAGTCCTCCTTGCCCTTGCTTAGTAAAATGAGCAGGGGACTCCTTTCCATGGGTTCTCCACCATCTCAGGACCAGTTTCACTCTCTCTTGATCCTGCCTTGCAGAGTCAACGTCCTTGTAAACATTTTGGTAAAGAGGAAATACCACATTATTTACATGGACACCGTTTAAAATGTGATTCTCATCTTCAACAACATGCTTTTGGGCCTGTCTACCAAACAACTCACACTTACAATCAGATGCCTTGGGTTTCGAGATTGTTGTGGCTCATACAAGTTTTAGAATAACAATAAAATTCGGATGACTTCACTGTTTACTGCGTCTACTCTCATCTAAATAACAAAGCCAGAGGCTCTATGCGGCAATGGCAAGAACCTGGGCAATGACAAGAGCCTGGGGAGGACAAACCTTGGTTATTACCTCAAAATGTCCTGCCAAAAATGCAGGGATGTTAAGGCTTAAAAGAAAAAAAAAGCTTTAAAATTATTAGATCCACCTTTTTATAGATGCTCTGTATGAAAAGTCCCAAGTAGAGCAAATGCTTGCTTTTAAGATGAGCTGCAGCACTGGATCACATTGAAATTCACCTTCTTCAAGCCAGAATGCTCTCCACCGACTGACAGCTACCTGTTCATCAGTTTTCCCGAATCACTTTCAAAATACATCTTTAAGAATTGGAACCAGTGTTCTGCATATGGCACAATCTTCTGCATGACATGATTCTCTCATGAAATTTTGTTTGTTTGTGAGTGTGTGTGTGTATATGTGTTTGTGTATTTGTGTTTGTGTGTACCATTCACTCATTCTTCTCCTCCTCCTTTTTTTTTTCTTTAGACAGAGTCTCCCACGTCCCCCAGAATTTGTCAAATAAGGCTGGCCGGCCACCGAGCAGCACAGATCCACCTGCTTCTATCACAAGCGTACACCAGTGCTTGACAGTTCCCTGTTGTTTCTGAGAACTGAGCAGGGGTCTTGCAGCTTGTGTGGCAAGTACTTTGTGAACCAAGCCTTTCCCCAGACCACTGCACTGAAAGAGTTTGGCTACTCTGCCCTCCTGTGGGTGTGAGTGTGGCCTTATCCCAAACAGGGTGCTTATCTTGGCATTTCTGCCCAGCCAGGGCTTTTCTTCTGGTTCGTGAATTATATTTGTGAACTTGTATCCAATCTCCAGAGCCTTGGAGTGTCATAGAATGGAGTTGCTTTAATAATTCCTACAGCTGAGGGGAAGGAAAATGATTTATGCTGTAAAAAATGAAAGCCTTTCTAATTAGTGTATAATCTAAACCTTTACTGCTTATTAAAAACATTTTTTTTTTCTCACAGAGCTGGATCAACTTTCATTCCCATGATTTTCCATTTTAAACACAACTTTCTCTAAAGATGCAGATGACTTTGGAGCCACCTCTTCTCTAGCACTAATGCACCAGGATGTTAACCTGCCCTGTGCTCACCTTTGAGTCTCTGCAGATCTACAGGCAATCACGGCAGAGCTTTGGGGAAAGCTGTCCTAGCATTGACCCTTATTAGAGGGTCAATGCTGAATCTGTCAAAAAGAAAATTTAGTGTTTTTTTTCCCCCGGACATATTTTTTTTTCTGTGTAACTTTTAATCAGCTCCTGCCTTAATTAGGCCTGTGGTCACTGAACATCATTAATTTCTTTCTTCTTTGTTCTTCCTCTCTGAGAGAAGCAGAAGGGAAGCATGCAGCAACATTTCACCTCAAGAACCTCAGGCAGCCTTATTGATTCGTCTGATCATATGCTTTTACTTCCCTGTGCTCAGTACTCATTGAATCCCCCCTCAAACCATCAGCTCATGATTCACAGAAATTTCACACCAACGGCTTCAAGCAAAGTCTCCCATTTCCACAACCTTTTGCTCTAACAAGGCAAAATAAACAAGCAAATCTATTAAGGACGCTATTGTAAATTCAGGGCCCAGGTTATTTACGCATGAGAGCACGAAATGAGGAATAATAGGAAATGTTATGCAAAACTGTGATGATTTTTATAATTATTTCCTGCCATGCTTCATCTCAGCAGTGAAGGATTTATAAGGGTGCTTTGCTGTCCAAAACAACGATACGTTGTGTATAAACCAGAGTGCAAGCACACCAGCTCTGCTTAGCCACTAGCCAAGTGCTGGTAAACTGCCTCCAAGTCCTTAGCCCACCCACCAACTAGTGGGGGAAGTGCACGCAGTTCTTACCCCTGTGTCAAACAGAATTTTATTTTCTAAACAGACCTCGTCAAGTGAGGTCTTCAAGTATTCAATTCCTCATTTTATTCTGTAGGTATATATTTTGAGAAGGCATTACTTCTCTCTGTCTCTGTCTCTGCCTCTGTGTCTCTCCATCTTTTTCCCCTTCCCCTCCTTTTGCAAAATTTGTGGGTTCTTTCTTAACACAGTGAAGTAAACTAGAAATATTAACGATAACCTTTACTTGCACAGTCCTTTCTCCAACATTTACATGTTAGTTTTCACCGGATGTCAGGGAAAGAGAAGGCTTCTGAGGAAACTTGGGCCTTCAATATACAAATGACTAGAACAAGCCCACATGATTAATGGGGGACTGGGCTAAATTAATTCTGAAAGTGTTCTAACTTCCAGATCTTTTTCTGCCTTTCCATTAAAGGGTAGTAGTTATATGCTTCTTGGGTGCTATCCCTGCTGTGGAACTGTGGAATTAAATCAATTATAAGACATTTACCCACTGTCTCAAGGAGACAGTATGCTAATAAGACCCCTAAATGTTCTTAGGTTTTCTACCTGCGTATTTCAGCATGTTACCTGGCATAGCATGAATGTCCTCAGATTTGGCAAGTCTAAAATGAAATCATTCTTGCCTTGCAAGAAACCTCTCTCTTGAGTCTCACTCAAGACACTCTTGCTTGCCATTTGGCCTTTAGCCAGTAGTGAGCTTCAGGAGGAAGCCCCAGTGTGGACCAGCAAAATAACTCCCCAAGTGGGCTGGTTACACCAGCAACATGGAAGCAAGGCTGACATGCCATTTTGCTTCCATGGTAGCCTAAGTCTTTGACTTGCATCTTAGTCCTTCGGTGCTTTCTTTGTCCTTTTGAAGACCTGCATGCAGGTCCCTGCCTGCCTAACCCTTCCAGCCATCAAAACACTAATTTTACTGCTTGACAGATCCTTCCAGTACAAGCCTTTTCTGTTGGCTTTGAGAAGGCTAGGCTGATTCTATGGCAGGATTCAAATTGGCAGCTCAGGAGACTAGGTCTAAATCTATTTCCAAGAACTGGGCAATTTCAGGTAAATCCAGGCCTCAAAAGATGCCCCACCATCAGGCCTGAGGCAAGGGCAATGGATCAGCAGCAGTTTCCAGACCTCCCCCAGCAAGTTTCCAGCCCCCACATCCCAGTAATGGAATGTCCATAGAGATGGAACCAACAGATTAACATAGAGGTCTCTCACCTCAGAGTTCCCTAATGTGCTTTAAATTAGGTCTGCAAACTCACTTGGTGTTAGACGTCCGCATTAGATGTCCACACTCAGCTCAGAACAGACCACTCCAAACCAAATGGTTGGGGGGCGAAGTTTATTCAGGAGATAGGTCAAAGGTGGGGGGAAGAAGACAGAAGAAGTAGAGGAAGAAGAGAAGTAGAGGAGCAGAGAAGCAGAGGTCGGCCATGACCACGCGGAGAGAGGGTGAAGGGAAGGGGGGCGGTGGACAGAGAAGCTAGAGGCAAGAGAGCAGGAAATTAAGAGAGAGAGGAGGGGGCAAGCAGCCCCTTTTATAGTGGGCCAGGCCTACCTGGCTGTTGCCAGGTAACTGTGGGGTGGAGCATACCTGGCTGTTGCCAGGTAACTGTGGGGTGGAGTTTAGACAGAATACTAACACTTGGTTGTCTCTATTCTGGTAATGGGAGACTCAGCATGCTGGACTTTCGCAGAATAAACCCCTCCTTGCGTTTACATACTATTTGAGTCCAGGGTATCGTGCTTCAGCTTATCATGGGCACCCTACAACTTATAAATGAGAGACAAGGAGCTAGACAGACTCCCTAGTAGGCAGACAGTTAAGGAGAGGGTCCATCACTAGATAATAAAGGTGGCAAACTTCCAAGATGGCTGGCTTCTTCCTCAACTCTTCCTACTTGAGACAAAGGCAAGATGAAGAAGAAGAAGAAGAAGAAGAAGAAGAAGAAGAAGAAGAAGAAGAAGGAGGAAGAGGGGGAGGAAGAGGAGAAGGAGGAGGAAGAAGAAGAGGAGGAGGGAGAAGAGGAAGAGGAAGAAGAGGAGAAGGAAGAAGAAGAGGAAGAAGAAGAAAGAAGAAGGTGGTCTTGTGGGCTTTTGTCTCTAGTAGACTGGCTCAACAAGTTAAGGCTGAATCAGGACTTAGTACATAAGAGTTGTGGGCCACTTAGCCATCGCATTTCTCTCTCTCTCTTCAAAGGGACCAATCCTAAGTTGAGGGAGAAAAACTCTTTAGAAACTGGCAAAGAGACTGAATTTTGGATTTTTGGAATTTTGGCTTCTTGGGCCTCGCCCTTCTGTGTCTCTTGCATGTGTGCTTCTTCACTCCCACTAAAACCTTCCCTTTAACTGCTGATTCTCTTTGGCTGTCTTCAGAGTTTGAGCGTTCTCTACTATCTGCTGTGCTAAAATTTGTCCTAACGTTTAATTCTTTAACTGATGGAGCAAATAAACACAGAGTTTTTTATAAACTAGACTATATCAAAGAGGATCCCAGCAAATGGGGTTCCATTCCCCTTCCACATCCGGTCAGCTCACTAATGTGCCTGATCTCTCCAGCTCTCCCCGCTCACCTGCATCTTCTACCTAGAATGTTCTAAGGCACAAATATAAGCACAGTCTGTTTTTACTTCATGTCATAAGAAACAAAGTGCAGATTTGGGTGATTTTCAGGAGTAGTATGATAATTTTAATAGATAATTATGTAATACACTTACATGAAATAAAACACTTTTCTGTATTCACCACACTGGGTTTTTTTCCGATTCAGGCAGAGCCCACCTCAAGGAAGAGTTCCTACTTGTCGGTCATCTCTCCTTTCTTTTCTACACAAATATAGTACCTTGGTCATTTAAAAATGAAAGAAAATAAGACCACAAAGGCAAGAGGATATCTTAACTGTCTCCTGCCATCCTCTCCCGAAGTGGCTCATGGGAAGGAAATTTATGCTACCATTTCATTCCTAAAATAGACCATAAAATCTAAAAGATTTCTCTTGGAACATCTCCATTTCTTCTCTATTTCAGGCACTCAAGTGACACGTGTTCTACCCTATGCTTAAACAAAAGGGGTATCTATAGAAAGGCTATGAAGAACTGCAGTGACTGGGTCATTTTTCCAGGTTGCTGTTGTTAGACCATGCTCTTTTTCAAAGCACCTGCTTCCGCTTGTCCATAAACATGACCAGACTTCCCCAGGTCACTACAGTCTCATTCTGAAGGCTTCCATTCCACATAAAATGTTTATTACACTAATGCATATTTTGTCTTGTTACTTTTTTTTGGGGGGGGGGGAATGTCAGCTAGAAACTCTGTGATGTTTTCTCCAGTACAATAGGGGAATAACTAGGGTCTTGTAGCTGGGTTTTTTTTTTTTTTTTTTTTTTTTTTTTTTTTTTTGCTACTTCATGGGTTCTCCTTTCTTCCTTCATTCTCCACCTTTTCAACACCTCTAATCCTAGAGAGAAGAGAAAAAAGAATAGAGAGGAAAGTGGGTGTGTTATCATTAGACTGCTTCCTGCTGGTTAGGAGCTTCAGGTTCCTTGGGACAAGTTTGATCTTTGCCTGTCAGGATATACACTTTTTTCTTCTTGTTCTTTTTTATGTATGACTACTTAACAAGCTGTGAACAGCATCAACCAATGGCAACCAATAACCCACCTAGCCTCTCAGGGCCCTAGTATTTACATACCTTTGAAAAGTTCCCACAATTCCAAGCATCAAACAATCTCTAAAAGTATCTGCCACTGGCAAAATCATACCCCTGCTACAGCATGAGGCAAATCACAGTCAGCTGCTGTGGACAACCTGAAGCAACCCCATAGCTCACACCTGAAATTAAAACAAAAATAGAGTATTATAATATGTCTGTGTGTTTTTTTTTTTAAGAACCCTAAATTCCAAAATTCTCAGTACATGGGGCCTACCTAAAATGATACTTCAAAAAAAAATCATCAAAATTGTCAAATAGATGTATCAATTAATAAAAAGAGAGGGCATGAAAGAGAGCAAGGAGGGGTATATGGCAGGGTTTGGAGGCAGGAAAGGGAAGGAGGAAATGATGTAATTATATTATAACTTCAAAAAAGTAATAAATAATATTTTAAAATTTATCTATCCTGAATATCTCTCCCCCTTTCCTCAGCCCCTTTCACAAGCCACCATCTCTAACAGTTGAAAAGGTAACATGGACTTTCATATCATCCCTCAACTCTGACTATTCTTACTTCCATGGTTTTTGAAAAGCTTGGCTCATTGCTGTTCCTCACAGAGAACAGACACCACTTCGCATCCGCTTAGGCTGTAGAGATGGGTTTGCAGTGCCCAAATGGCTGTTTGCCTCCTTGAGGGTTGTTGACCCTGTCTCACTGAAACCTACTTTTATAGAAGAGGTCTTGGGAAAAGTTACCTCATTAGGAGGTAGGTTCTTGACTGGTATATTGGGACCTCAGTGTCTACCACTTCCACTTCCTTCCTATGTACCAGAAAGTGATCAGTGTCTCCACACACAATGTCTTGTACTTAAGTGCTTACTGCTAACTAATGGGAACCCGCTTCCTCTGGGTTGACTTACCTTGAACCAGAACACTTGTGATCACCATTCAAAGATTCTCTTGACATCAGGCCTATTACTATTTGTCTTAGTCAGGGTTAAATTAGTGGTGATTAAGAAGAGACCGGCATCAATGAGGTGAAATCTTTTAAGCAATGTTTTCTGAGAGCATGAAGAAGCTGTGTTCCAGAGATAGCCAAGGTAGTACCTTGTGCTGCAGCGGGACTTGTTAATGTATAGGAATCACCCTGGTGGAACTGGTTTTGAAGGCATGAAGGGGTCATGGGGAGCAGCTAAGGTTTAGCACTGTGATAGACCAAGAAAGGCCATTGGTGAAGGAACAGCCTCAGTTGTAATTGATGGCCCAGGACTGAAGAAGTCATGCAAAGACGTTGAGACTTGGCAGCATGAAGGGAGCGTTTGATAGGCTATTTGTAAAGTCTAGTTGCAGCAGAAGAGTCCAGCTTATTGGAGATGCCAGTACCGTGGGATGACACCACGAACAGCAGCAGAAGTAGAGATCAACCAGAGCCTACAGTGCTACAGAGAGCAAGCTGGAGAAGTGACATAAGCCTTTTGGAGCAGCCCAGAAGATCATGTGTGGATCCTGGACACTGGAACAAGAAGCTATGAAGTTGAAGTTGCCTTGGAGACCCTAGGATGTTAGAGATGCCAGAGCCATGGAATAACCTGCTAACAGGGAGTGGAACCAGCCCAAGAGAAAGAACTGTGTTGTAGTCAACAAAGCTGAAAGGAGTTGAACATCAGACATGGAGATGCAGAGTTTGGGGTTTTCCCAGCTGGTTTTGTTCTTGCTTTGGTCTTCGCTATGATGTTTTAGATGGTAATGTATATCCTGTGCCATGATATATTAGAAGTTGCTTTTTTGCTTTTGATTTTATATGGAATTACAGCTAAGAGATTGCATGAATCTCAGAAGACTCATTGAACCTTGGAATATTGGTGAGACTGTTATAGACTATAGAGACTTTCCATGTTGGGCTAAATGTATTTTGCATTATGCTATGGGTAGGTGTGGCTCCCATAGACTCATATGTTTGAACAAGCCTATGGAGTTAGGGAGTGAAACGTGGTGATTTGAATGTGCTTGACCCATGGGAAGTGGTATTGTTAGGAGGTGTGGCCTTGTTGGAATAGTTGTGGGCTTGTTGGAGGAAGTATAACACTATGTAGGTAGGCTTTGAGGATTTCTAGTGCTTAAGCTATACCTAGTGTGGAAAGAGAGCCTCCTCCTAGCTGTCAGAGATGTCATCTCTTCCTGGATGCCTTTGGATCAAGGTGTAGGACTCTCAGCATCTCCAGCTCCATGTCTGCCTGTGTGCTGCCATGTTCCCTGATGTGATGATAACGGACTGAACCCCTGAAACTGTAAGCCAACCCCTTTATAAGAGTTGCTGTGATCATGGTGTCTCTTTACAACAATGGAAATCCTAACTAAGACATTATTACCTTTTGGAATGAGTGGGAGGGCCCCACAGGATCACAATACCTCCTCTCCTTCCTAAGATTACTTAAGTGCTAAGCAATTCCTTGGAATTAAAGGGAGACTCTGGTGGTGTAGTGGCCCATACACTGCCCAGTGGGATCCATCAATGGTAGAGTTTCTGTGAACATATCTAGCTGTGGGTGGAATGCTTTATTATGATAGTTTTCCTATTTGTAAGTTGCTGAAGGGATTTCTCAGTGGTGTCACTGCCCTTACTCCTGTAACAATGCCCCAAATCTATTGTTTTACCAAACCAGAGCTGGACTGAAATTTTTCTTTGGGCAGCTGCTGCCTTCTCTGTCTTAGGTAAATAGATGTTTCGTTTTATCTCTCCAGGAAAAGTCTGACACCACAGGCTCAGAGCAATGGGCTTAAGAGATCATTGGCTAAGACCTCTGAAACTCTGAGCAAAACGAATCTTTCTTCCTTGTAAATGGATTTTTTTATAGATGATTTGTGGCAGGAACAGAAAGTGACCTGATACACCCACCACCACAGCAACGGGACAGGTGAGGGGAATGAGAGAAAGAGGCTCTGTGCACCATAGGTGCACATGACGGGAGCAACCTGTGATCTTATTATCATGCATCTTACCAACTGTGCTCCTGTAATTAGTAGTTTTTATCTTAAATATTAGCTGTGAGAAGGGGCCTAGGTACTAACCCAGGACTATTGTTAGGATTTAAAGGGTGATCAAAGCAAGGAGACTTTGAGACAGAGTTGGGAGGTGGAATGCATCTGTAAGCACTAAAGCAATCCAAGCAATGGGTAAAGAAGGTGGGTGACTTGTGTGAGTGCCCATGTGGAAACTGCTCCCTGCACGTGCTTAGATGTCTTCTGTAGCACAGACAAGGTGTACAAAGATGATCGTTGAAGGGATGGAGCATCTAGGTGAGATGATTTTAGTGGGAACTACCCAATCACAAAACCTTTTCTTTTAAGTACAGCAGGGCCAAGTACATTCTGAATATGTGGAGAGACAGGGTTACTAGTGACTCTCCTAATGAAGATTCCAGAACTCATAGGAGGCCAAGGGAACTCCTCCATTTCCTCTCTAGTGAAGGCTGACTGGGTTTCAGTGTATCCTTTTGCTTGACTCATCAAGGAATGTCTCTTTGCTATCTACAGGAAGAGTCAAAATCCCTTGTCACTTCTGCCAAATTCTGCCAGAGGGAGAAGCCTAAAGCATGGCTAGCTAATCTGACTGACTGCTAATGGCAACAGTAGTTCTGTGGTAACTGAACAGAGGAGAAAGGTGTGAAAAGAGGGAAGTTGACTAATGAAAAACAGATCACTGCCATTCTACACGGAAACTTCTAGAATACTGAATATTAGAGAAGAAACCCAGGGTGGAAATAACAAAATTCAGGATGCAGGGCTGTCAGGAGGCCTTCCTTAGTGTTCTAGATAAGTTTAAACAGCTTGTAACAGTACAGACCATCACTTCCAATTCTCATCAAAGTAAGGAGATCATCTTATCAGGCTGAACCTTGCAAATACCGTTGGCCAGTGGGGCTTCCCAGCCATGGCTGCCACTAAAGCCCAGAGATGATTTTAACAGCTGTTCTCACAAAAATGGTTTCAACACTAGGGGACTGAAAAAGCTAGAGCTGAATATACAGTCTCTTTAGAATAAACGGAAATGACTAGAAGCCCAGTAATGAATGCCACAGCTTACTAGAAAGGCAGATTTAAAGAATAAGGAGGCACATTTTAAGAGCTCAAATTGAAAACAGGTGCTACAGCCATCTCAGGGAGCCACAGAGAGTTAGAACTTGAGGATACCCAAGGGTATAGCACCCAATTCCCACATGTGATGTTTCAGGAAACCCAGGTCACCGGAAGTGAAGTGACTTTTCAATGCCACCTGCTGTTAGTGTCAGGTTAATCTCCTAATTCAAAAGTTAGTCTTCTCTGACCCAAATTCTTATGCGGAAGGTTTAAATAAATCTCTGCTTCATTTTATAAGAGGTATCATAAAATTGAAGTTTAAATATGCACACCCATCTGTTCTTTCTACCGTCTGACCCTCTAACACCTCGTTGGAGCTGCTCCAACAGCACTTGATGAACTTAGTGTCTCACATGGCTCTAAGCCTTGGGGATCTTCTTGTCCCTTTTCCATCATTTTTACCTTTTCCTCTTAAAGCCACAAATGTATTCAGCTTGGATATGGACATTTGTCTTAGTGTACCAATTGTGTCTTAACCTATTCCATTTGCTTTTCGTGTTTTCCTTTTATTATGGATTTTAAACATTAAGAGGAATCATTATTGACTGATTCCAAAATGTTCCTAATGATTCCTAGTATGCTTCCAACCCCTCCAAAAGGAAATATAATCTCTTTGACTAGCAGTCTCCATTAACCAACAAACCTCATATTTTTCATGAAGCATGGCCATTACTGATTAATATGAGTGACCAGCGCTCTCCACATCCTTACTGTTTAAGAAGTGAAACACACACACACACACACACACACACACACACACACACACACACCTCTATGGTCCCTAATATAAAAGCTTTCCCACTTTTTCCTCTACATCCATATCTTGTCTGTTTTACAAAGTCTAGCAAAAACAAGACAGAGGCTCTGGTTATTCCACTGTGAGAGTGTTGTCCAATTCTCTGCGTCTCTGAGTGCATAGTGTATCACTTTGTGAGCTCTTGAACTCTGCATATGGCTATGTCTTACAAGGAACAGTCCAGTACCTCTTCAGCTTATAAATGACACTTTTTTTTCATGTCCTTCCCAGCATTGACCATACGACATAGCCAGTACCATCCCAAAGTAAGTGAGATGGGACCTGAGAAGCAGATTGGGGAGACTGCTAAACATGGAGGCGAGACAGTCTACCGTGCTGCAAGCTCAGACACAGGCAACACTGAAGGACTCATGTCCCCAAGCTGATGGCAATTTACTGAATCTATCACCATTGAATCAGTTGGTCATTTAACCAATGAGCATTATGGGAGCATCTCCTGTGTCCTGGATATTTTCTGGGGATAGACGTAGAGTCTGTTTGGCAAGAGAAAGCCTTTCTGCTTCTGCTCATCTCTTTAGATGAAAAACACTTCTCACTGAACACTTACAGGTTAGAAAAGGACTCTGTTTCCATTTCCTGGTTGAATATTGACTGGCGTCTTTGGCTCCCTGGCTCCCTAAAGAACTAAAGCAAACTTTAGTCCCCACATTGCCTTCTTGGCTGGTGTCCATCCAAGTGTCCCTGATAGTTGCTGTGTCCCATAGAAATTGTTTGACTTATTTTTCATGGCTATACTTAACACTTTACTCAAATTTTTCTGATTTGAATCAGCAAAATTATTAGTGTAGTTGGTGGGGCCTTTACTTTCTGGTCTTCCTCCTAATTTTACCAGAAACTCTTTGCTCTCAAGAAGTTATTTTGGGTATTTAACTTTTTAGGGCTGGAGAGATGATTTAGCAGTTATGAGCCCTTGCTGCTCTTTCTAAGGACCAGAGTTTGGCACATAGCATTCATGGTAGGCAGTTTACAATCACCTGGAGCTGGTAATCCAGCACCTACTTCTGGCTTCTGTGGATGCCTGCACACATGTGACATGCATTCACACAAATATACATAAACAAAATTAAAAAAAAAGCTCGTAAGAAAACATTCCCTCTCTAGACTATCATTTCATTTCCTATTACTGATGATGGCATTAATAATGCCTGGTGTTAATTCAGTGATGACTAAATGCTATACCCTGTTGAATGCTCTGTGGACAGCATCAACTCAGTTCTTGCCAGGATCCTGTGAAGTAGATGCTACTATCATCTTTATTTTGTAAATGAAGGAAGTTACACTCACTGAGTATCAATTTGGCTTCTCACAAACCAAATGTCACCTTTCCTCACTCACTACTACAATCAAATAACCTTCCCTTTCACGTGCATAGCTTTATTTCAAAGACATATCTTTGGGGCTGGTGGATGTCTCAGCGGGTAAAGGTATGTGCTATGTGAGCCCAGTGACCCAAGTTTAATCTCCATAACCCACTTAAAGGCAGAAGGTGAGAACCAATTGTGCGAAATTATCTTCCAACTTCTACATGTGTACATGTGAACCCCAACCACATTGTACACATGCATGTGCACTTGCACGCACCATTCCTCAAAACAACAGTATCTAGTTTCCTTGGAAATGTCATTATTGGCCTTTATTTTTAATTTTTCTTCATTTTGGATGAAGGGGTGCTTTGCCTGAATATATATCTGTCTACCATGTGCATGCTTGGTGCCTTCAGAGGTTTACAACTTGTCAGAACTAGAGGTAGTGACCTGGCCTGGGAGCCTGGGAGCTGAACCTAGTCCTTTGTAATAACACCAAGTGGTCTAACCACTGAGACATCCCTTCTGCCCCTGTTACTGTCTTCCCTTCGATGTAGCTCATTGGTATCACACTTGACTAACATGCATGAGGGCCAGCAGAGCAAAAAAAAAAAAAAAAACAATTAAATGTAATTAACTTGTGCTCACACGCACCATGAAAAATCTACTTCCACTATGCTTGCATTCTGAAATATTTAGACTATGGTTACCTTTTGAAATCTAGTGAATAGAACAGAATGTAAAAATCATGTTTCTAACATTGAAACTACATAAGAACTCTAGCTTAAACTACACTACAGAGCTGTTTATTCAGTTACTATGTTATGAGATTATGAGTCTATCCATTACCTACAAATCCTGTAGCCATGAATGAATCACCAGGCACTGTCATCCAAGCTGAGAAGTAGTCAGGGTCATCCATCTGCACTCCACATGGGTTACTAGAGACTGATAATCCAGGGTGATTCTCCGTGAGGAGGAAGAGTTGATACATTTGCCAGTTGGAGAAACATCTCAGCAGTCAAGAGGGATTGATACTCTCAAAGAGGGATTGGGTTCAGTTCACAGCATCTGATTGGTGCTTTGCAACTGTTTCTGACTACAGTTTCAGGGGATCTGATGCTCTCCTCTGGCAACCTCAGGAACCAGGCACATTCATGGTGCACATACATACCTGCAGGTAAAACCCCTATACATATAAAAGTCAAAATAAATAAGTCCTTTAAAAAATGACACCTTGAAAATTAGACCAAAGGAATCAATTAATATTTATCTGATTTTTCTAATGTTCTTTGGCTTCTAGCTGTTCCCTCCTGTGAGACCAGTCTCACAGTAACTTAGTCTCTAAAGTGACTCCTGCACATGGGAATACCAACAGGAGCTAGAAAGACCCAAGCAGAAAGCATTCTGTAAGCTCGGTAATTGTTGCTCATTTCAACTTTGTGTTAAAGGGTACAGGAGAACAAGCATGTGATCCTCCCAGAGAGTGAAGCTTCTAATCCCTCACATCAATGAACGAGAAGGAATGAATAAATGTTGTAATGGGTGTCCTCTTGCATCTTGCATAAGAAACGCCACATACAGGTAGGATTTAGTAGTCGGGATCCTTATCCTGTCTCTTCATGTGCCAGGACAGATGCCAAAACTGCCTCAGAAACAGCACAGTCAGTGACGCCTGCTGCATGCTCACCATGTGAACGCTTTGTTCTCCAGGCCTTGAAAGGAGATGATATTGTGCTGTGAGTTCTCCCTGATGCTGAGACCCTGCACACTCAGTCTGCCATAATAGTATTCCTTGGTGAACTTCCTTTTAGAGTATAGTTCAGAAGCTAAGAAAAGGCGCACACTCTCGTGGATGAAATTTCGTCCTTCTGTAACTGGCATACACCATTATTCCTCAAAGTTTTCTATTTAAAGATGCTGAGCCTGGATATGTCCTTTCTCTTGCCTCTTTTCACACTTAACACTAAAAGCGTAAACAACTCCATTCAGAACTAAAGAAAGGAACAATGTGGTTTTGTACTTCATAACAGCAACTGCTCTGTTTATAAGGAACAGCTTTTCTGGGGATTCAGGCAAAAGTATCCATCCCCAGCACCCATCTCCTCTTTACTAGCTCTCACAAGATGCATCCTCTTCCTGCGTATTTCCACATCACCAAGAGAAGAGAAAACTTTGGTCTCAGTGAAAGGAGAGAAAGAGAGGAGGAATTCTGCGCTGGTGAAATAATGTACTCAGGCACATTGCCCAGCCTCTTCATGCTCTTCACAAAGAGGCTCAGGAGTGAAAAAGGAAACTTCCAGTTCCAGAGACCCTGAGTGATGGCTACAAAGAGTCACAAAGGTGGCGGGTAAATGTTGGCTTTCCACCCAGCATTAACCAGGCCCAGCTCCCAGCTCCCGGACGTTTGCCAGAGCCTGACTAATTCAGAACCTTGAAAGGCCCAACATGGGGCTTACACTTTTGTTTACCACTCACACTCTGTCCTGAAATGGTCTTAGCCCACCTGGACTGAGGAAATTAGGGAGATCTTTGTCCTGTAGTGGAGGTTTTCATTGCACACAGACTAGGGGGGAGGGAGAGAGGGAAGGGAAATGTCACCATAGTCAATCACTAAACTGAAATGTTCTGTCTAATTAGCTAGTTAATAAGACTCTGTTCCACTAGAAGTTTTAGCATCTATATTCAGTAGCTGCTGGTCATGTGATCTGTCCATTAATTCCGAGTCATTGTTTAACTACTAAACCTATCAAATTAATGCTTTAAAAATTTTAAGATGCTGGGAATTGAACCCAAAGTCTTGTGCATGCTAGGCAGGTACTCCCCAACTGAGATACACCCCTGGATTCTACATTGCCCTTTATTAACTATCCTTTGACAGGAAGGAAAACTTTTTATACATCTGGTCTTAAGAATGATTCCAAGAAAATGGGAATAAGAATGTGAGGCATCACTGCATCAAGTTATATGCTTTAAAAGATGCTTTTGCTTTAAAGCAGGGTTGCAGAAAGAGTGGAGTGATTGAACAGGAAATTACACATAAATTTTACTGAAGATCAAAACCACCTTAAAACTGTACGTGATACATTTATACATCTGTTTTGGTTTATAGCCAAGGAATCTCTACAGGCACACTTGATTCCCTAGTGGGTGGTACTATTCTATAGATCACTATCGGAATATCTTTGAGGGTTACAATCCAGCTCTACTTCCAGCCCTGCTTTCTGTTTCCTGAATGTCTGAGATGTGAAGAATGGATTCCACCTCAGGATCCTGTTAGAATGAATGGAGCTGGGGAACATTTCTGTAGCCACATCTTCCCACCATAACAGACCTAAACATTCCAAAACCATGAGTCTGAATAAATCTTCCCAGCCTTAAGTGTCCTCAGTCACTTACTGCATCACAGTGAGTGATAAAGTGCATGCTATCCATGCTATTATTAAATAATTTGTTTGAGCTAGCCATATATTAATTCAAATGTATCATTGCTTTTGAACTTCTGTAGTCCTCATTCTCTCTGAATCATTTTCATAGGCATGCCACTGAATTGATGCAATTGTCATCAATAACATGTTCCATTAAGCCACTCTTGTGGTAACCTAGGGGTAAAACTCTCAGCTTTCTTCTGAGGACACACAAATCGCAAAGGTAGCTGAGAGTACTGAATGACTTCACTCCTTCCTAATAGGGAAAGGTTCCATGTTTTGGTTTCTTTTCATATCACACAAACCTTTTGCTAATATTTAATGGTCCCACAAGAAGTTAGTCACCAAGTCCTAAATATTTTTAGATGCTTTATATCTATAAAAAGAGCTAACATTGCTATTTTTAAAAACTTGTCCTAAAGATTAAATTAGAGTGCTCAGTTGAGTGGGTAGGGTATAGCAGGCACAATAATGTCTTGCTTATTTTATAAGTCACATGATCCCCAGTCTCCCTAATGGTGACTCAAATTAGCAAACAAGAGAAAGAATCTTAGGATAGAATAGAAAGAAGCAAAGAAGCCTGAAGGACTCCTATTATTTATTAGATGTTTTCACATAAAAAAATTTTCAGCCCATTCCTGGGGCTCTTTATGGATGCGTTGGTTAAAACAGCAAAAGCAGAAAAAATGGAATCATTGGAGAATTTAGATAACAAAGGAAGAGGGCACAGAGGAAGGAGATGCAAAGTCAGAGGCACACGTGAGAGATGGTTGTCACATGTAACGGTACTAGCCAAGGAGAAAGGAGGAGTTTAAAAAAAGAACAAACCCTTCATCCCAGACATGAGAACAAACCCTTCAGCTAGGACATGAGAAAGCCCATGAGACAAGAGACAAAGACACAATGTTACCATTGTCCTGTTATCAGGACTCATAGCAACACAACACACAGTATCAGGAAGATTAGTTCAGAGGTGTACATACTTACTTAGCAGCTTAGACCTAAGTATCTCTAAAGGACTTGAATGTCACATGATAACAGTAACACAGTGTAAGCTGACAAGAATGCTAGTATGTTCTTCCAGGAATGGAGAACCGCCATATATGCAAATTTACTCTGTTCGATTTTCTGTCAGTTATTAGACTCTATGTCAATGGTGACATTTGTACTCCTAGTTACTAAAAGCAGAGAAACCAGTAAAAACAAATTCAAAACTACAGAAAAAATACTAGAAATTATCCAGTCAAGAACAATCCAACAGCCCAAACAAATATTTTTTTTTCTAAAACAGTAGTAACTGAGACTAAGAGAGCCTCCACACTGGTTGTAAACTCATTAATTTGAAAAGTGTGCGAGAATAAGCAAACGACCTCTTTTATACTCTCCTGTTTTGATCATGTTCTAGACATATGAAAATTGAAATGTTGGCAGGTGGTTGAGAAAGCAGTGGCAGGCTCCTAGGTAGATGGGACACCTGCCAGCTGGGTACTGAGCTGGAGTGAGGAGATGAAGTGGAAACCTAAGGGTTCTTTGGAAAGTCAGTTATGTTGGATGTTATATTGCTGGGGCAAACATGTGAAGAAGTGTTTTCCTGAAGCAGACACAGGTGAAAAACTGAGGTAGACACAAGAGAAAGGATGTTCTGCTAAAGCAGACAGAACACGTGATAAGGATTCGTCACTAACTACATGTATGTCTGCCTTACATTGTGTAGTGGAGTTCCATTTGTCAGGGCTCCATAGAGAGAAATGCTCCAAAATACTTTGGGTGGCTTGCTGCAGTTTCTTGCTGCTTCCATGTACTTGGGCTGATTGGCGACTGATGTCAGCTCAGACAGACACGTGCTGAGGAAAGACAGATGGAGGACACATGATATTTGGAGGGAGTATAAATAGACTCAATTGACAATAAAGAAGGCGGAGCTTGCCTTCCTTATAGAGCTAGCTGTGCAATGCTTATTGGCCTCAGTCTTCGCTGATCTTTGCTTTGCTGAGAAAGGCACAGTTAAAAACTTCTCCTGGTGTTGCTGTTGGCCCTGATCCTCTTGCCGACTCACGCTGAGGCTGGAGCTTAGCTGTCTCTGCTAGGTAGTGGCACCACTGCTGACTTGTGTTTGCTATCTCGACTACCGGACTGGACTGCTGTTGTATCCCTGAAGTGTTTCTGAGTGTATTGAGCTATCGATACTGACCTGTGAACTGAATTGCTGCTTTCCAGATGACATAGATGGGGGTTGCTCCAAAGAACCTTTCTAAACAGGTCCACTTCTCCTGTATCCTTTCTTTTCCACTACCTTTGGTGGGTGGTGGGCTAAAAGGAAGGGTGAAGTATTTAAGAACCAGCATTAGAAGTAGACTGTGAAAAAACTAAGTTACAAAGAGGTAACTTGGAGTCATGTAATCAAGACTCTAGATTTCTGTTCTTAGGCATTGCACTGGCTTTCAGAACTTTGAAAGGGTCATTTTTTATCTTTCAAGGCCAAGACTTCCTGAGATATTAAGCCACAAGATCAAACTACATGATTTTTTAGGTTTTTTTCTCCTCCAATTTGTCTGTGGTATCAGATGGTCTTTTTCTTTCCTGCATTATCTTTTTGTAAATTCATTATTATTTTCTTCATTTTTTCTGCAGAAGAAAGAAAAGAAAACTAGAATGTGGTTACTGGAGTTGCTAGGGCCCCTATAAACCCACTAGGCTCAGGCACTCATCTTCCACATGCCGAATAAAAAGGCAAATGACAGTGAAGAGCAGAGAAAGAATTATCCAGTGGTGCTGAATTGTTTGTTCCTCTTCACAATTGAGACCTAGTCACCAAAGTGATGGTATTTAGAGATGAGGCTATACGTTGTGAGAGCAGAACCCTTTGCATGGGGTTAAGGACCTTATAGCTGAGCTGTCACAGACAGTGTTTCTCTAAGCATTTTTATTTTCTAAGATCTCACTCAAGTGGTCCATTAATGTAGCATTTAATGGCTTTTTAGTCCAAAGAAGAACTCTTTAATTCTTCAATAGTCTCTCCTCAAATCAGTCCAAAAGTCCTAAGAACACACGGTCGGATTCATCATGGCAGCCATGCAACTCCTGACTCCAGTTTTTATGTTTAGTTACTATTCCTGGTGGTGGGATAGAATACCTTGAAAAAAGCATCTTAAACAAGGAAGGGTTTGGTTTAGTGTATGGATTTCCCTTAGCATATAATTTGAGAGTATAGTCCATCATGATTTTAAAAAGTTAAGTTTACAAGGGCTTGATGCAGTGAATCCTGCTATATCTGCAGTTAGGAAGAGGAGAGTGACAATCAGTGACACTCAGCTACCTTTCCTTTTCATGCAGTCAAGAACCCAAGTCTAGGAAAGTGTGCCACCCACACCGAGGGTGGGTCTTCCCATGTAAAGTACATGGTCCTTCATAGGCATGTTCAGAGGCTAATCTAATCAGGTAATCCCTCGTAGATGTTCCCAGACGCTGATCTCATAGATTACCAGTCAGTAGTAACCACTACACCCCCTTTCCTTGTGCCCACTCCTTTCATCTTTGACTTGTTCATGACCAGTAACCAACTCAGCCGATTGAAAAGATAACAGGTCTCTGCATGATTAGGTATCTGATGCTTTGATGGTAAACATGTGTAAAGTTCCATAATTTTCATGTTTAGAATGTCACATGGACACAAGAGTCTATTTACACTGGCTCCTAGTGTAAGTTTCTGTTTACTACAGGGGCCTCATGTCCACAGTCAATCACAGGAGTTTTGCCCACAGTCGATCACTTTCATGACTGTCACTAATGCTGTCTCACCTTCTCAACTGTGTCTTTGTCAAAGTAATTTATGAAATCATTTTAATAATTGCTTCTTACTGTTCAGTGGGATATAGGTGGTGTATTTAAATCATGACTCCAAGTCACAAATTGCTAAGGTGTATGCCTTTCCCTTCATTCTATCTACTAATGGAGACCCATCCTTTCTCTAGGCTCCTTTGTGTTTTTTTCACTCATACCTTTTAATTTTCTTCTCTGGACCACATTTTCTTTCTTTTCTTTTTTATTTTTTTCTTTCTTCCCCTCCTCCTCCTCTTCCTCTTCCTCTTCTTCTTTCTCCTTCTCTTTTTTTCTTCCTCCTCCTCTTCCTCTTCTTCCTTTTCTTCTTTTTCTCTCCCTCCTCCTCTCCCTCCTCTTCCTTCTCTTCTTCTCCTTCTCCCCCTCCTCCTCTTCCTCCTCTTCTCCTCTTCCTTTTCCTTTTCTTCCTCCTCTTCCTCCTCTTCCTTTTCTTCTTTATTTTTCCTTCTTCTTCTACTACTACTACTACTTCTTTGGCAACCCTCTTGTAACCCAAGCTGCCCTGAAACTCACTGTAAACTGGAGATAAGTATCAATTCCCTAGTCTCCTCCTGCTACCTCTCAAGTACTGAGATTGTGGGCATGAGCTGCCATGCCCAGTCTTCCATGCTAATGTTCCAGACAGAAAAGACCATCTACCTGTAAAAGTTAATCTCCATCTGAACTAGAAAATAGTACAGCTATTAGTCTGTATTATGCTGCTGCTGCTGAGCCATTCCATGGGTTTTGTTCACTCAGGACCAATTTGACCTACAGCAGATGCAAGTCTTGCAGACTGAGCAGTTCCCAACTTGTTCCGTCTTTGCATTTTTTGACCATTTCCCCAAAACACATTGCCAGGCTAAGCATCTTTTCTTGCATTTCTTTAGCTCACCCCTCACACTAACCTTAAAAGGCATGTGGTATTATGAATCTATTTTTACAAACAAAGAAACAAACTTTAAAAGACGTAATAAATGGTTCAAGGTCACTTTTCCTTGGCAGCAAAGTAAATTCTTGAGTTTATTGTTTTTTTTTTTTTAACTCTGAAGTATCTCTGAAACACATCATTTATCAAAACCAAAGATTATTTACCTGTTAGGAACCTCATGGTAAGTCACTTTAAAATTGTTGATATTGTGAAATCATATTCACAAATTCAGAAACGCACAAGTCAATGTTTGTCAAGTTGCAAATGATGCCATAGGGGGTCATCCATGTGGAGCTTGACCTGAAGGCAACAACAATTCATGATAAAAAGCTCTATATATCATCCAAAGAACATTAGGCTCTTAAATAAATCCAGAAAGTGTTTTTACCTTGATAGTAGATGATGTTACAGTTGAACTTCTCCATTGATCTCAAATACCAAAACAGCGTAGAGGAATTTCCCTGCAGTTTTGAGGCATTTGTTTTGAGCATCGCAAAGATTATTCCATTGAAAAGCTGTTTCCTCCCTGGCTTCTGTGCACTTGTTCAATGGTCGGTACCTTTCACTGTGGCTTTGCATATAGTAGCTACTGTGTCCTGCCATCTAGACCTCTACGAAGAATGAAAACGTTCATTATTAAGGCAAATTTCTAATTTTGCTGCCAGGTAGTATAAGTTGTTTCACTTAGGAAAAAAATGCTTTCCTTTGAGGGAAAGAATAACAGTTTTAAAAGTATCAGGTTAAAATTTCGTAGAATTTAACACACTCTTCCTCTGCCATTTATTGCTGGGAGGGTTAAAGCATATCCAGGTCTCCACTAACCTAGCATTTGAGTCCCATTAACAGGTGGATAAGACATTTATTTTTCTTAATAGAGTTAAATGCCTGGGGTTTATTAGGTGGGTTTTGAGGGAGACTAGAAAACAAGATCGCAAAGAAGGTGGGAAAATGAGCCAGGGAAACCAAAAGAGTTTCTAGTTGAATTATGACCTCAAATGCATTCTGGAGAATGGAATCTCCACATCTCACAACCTTCTTATTGGTTATTATTTCTGGAGTCTTTGGTGCTGAAGGCAATATTCTCTATAGAATCCCAGGTCTATTTCCTGTTTCATTTGTCTTTGCTTTCTGTTCTCTCTGTCACTGATTAATCGTATTTTATATGCTATCTTCCTGGAAAGTATTCAGATGCCTTGTTCCAAACACCAAATACAGGCTTTACTGACTCAAGGAGATACAAAACAAATTCTGTCATCAAGGAAAGAAATAGTCATACCATAATTTTAGCCCAAAATTAAGGCAACGAAACACAAAGGTGAGCTTGACATCATTAACTGTCACCAAGAGTGTTTCCCCCTCCCCCAGCAAAAGCAAGGGTGAAGAGTTCAATCAAAGGCTGGAATGGCAATTGTAAAGAAAAATGGTCCCACCCCAGGAGAACCTACAAATGTCAGGGGAGAACTTGCTCACACACAGTTGCCATTCTAAACTAAAGGAGCAGAAGGATTCAAATTAGAGAGAAATGAACAAAAGTAGAAATGTATGTTCCCTAGGGAAAAGCCACCCCCCCTTAAAGTTTCTAAATGCAATCATCATTTCAGAAAGGGACAAGACATAGCCAAATGTCACCCAAATGATCAGAGAGCTAAAGTAACCTCCTGATATATGATACTTTCAAGTAAACCTCTTGGGGTTGAAGAGATGATTTCAAAGGTGAAAGCATTTGCCATGGAGTTAAGAAGACCAGAGTTCAGATTCTGAGAACTCATGTAAGTGTGTGGTAGGAACAGTGGTCCACCTTTCATTACAGCCTTGAGAGGCAAAGACGAAGAACCCCAAGCTAACTGGGGGAACAAGTGCATCAGGCAGCTCTAGTTTTGGTTGAGACTGCCTGCCTCAAAAGACCAGGCAGATGAGCAATGGAGGAAGCTTCTAGGTTCAGTCTTGGGCATGTGCAAGCATGTGCACAGCATGTGGATGTATATTGCACACGTGTGAGAATGAATACATATGCATACACCACACACATTACACACGCAAAGAAGACACATGTTTAAGAAGGAAAAGAAAGAAAACCACTTAGGTCTAGGGCGTAGCTCAGGGGTAGAATTCTTGTCTAGCAAGTTAGAGGCCCTGGGTTCCATTCGAAACAATTTCCTGTGAATGGTATATTCAAAAAATTCAGTTTCAAAAGCAAAGGAGAAAGAGTAAGAAGGAAGTAGGTGGAGAAGCTCAACTGCCTAGGCCAGAGAGAGCCAAAGCCAACTTCAGGAAGAAAGAACAGGGAGACATTGTGGCTAGTTACTGGAGGAGCCGACCCAGGAGGCTCTTGGTGCACTGTTGGCCCATTTCAAGCTGCTTGCCACTAACTTTGGTGGCTTAGATTCTTGCATTCATCAGGCTCTGTCAGGCTGTGTCTGGCTCTGACAGGCACTATCTGGCACTAGACTTCCAGAGGCAGCTTATCAGCTAGGTCTGCAAGCTCCACAGAGGGACAAGGCCACTTTTAACTGTCCACTCTCCTGGCTTTCGGGTTCTTACACTGCATTTGCAACATCATTCCCTGCTTGGTGGAAGATGTGCAGACGGGATGGCATGTCCCAACACAGGTCTGCTGTCCGGGAATTGTCCTGCTAGCAAGCTATTTCCTCACAATGAGAACACATGGGTCTTTGTGCGAAGTGCATCTGGAAAACGTCCGAGCTCATACATCTGCCCTCTGATTTACACCTTGCAGAATAAGGCTGACCTGCAGGAAAGCAAGAAATCTATAAGCAGTGGGTGGGCTGTGTGCTCCCTCCCCCCATCCCTTGCTTCCTTCTTATTCTGAGAAACAATCGTGGGTGTTCCCACCTCCCCAAAACTCCCTCCCTTGGAAAAGAAAGGGGAAAAGCTGTTTCCTGGCTGAATAAAGCTGGAACACCTGTGTGCCAGAAACACACAGATGTCAGACAGACAGAACCACTGCGGATCCATCTGCCTCACACACTGCGCTCACACTCGGGTGATTTGGGTTGGTGACCAATTAGGGTGGGAAACCCACACCAGAGGGAAAGATTCCTCTGGCCTCGTTTCTCTATTGCCTTGCAATTCTCCTCCTCCTCATGTTTCTCTCTCACTCAAGCCCTACCCAGGCACCACCGTGCACTGCCAAAAGCAATGCTCTGCTCCAAAGGGTCTTGGAAGCTCCTTGCCTTAGAGCTGTCTTTCCTCCGCTGTTACTCATTCCGCCTTCCTGACTGGAGGGCCCAGAAGGACAATCGGAAAGAAAAGTAATGCTTGCTGAACTGTTGTCATAAAAATGTTTGCCCGTTAGGTTCTGGCACAGGAACTTCTGCTGGGGGAAGGGTATGTCTGACTTTCATCATTCCTAACATGTTTACCGAGCACTAATGCACTTGATTTTGTGCTAAGCACTATGGCATCTGCTGACAGAGCCAGGTGAATCCAAAATGCTCATCAACCAGTGAAAAGACAATGCCCATTTCTGTGCTTTGAAAACTCCATGGCGTTCACCTACAACTGGCCTTTGTATTCTGTTTTATTTTATTTTTTTTTATCTATAACTGTCCTTCTTGTTCTTCTGTATGGAACAATGTCCACAAAAAACATAGGATGGCTCTAAATGGATCAGCACAGTTCTGACGCGTCATCGTTTCAGAGGATAACAAGATGCTCAAAGGTAAATCAGGCTTTGGTAAGCCGTGAAGTTCTGGGTATTACACAGAAGGACTTTTCAGAGTGCTTGGGACATGATCTTTAGTACAGGAGTGGATGGATGTTAGGAGATGAAAATTACCAGTCAGAACCTCAAAAAAAAATAAAAAAAAGCAGGATACATACACACACACACACACACACACACACACACACACACACAATTTTCCATGGGGTTAAACATGATTACAGAAAAGTCACTGAGGGTTCCATGTGCCCTCTCCAGTCTTGAGAGTTCTAAAAGTCATATGTCTTGTAATCAGTTATGCTACCTTGATTTAAACTAAGAAAATGACACTAGGACAATTCTGGTAGCTAAACGCTAAATAACAAGCCATATTCAGATTTCCCAGGGTCTGTCCTAAGGTTCTTCTCTGGTTCTAAGAATTGATCCAGGATATTATAATAAACTGTATTGAGGCTCGTCTTAGTTTTAAGTGAACTCTTTATTGGGATTCAGTTGCTGTCCTACTGACACATCACCGCTTCTGGAAAGAAGGCCTCCTCTTTGGGGTCTGTAATATGCAGAGAAGGGTAGAGACAGCAGATGGAGTGGGAAGAAAGATGTATCCCTGCTGGTTTTGTTTTTTAATCTACCTGCAGAATGAGTTGGAAAAGTGGTTTTCCTGACCTGCCTGTCTTCTCAGGCCTGAGAGGGGAAAGGTCAAGTACTCTTTCTTGATAACGTTGTTAATCTCTAGAGACTCAATAGCTATTTACCAGGATCAGCCCTGGGTTACTATTTACATGTCTTAATTGGGGAAAATGAAGGCCTGCCTGCAGAATAACTGCTTAGGGGCACAAAGGCAAATCTCACACATGAGACCAAACTGAAGGCTTAACGGAGGCAGATACATCTCATTCTTGAAGCCCAGTTCAGTGATGAGCTTTGCCAGAAGAAAGGGTACTGGTTTGCCAAGACAGAAGGAAAATACTGTGTGTATGTATGTGCCAATGCACAAGTTCATGTGTGTCCATATGTGTGTGTAGCTATCTGTATATATGAGTTTACAGAGGATACATGTCTTTATAAAATGGGTTCCTCAGCCTGTCTCCTTTTGTGAGATAGGTCTCACAAGGTCTCTCACTGCACCCAGAACTCATGTACTGTCTAGACTGGCTGGCCAGGGAACCCCAGGGATCCTCTGTCTCTCTTTTCTGGGTGCTAGTATTGCAGGTGCATGCCTCCACATTGCCTCTTTTAACATGGGTGCTGGGGTTCAGAACTCAGGTCTCCATGCTTGCATGGCAAGTACTTTACTGACTGAGCCATCTTCCTATTACCCCCCATCCCACACTCCAGGAAAATGTTTCTGCAAAGAAATATTTAGAACAGAAACTGAACATGAAGTCTCTCAGTGTGTTTGGGAAGATGGGAAGGGGTCCCAACTCCCGCAACTACAAACTCTGGCTGGCACAAACATCATTTCTGGTGATTCTCAGTTGATTTAAGCCGCAAATGCCGGACAACTGAGTAATGCGGCTGTTTGTTTGTTTGATTGTTTGAATACATATGAAATCTGCGAGTCAGTGCCTTGCTGGGCGTTCTCTCTGGACCTTGAAGTCTAAACTGTTTTGGAGGAATATGGAGAGAGAGTTAGCTGCATTTTGGATCGAGGATCCTGAGCTACAGACATCAAAGTGATTGGTGTCTCAGTTCCGCAGCAGCCGCTGTGCTGGAGTTTGGGTGGCAGGTATTACAACGCAGTAATGATCATTCATCTTAGTCACAATCGCAAATAGCTTCCATTGCCTCCCTCGTGCCTCCTCCGTTCAACCCCTTCCCTCACAGTCCACACGAAGCAAAATGTGCTCATTCCTTTGCCCCAGTAATGCCGGTAATGATACTGTTGGGGGCGGGGCGAGGGTCTTTGGATCAAAGAAGCCTCTCTAGCAGGGCCCTGTGTGGGAAATGAGTCTCACTCCCCTGCCTGCCTCTCCTGCTCACACACACGCACACACTTTCTCTCCACACCAGACATTCTTTTATCGTTTCAAATTAACATTAAAGACCAATAACATAATGATTCAGGACTGTGACTGACAAACAAACAAACAAACAAACAAACCAAAACCTGGAATTCTTCAACAATAAAACTCCATAGAAAGCAAGAAACGGGCACGTTTTAAAATGACTCTTTATTAACAGAGGAAAAGAAAAAAAAAATCGTATGAGGTAAATCCTTCACCAAGCAACTCACCAGGGAGCCTGGTAAAAATAAATTGCACAGCCTTAATTTTTCTAGCAGCTTCCATGCTAATTCTTTGAAACTGAGTACGAAGCCCTTGGCCTAATCCCAGGAGCCGAGCTATAGTAAATAGTGCACGTTTAATGCCGAGGTTCCTTTTAGCACCATTCAGACAGTGACTTCAGCTGCACAGCTTAGTCATAGCAGACATTTTTGTGGTGAAAGCATTAAACCCACATGCGGCTCTCTTTCTGTGGCCACTGGGGGTCATGCTCCTTTCCCATTAGCTGAATAAATCATAAAGTCGGCTTGGACCACCCAAGGAGCATGGCCAGCATACCACAGGCAATGCCTACAGCCTGCTATTTCTTTTCAGAATCTACAGGGGGAAAAAAAAGCAGAAAAAGAAAAACAAGGTGGAAAACACACACACACACACACACACACACACACACACACACACACACACGGCCAAATAGACTGGCCATAGAAAAACATTTTAAAATTGCAATATCTTTGCAAATAATTTTTTCCTTGTGTAGTTGTTTTTTTTTTTTTTCAAATCGATGTTGTTAAAAAGAAAAGAAGCTTCAGAAAAAAACCTAGTTGAAAAACTAAAGCTACATGCATGCCTTCTGTCGTAAATTGCAGTTGGAGGGGTTTTTATTGTTGTTTTCTGTTGATTTTAAATTAAGGAAGCCCACCCTGTGTGGCCGGCCTCTGATAAGACATATAGCAGATGTAACAGGGGAGCTAAGCATCCGGCGAACTGACAAGGCCAAAGGGATTTAACAAGGAAGCCACCGTGTTGTCTAGTGTCCCCTGTGTCAAGTGATTCACCCCTCCGGGATGGGGGTGGTGAAACGGGAGGAAGGTCTTCCAGGCCCCGTTTCCATCCATCAGTAAATAAGATAAGAAACAGGAATTTTAAACACAACTATTAGCAGGCAACTGCTATCACTTCAACAAACTGCAGCTCTTTATGCCAACAGTTTCTTCAAGAGGAGGAGAGGGGGGAGAGGAAGACATAGTTGCTTTTCTCCAGTACAAGCATTTTAAAAGGTGCATGCACTCAGAAGTCTGACCAGCGTCCACAGCTGTAACTCTCCCTTCAAGCTCCCAGCTATTACTGCCCGCCCCACACACACCAAGGAAAATTTGGCAGGAAGGTGGGCTTACAGTTCTTCAGAGGTTCTTAGTCCCTCAGCCTTCTGAGTGCTAAAGGAATCCCGTGCCAAGTGGCCAAATGACTTGTCTTCCTGAACAGCCTCCCTGGGGCATGGGGATGAAGTTCTCAATACGTCTGTGACTTAAGAAAATGACCATCAACGAATAGATTACTCTGCCTCAAGTCAAGATAGTCCATGTATTTTCTCCCTGAGTGTTCATGCAAAGCTCTTTCTAGAGTGTTCAAAGTAAGTCCTCATCACCTCCAGAAAAGATAGTTCGCGTGTCCACCACAGGCCTTATTACTGGCTGTTGCCTAAAGCAAGAAAAGCAAGTTCATGTCTATCAGTTTTGTGTGGCACTTAATATGGTCAGTTATAAAGTCACCCTTAATGAAAGTCATTCAGTATGGAAACATTTTTAGGGGTCAGCACTCCATATCCTATAACTCCAGCAAGAAGGCAGGTGAATTTTCCTGTTGATAACCTCCAACCTGCTGTGAGCTGGCTAATTAAAGATTTCATTTGCTAGGTCAGTCCATAGAGCTTTCACTATGTAATAAAAAGCCTGATTTCCATAATGAGCCCAGGACATTGTGGACCAAGCCCCACCCTGTACCCTGACTTTTTCTTCTCTCTCTCTTTTTTTTCATAAGCACAGTCTCCACATATTTGAGAACAAGCAGAAGCTCTGCAGCCCCCTTCCTGAGTCAGAGTGCTTGGAACAGCTAGGAAAGCAACTGTTACATCTTAGCCAGCTGCTTATCTGGGACCTCGTGGACTGCCCTTGGAAACAGAACCGTGTTTGCCTAATCAAAATGGACACAACATGGACAAAATGGCATGCCTCTGCATCTGTGGGGTCTCTGTACTGCAGCAGAGGCAAACAGTCCCAAAGAAAATAGTCCAAGCACAATAGAAACTCTACTGAAAACAGATGAGAGTTAAGAAATAAATTTGGAAACAACCCTTTTCATCATTAATAAGTATCAGTCAGTGGATTGTATGCTTAGCTCTTGAAAAATTTACAACAATTTCACTAAGCCTCTGAGAGAATCAACATGAGCTCAAGCATGTTTGTGTGTAAGAGATGTGTGTGTGTGTGTGTGTGTGTGTGTGTGTGAATTATATGTGAATACATATACATACATACATCATACATACATACATACATACATACATACATACATATGTATATTTGGAGCATAGAGGGCATGAGAATTCCCCCTCATAGTTTGTAAAATTAAAAAAAAATAAAGCTAATATTTTTGTGGATATGAGGATACTGTTATTGAGAGGGGTTGTTCTATTTCACCAGCAATCATGACAGAATGAGGGACCCCCCGTTACTGCCGTCTGTCTGTATTTCCCAGGAAAAGATCTCATCAGACTCAGCTTTTAGCTTCCACATTCTGCAGTCAGGAGAAGTTTCTGCATAGGTGGCCCCCTTCTGATTTTCTTTTGCTCTTTTCCCAAAGTTAATCTGTCTCTCTTGTACAGGGCTGAACCTCTATCACAAGATAGAAACCAGTATAGTAGTGATTAGAGATAAGGTGAGAAATTCAGCCCACCACAAACTCAAAATCCTCCTTAAAGGCTCAAGTTAAACTAATGAGGATAACACCTTCACTAACAAGAATTATCACCCCTCCCTGAAATGTTTATCGAGCAGCCATTTTGATCTATGCATGATTTACCCTTATATCAAGAAGTTTACAGAAGGTGCTGGCACTGTTAGAGGTGGCAAGCTGCTACTAAAAAAAAGAAATTGCTAGAACTTTGGATCTCACTTACACACTTACCAGCTGAGTATGTTTGGGCAAGATTTCTAACCACTTAATGACTCGGTTGTCTTATCTATGAATAAAGAGTAATCCCAGCACTTTGATAAACATTCGTACTATTCTGTGCTGGAGACAGAGGGGCATGTGATACAGACTCTGCTTCTTTGAGGCTTCTTAGTGAGCGAATTAACATACAAAGATACACTGTGCATATGACATTAGGAATTCTCCCAGCTGTTGCTATAGATCATATGGTGGCTTTGGATGAATGATGCATGATCTATTAACAATGCAGCAGTCCCTGTGAAAGCTAAGGCACTGCTGGGCACTTTGTTGTCTTCCAAGTTCTGAACACAAAGAACCGCCACTACAACCTGCTCATGGAACTTAGAGCTTATGAGTGTTCTTTCCTGTGAGTGGTTCCTGTCTGTGGCTAGTGTATCTCTGACATTCATTCTCCCTTCCTTCTCAGCACTGGATAGCTGTCACTTCTTACTGTCCTTAGACTAAGTTATCGCCTCTTATCTCCAATCTGGTCCTGTACAGTCAACAATACCGATTGTAGGTTGGTTGGGAACAGGGAGCCAAGCTCTCATGAGAGCATCCTAAGGGCCTCCGATCTCTTCATAATTCCCTCTGCCAGCGCTCTTCATCCCATCCTACAAGCAAACAAGGAGAATCTCTCAGGTAGCCACACCCCACCCTGAGATACTTATCATCATCAAATCCTAACCAGCCCTCCCTGCTGAATCTCTTCTTACTTGGTTAGTACATCACCTTAAAAATATGCAAGATCAAAGCCATCACCTTGTAGTATGGTCTAGAGAGTAGTGGAAGCCATGTTCTGATGGGTAGATACCCTTTGACAAGGAAGAAGATGGAACACATCAGCCAACCTCTGAGGAGTGTATTAGCCACTGGGCAAAGCAGATATGCCAAGACATTCCTGATAATATGATGCAGACTACAAAGCAAGTCTAAGGTCCATCTAGAAACAAATCAGGAGTAATCAGAGGCTAAAGACTCAGAAAAGCAAAAGACTAAGCAGTGGAACAAACTGTGAGAATTACTCACAGAAAAAAAGTGGAGAGATGAATGGTGACAGGAAGGAAAACTACTCTCAATGTCCCCTCCAGTGGAAGAAAGGAGAGAGGGGGCAGGGGACAGTGTGTGGGTGGGAGTGGGTGATGCTGAGTTCTTGCTCAGTGGCCTCTGTTTTGTAGGAAACAAAACCTGGTGATGATTAGGGTTGGGCAGGGTAGGTGGGGATAGGGATAGGTGATGAACAGGAAATTGAAGATGACAAAGGAGAGATGAAATTTATAATATTCAATGAGAGGAATGAGGAACAGGCAAAAAGATAAAGCAACTCAAAATTCTAAATTAGGTGGAAAGGAGAGAGACTGACTGTAATGCAGTTGCCTTTAGTAGGACCACATTACCAAGGACAAGGGAGAGCAGAGGCAGATGTTCATTTATTCAAGGTTTTTCATTCCAAGATGTCACAGATACTGTGGAAGAAAATCACACATGGTTGAAAGGCTTAGGTTGGGCAGACACTCTATCGCTGTTAGGTTGAAGTTCAAAGTCCTTTACACTAACCCAGCATCCCAGGTGGAATGGCCCCTCCTTTGTGTCTGTCCTGCTTTATTCTTTGGCACTCCCCGGTGTCTTCAGTCCCTTAGCAGTCTTTGAAAGTACAAATATCTCACAAGTTTTGGGGCTTGCTGGCTGGGAGAGTCCCCATCCCCTGCATACTCAGTTGCCTAAGGTTTATCACACTTATACATACTTCTCCACTTTCTTCTCTATATTGTTAAGTTCGTTGAACACATTTTACATTTTTACTATTATATCCTGGATGTTCAACAGGGCTTTGTTCACAGTAGACACAAAAATCATTTGTAGGACGTGGCAAGACGAGCCAATGATATCAATAAGGGAGACACGTGTCAGGACATGAGAGAGTGAGTCCAGGCAGACAGGGCTGATACTTCAGAGGTTTATTCCAGGGTCAGAGGGGGTTTCCCCATGATGGTACTCAACATGTGCCAAGGAAACTTGTTCAGGCTGAGTGGCAATCTTTGTTATGTGGACATCACAGACCTGGAAAGCTGGCATGCTTGATGATTTCTTTCTGGTCAAGTAGCAGTTGAAAGCTTTCAAAGAATTAATGCAAGTGGGATCAGAAAGTGGTCTAAAAATCCAAGGCCAAGATCTTTGGTTAAAAATGGAGAATGAGAAACAGGCCAGTGAGTAATTTACCCCAAGAGAAGTGGATGGTGAAGTTCCATGGCTTGAAGTTCCAGGGAGAGAAGGCTCATTCTTTAGTGGGTGTCTGGCCTCCAGATTTCCAGCTCATGGGAGCAAGGCCAGGCTGCCTAGAGGGATTAGCATGGCATTGCTGTGTTGGGATGGAACATTTGTTGAAAGTGCAGTGCATACAACTTAGAACGTTTTTCAACACAAGGTCTTAAACAAACTGGCATTTTCTGATTAACAAAAAGTTAATGAAACCATTAATCAGAAACCTGTATTTTCCAAACATTCTCATCTTTTTAGCACTTAATAGTATTTATCAAACTATGTTTTTTTTTTAATTTTTATGTATTAGCATTTGTTCACAAAAGAGAAATTTGGCCGTGTCATGTTCACTGCTATATCCATAAGATTAAACAGGGCCTGGAGTAGAGTTGAATACTCCATCTCTTCCTTAAAATTCAAACCAAGTTTTTTTTTTTAATCAATATGTGTCATTAAGTACTTACATTTCCTGTGTGATTTTTGTTTTAAAAGACTGATTACATATTTTGATTTAGGACAAAGATGAATCTTTATTCATGAGTTGAATCCTATCCATTACCCAATCTAGTTGACCACAGAACTCCTGCTCTTCAACCTCATGCATTTTAAATAATAATTAAAATACTGCACAAAAAACTACACTTCCTGAGACTAACTTCCCTGAGACTACAGCCATCCATTCCTGTCTGCTTTCCTTAGGGAATAGTAAGTTGGTTACCTGCAAGATGACCAAAAAGGCAAACAAGCTTCTACCATCACTCTAGGATGGTTTTCCCTGGCATAGATGCAATCTCCAGGAGGAAGTACTTCCGGGGCCATGAACTATGTCAAATATTGGCTTGCCTGTGATCATAGTAAGAAATGCTGGGCATTATAGATCTGGAATAATGCACTGGGTGTGTGTATTCAGATTAAGCAAATATACAAAATGTCCAGCTAAATTAGAATGACTAGATAGAGATTATTTTTTTTGTAAGTGTACCCAAAGTATTACACAGATCAACAGATCACACCTGTAATTAAGCACAGGTTCTTTATCTGAAGTACAAATTTAACCGGGTGTTGCTAACTCTTTAGTCCTAAGCACATTATTGCTTTGCTGTTCTAGCTTGAGGAGGCCTCTACGATTGCAGAGTGAGCCCCCATGGGAGCCTTGAATGAACTTCATAGCTAGTTCTTGCTTTTGATTCGGTCAACTAAGTGGAGGTAAAAGGGAGGCTTTGACAGCAAGGACAGACAAAGCTTTCACAGATGTCCTGGGGAATGGCATGGTGCAATACACAAGGACCAGCAAGCCAGTTCCAAGGGAGCCAGCTGCCCCTTCCTCTGCCCACTGGCTCCTCGTGCCTGTGTATTAAGAGAAGTGGGGCGAGATGGGAGAGACGCTACTTGTAAGCATATCTCTCACAGTTTACTTTTAATAACATTGTTTGTCTTGTGAAATCGAGTAGGAAAGGCGGATCAGTGGCAGCTTTGATGCTGTTAAACACCACCAGATAACTAAACTGTGCAAGAAGCTTCACTTTAGGAGTTCCCTGACTCAGAGTTCCACTTATAAACCTGGGAGAAGAAACTGAAAATGAGAACTTGAACCAGGGAACGATTGAGGCTCAACAACCGTGTAAGGTAATTTACATAAAGATGTTATCTTTGGGAAGGCTTCCTTTGAAGGTTTGCAGAAAAATCTAAGACCAGAAAAATATAGAAACATGAATGATTTGTGTATTTTTATATAAAATTCCAAGTACTATACTATCGAGAAGTATAGAGACTTGTATCCAATCTTGCCTCTAGTCCTAACGTATCCTCAGACAGAACATTTAATACCCTGGACCTCACACTCTCATCTGGAAAATGAATCACCACATTTGGCCATTCTCAAAGAGTGCCTATTAGACCATTTGTAATAAAGAATTCAAATACTTCAAGAAACATCATACAAAAGCCTTGAAATTCATGCCTGTTTGCTGACACTCACAGAATGCCCGTAGGTGATTTGGGTCAACGTTTATAGAAAATCAAGTGTTAGATCAGGAAAATATAATCTAACCAAAATACCATTTTTTTTTTTTGATTTTGAGAGAAAAGAAGACCTCAGGGGTTTGGTAAAGGGCAAAGGGCCTTGTCCTTATGACAGCTGTAACCAATTTGGAAGGGAGAAAAAGACACAGTTGCCACTGCAGAAATATGTCCAGTCTGGCTTGTGATTCAGTGCCCATCAGTGACGAGGACAGTAGGTTTCTTTTAGAGATCACAATAGAGCATGAGCCACACAGGAAATGGTTTCATGGAATTGGTCTTCAGGGAGGAATGAAGGGGCCTATGGAAGTAAAGAGAAGGCAGGGCCATGGCACACAACGTTGGAAAAAATCTTTACTATAGTATGCATGGTCACTGATGACAGCAATGAGATTAGCCTGGCAGGAAGAAGAGCTCATTGAGAATAGAACACAGTAAGAACATGTTAAGCAAAACCATAGCAGGTGGATTGTTTCAACATTAGGGCAATTGTGCAGCACTCAGCAATGGTGTTTGGATTTTTTTTTAAAAGCTGCATGAATATTTAGAAATACACCACATACTATGCATTTACATGCAAACATGCATACACTATACACATATCTCATTGTGTGCCTTCTCTATAGTGTTAGAATAAATGACAATATACGTTGTATCTACACTCTTTGTATTAACCACAAATAGTGTGGTTTTTGAAGGTACAACAACTGACATCTGCACAGAATAAGATTTTAAAAGAGAGCCCCTAGCCCAGTATTGGAAACCATAACCATGAACATCTCAGGCCTAATAGCTCATGGTGCTTTTGTTTAGTTCTGCATGGGCCATAACATCTGCAGCAATGCTTTCCTTCATTGCTACATCCCTAGTTACTGTTTTAGCTGCTGCTCTCCTCTGTTGTAGAATAGTTTCTAAGCCTCATCAGTGTGATTTGCCATGCAGAGAATGGCCACTGCGGTTTCTGCTGTCATCCCTTCTCCACATATGTCTTATCCAGGGAACAATCCCATTTCAACACTGGGAGATTGGTTGCATTACAAACCTTTGTTAATTCACTTCTGCTGTTAATTAATGGCATACGTGATTTTGATGAATTGCTAATGGCCCTGCGTTTATCTATTCCTGCAGCAAGGCCAGGTCTTGGAACAGCAAAAAGAGATTGGCATGAAAACCATGGTAGAAACAACTGATTCTGGAAACTGTGGTGCCTGATCGAATGGTGTCTTGTTCTACCCACCAGGCTCCTGAAAAATCCTGGCTTTATGGATTTAATTTCCTGCAACATGGTCCATCAGCACACTGTTAGATAGAGTGCTGCCAAGGAAAGAAAAAATCAGTGATGATTTTTCCCCATGTTGTCAATGAAAATCTTACATTGGCCAAGTCTGGATTTCTTTGTTGCGTCTTTGAACACAGTTTTGGAATATGGATTTAATAAAAAGTGACCTATGAAACAATTTTGTGTTAGTCCATTTGTAATTAGGAATGGATTGGCCGCGATGATGTCAGTGGTGACATCACTGACTGAGCCTTCAGTGAGTAGCTCGGGGATCTTCATTGACACCAGTTGAGAAGCCAGACTGTTTCAGCAGTTGCCAAGGTCCACACTCTCAAAATCTTCATCAGCATTCCAACTGCGCTGACACTTTCTGCACTTTGGTGACAGTCAACTATATTACTAAAACCAGACCTATTACGTTGTGCATGGGTTTCTTATCAGAAGGCCACTAGGAAAGAATCCAGGGGGTGGCATCAGCCACCCTGAGCCCTGTCCATGCTTCATGTAACTGCTTCTTTGGACATCTAAGAAAGCCTACAATCGCTCAGTGGATGTAAAGCTCCTTTCTGGGATCGAGCTCTGTGTGGTACAGGAGTATTGCTGCTGTGATTCCAGTCGTTATCCTTCACCAGAGAATTCTTTGGTATGTATCAGGTCTTGGGTTCAGGAATGCTATCACTGTTTTGTAGGTCTGGCCTAGGAGACCAATTTTTGTTAAATTATTTTTCAGAAGGGTATGTGTCAATTTCTTTAAGTCCTGAAATATTTATCTTCAAGTTCATTATATACCCAAGAGATTTCTTAAATGTTGATGGAATGGGCACAACTTTGTCTCCTTTCATAACTCAGTATTACTATACCTAATCTCAGATACTAAACACAGACGGGACTCTTGACTAGTCTTAATCTTTGTGCTTTCTGTGTTCTACCGTGTTTTTATCTTAATTTCATGTGGTATCCCAGGTCTTTGAAGTGTTTATACCTCGTTGATGATAACATTAAGTCTCTGATTTTGTTAACTTCTTATCCTGTGTTACTACCTCGATTCACAAAGCAACAGTAGACATCTAGTAGATGTTTAGTATGTAATATCTATGATATCTCTGCTAAAGTCGCATAGATAGGTGCATATTTTCAATTCTGTCTGCTTTCTTCACAGACAGGAAAGGACAAGGATCTGTATAAGGAAGCTGACAAGTCGACTTCTGAAAACTCTCCAATAGTTCTAACAGCTTTTCTTCTTCTTCCTATATTTTGTAAAATGTGGAAGTGATGGCTAGAGCTATGGTCATCATACAGCAGAGGACGCTCTTGCGACTGGTGACTGACAAAGACAAACTGAAGACAAAGCAGACATACTGCAGGCACCTGGAGCACTGGTGATGCCGTAGAGCAGCTGAGACGAACCTGAGCTCTTCCAGCAGAGAAAAAAGGAAAAGGATCCTCTGTTTTATGTTAGGTGCACTTGTTTCCTAAGCCAGTTTTTAAGGGGTCTGTGAGTCTCTCTGAAGGATTCCTGAAGGACTCAAGCCCACAGTCATTTTGCCTATTTAAAAGTCATCATTTCTTTGAAAGGTTTCCGACCTTCCTTGAGAACATGGACTCCTTAAAATGAAAAGACTGACACGTAGATATTGAGTTTTGTCAATGTTTTATTCCTTTACTATTTAAAAGAACATTGAACATAAAATATTCTGCAGCTCTAGAACATTTGATGAGACTTTTGTTGGTGTTATTGTCAATGTCAAAGCCATTCGAGACCTTAAAAATATGAGTTTCCTGATTAGAGATACAGAGACAGGGAAGAGGTAGAGAATAACATACACAATAATAATACGTCATATTACACACACACACACACACACACACACACACACACACACACACACTGCTTTGTTACTCTCACATTCACATTTGGTTTAATTCTCAACAATAACATCTTTAAAACATTGCTTCATAAACAGCAACAGTAGGAATGTTGCAGTTTTCATTAAGGTGCAGACTTACATAACCAGACAAACCTAACTGAGAAGAGGAAAGGCTTGTTCTGTGTCATCCTGTTAGGGTTTCAGTCCATCATAAAGAGAGGTGCAGCAGAGCACACTAGCTCAGTTACGAACCCAGGAAGCAGCAGACATAATGCGCACACTACCTGACTTTCTCATTTACTCTTCTACTCCATCAGTCCTCCCGGTCTACAGATGGTACCATACATACTCCTGAAAGGTCTTTTAACATTAGCGAATCCTTCCTGAACAGTTTTTCACAGATACCCTCAAGGCTGTATCTTCTCACTCTCTTAATCACATTTAATCTACTCAAGAATAACCACCACTTTCTCAATTTGATGTCAAAATACATCTCAATCTATATTTTAATCCTGGCCTTTAAAAGTCTCATGATTCTCTCGTAATGCAAAATGCATTAAATCCATCTCTAAGAGTCTCTATAGTCTTAGCAGCTTGAATACTGTTGTGAGGGGCCAAGTAGAAGACTCTTAGTCTCAAGAAAAATTACTACGTCAAGTAGTAATGAGGTTATCTTAGGGCATGGTTCTAGTAATCTCTGTGTACCTAGAAAAGAGAGACATTTTTTCTAGATTGCCTGTAACATACAAGGTACCCTGGAGCTCTCTTATGAAAAGAAAGTTTTTGAAATGAGATAATATGCTTGAGTCTGAGATTGGGGAATAGGCCAATACCTTAGATGCTTTCAAGTAATTTTCCTACTGTCCTGATGACTTAATGTCCATATTCTTATTAACAATGACACCTTCCTTGGCACCTACCTCAGTGCAAGAAATAAAGATAGATTCTTGTATTATTAGGCAGGTGCTCTGCCACTAAGCAATATCTCCATCCTTGGCACCACTTTAAATATGTTTGTCATCTGGACAAACTGCAAGTTTTTGAAATATTTCTAGTTTACCTTTGGGCTTCTAATTGCACCTATCAATCTTGCAAAAAAGCATATGATAGGTTTAATACTATGCATCCTTGCAATTTATTCCATCCTAATATTTAACCTATGACCTGCAACTCTTGCCTCTCACAAGATCTCAGGACACTGGCAAAATGTTGACAATTCTCAGCTGTAATATGAGTGGCTGTAAATCCATTTCCCTTTGTCTTCCATTGGAAACACCATGAGCATAGCTTTTACACACTCTGCCTCTGTGAGCATGCTGGCTTTCTGAGCTCCTTCCAGAACCACTCATTAAGATGCCGGACTCTTGCTAGGCTACTTCACTATCTTGTGAATCCCACTGACAAACTATTCCTAAAGGCATCAGAACCACACTGAGTCACAGCTTTGGCCTTCTTTTCTGAACCAATTTTCTCTCTCAGATTTTTTTTACTAAGTGGCAAAGTACCTGGGAGAGACACATTCAGGAAGGCGATGTTTATTCTGCCTCACAGTTTCAGAGCTTAGGTTTATCAGGGTGAGAAGGACATGACACAATGGAGCAATTTACATCACCATGACTAGAAGCAGGAAGAATCTGTAGACACTTGACTTCCTTCTTGTCCCCTTTAGTCTATATGAGTCTGTTAGAAGGCCCCCAGGGATGATAATGTCATAATTTTATTAATAAAGTTTTGTTTGAAGAAAATTTTTTTTAAAAAAAATATCAACTCGAGTTAGGCTGGTCAAGCCAGAGAAGCACAGGTCCAAGTCTGTATCAGATGTCCTATTTTCTCTGAAGCATCTGATGCCTTGAACCCAGAGCCTCCCACAGGCTCAATAAGCATTCTGTCTCTGAGCCATACCCAGGCACTTTATATCCAGTTTTGTTTTGAGATAGTGTCTGTTAGGTTGAGTAGTCTGAATATGAACCACCCTTACACTGCCTCAGCCTCCTGAGCAGGTAGGAATTTTAGGCCTCTTTCATCAGGCCTCCAGAGCTGTGCATTCTTCCCTCACTTCAGCTGAGTAAAGAAGAGAGGAAAACTGGATCAAAACTCTTCATCAAACTAACTACTAATTGTTTTCTCAAATTTCATGCATGAGCAGAGAGTAGGACCTGTACAATAGACAAGGAGATAAGACTTCAGTGGGAGAGTCTCAGTTTTGGCAACCAGGCAGGTAGAGACTAAGCTCTCTACCAGCCCGTGCAGCACTCGCTTTATTTTATAATCTATCATTTTAACATGGCCCAGGGAAGAGGGTTTTCTCTGACAGTTCTGATGATTTAGGGTTTCTTATTAATTACAGAGATAATTATGCTTCTTCAATCATCTCCAGTGATTTTTTTTTTTTGCAAATAACAACTGAAGACAAGCTTAAAACATTTTCTGAGAGAGTAAGAATCACTTCAAAAGAAACAGGAGGCACATTCATCAAGTACCTGAATCAACAAGAAGGGATCCACATTCTCTGAAACACCAGCCACATGGGGATACTAAAACTGATGTCATTGGTGTTCTATGACCAGAAGAAAACACAAGCCAAATTCATTTGCTGGACCCAAATCAGTTTGCTAGCTCAGGACTGTCCCCTGTGATTGCTTCCCTGGGAGCATCATGCTAGCCAGGACAGAGTGGCAGGAACCCCAGACAAAGTTGACCACACTGGTTTAGAGAGATTTTAATACCAGGCTCAAAGCTAGAAAATTTGTTTTAAGTCCAGTTGTACAAATTTAATACTTAAGTGCCTGCACTATTTATCAAACCATTAGGAAGCATATCTGTTATTATATTTCAATATATTGGCATACTCCACTGAGTTTATGCTATTTATGCTAACTCTATTTGAGGAAGCAAGAAACTAGGGTATTTCTATTGATTTTGTTAAAAACCCACCAAAATATATATTAAGAAATAAAATAGAACAAAACCAAAAAACCTTAAATAAGCCCTAAATATGATCAAGGGATCATAACTCTATTTCTTACCTTGTAGATTAATTCTACCTAACTGAATGCTTTCAACAGTTCTGTTAACTGATCCCAGAAATTGCTTGGTAATAGATGGGGTTTGATCTTATCTGAATGGCTTTTCCTTGGCTACATTTCTCCATTTAAAGTCACTTTCCTAAGAGTGATGTACATTTTGGGCATCTGAGTATATTTGTAGAACTAGTAGTTATGGTAACAAGACTAAGTTTACATGTCCGTCCACATCAGCACCATGTACTCAAGATGGATTTCAGCTGCCAAAAAGGTCACTCCAAACTGCTTGCACAAACCTGTCTTTATGCCCTGTTTATTACGCTCCCATGTAGTAGATGTCTTAGGCACTGAAATGCACGGCCATATATCAACAGCTCTCTGGTGGTTCCGAATGTTCTAAACAAGCGCAAGGGTGCACTGAACCTCCCATGTAAACTTTATACAACAGTTTCAGCAGAACTGTAATTATTTACAAAATGATGGCATGAGAAATCTCTGGATTTATATCTTACGTTAAAGTAACTTAGATGGTGTCTGCATAATTCTTGTATTCGTGGTAGGTTTATAATTTATTTTCCTTTATTTGTGTTGTGCTTGATACAACTCTAAGGCAATTTTCATTGAAATTTCAAAAGGAAAACAACAAAGATTTTGAACAGGTTTTTGAAAATACGTGATGCTTAAATCTGGTATATCTGTGATTCCCCACCAGAAACTTGATTTATCTTTGCCTGGACATAAAATATTGTACATTTGTAATATAATGTAAAATCCATGTTTTCTTTGAGTATTTTTGCTTTTATGACAAACTAATGTAAGAAAAAATAGGTCATTTTAGAAAAATATCTGTAGATACTAAGCCAACTAAATCAGGTGGAATTTAGAACTTCATGTCCCTTTTAAAATTTTGTTCCATGTCCAAACCAGCAAACCTAAGTACAAAGCTCCCTTTGAGGCCAAGGGGACTCCCTGTTTGTACTGGCATCTCAAGGTGGGCATGAAAAAAAGGGTTGAAGTCTCAGAGAATGTGGAAAAATCCCACTTCTGTGGAGATGGCCATCTTAAATTAAAGTGACATAGTAAGATACATGATATGCCCTTAATGTCGGCTGTATTCCTACATGTAAACTATATCATTTATTAGCTCACAAAAATCGTATTTTGTTATTTACATAATATGTATATCTACTGTCAAGTCCTCTTCCCATCCCAGTAGAGACCTGATGGCACTAGTTCTTCAATAAAAGTAACGCAAAATCTCTCTTAGGGTTTATCTTAAAAGCCAACTCTATTAATTCCTTTTTCTTTCACTCTTGTGAAGTTGATTTTTTTCCACCAGAATTCTCAGTTCACATTTCAAAATCACCCTGGGTGTATTCCACTGAGACATGTTAGTGGGTGTTTGGCCATGGATAATCTGTTATAACTGCTATCGTATTGCTGTCCAGACTTTAACTATTTCCCCAGCATCACTGCAGAGGAGGAAAAGATTATTCTATCTTCTTTCTGCAACAGGAAAATTGAAAAGAAAGCAATCACCTAGGTGGTTTTTATTGAAGTCAGAAAGCGTGAGGGCTTGCAAAGAGTCAGCGTTCTAAAAGCATGCCATGTTTTGAGTTGGTCATCGCTTTGGGAGTGTTGGCTGACTTAGGAGTACAGAGAGCCTACACAATGGCTGCTGTTCTCTGCACATCATCAATGGGGGTAACTTAGGTCAGCTCTCACAAGGGTTATTCATTTCCTCAGCTGCTGTCCATGTCCCTTATGGACAGTGTTTAGTTTTATCCACCACCAGGAGGCATTTTTGTAATAGCAGAAGTTTGTCAAACCTGGAGTAGCATATTAAATTTACAATAGCTTGGGGCTGGAGAGGTAGCTCCATGGTTAAAAGCACTTGCTGGCCTTGCAGGGAACCCAGGTTTAGTTCCCAGCACCATCAGGGGAATTATGCCCACTGATATGCCCAGTTCCAAAAGATCTGACCCCTTCCAGCCACCATAGACACCAACATAAATCTGCATAAATAAAAATAAGTAAATCTGGGGCTGGTGATATGGCTCAGCGGATAAGAGCACTGACTGCTCTTCTGGAGGTCATGAGTTCAAATCCCAGCAACCACATGGTGGCTCACAACCATCTGCAATGAGATCTGATGCTCTTTTGTGGGGTATCTGAAGACAGCTACAGTGTACTTATAATAATAATAATAATAATAATAATAATAATAATAATAATAATAAAAAGGCCAGAGTGGGTGGGGCCAGAGAAAGAGGGAGAAGAAAAGGGGAAAAATAAAAAAATTTTAAAAAATGTAAATCTTTAAAAAATCAAATCTAAATCCTGAAAAATACAAGAGCTTACTATAATTTTAAGAACAGATTTAATTAAAAATATTTTTCTTATGTGGAAAATACACTGTCCTACTGAAGAAATGTAATTTACTATACAGTCAAAGCCAGAAGCAGCAGCTGATGGCAGAGAGTTGTTAGAGTTGGGAGCCCTGACATTTGTCGAACCAAAGTGAAGGCATTTTAAAGGAGCTTTTTGAATTTCCATGGTAGCTCTGTGCCTCATTTAAAAAATATGAAATGGGAACAGCATAAGCTTGTGCTTAATTGGAAAAACTAGGAGAAAGGCAATAGCCATTTCTATCCCTTAGCTCAATTAAGTTTTGTGGTTGATTTTACACAAACTACCCTTCCTCATAAAACGTCGCTTGTATAAATTTATTTTGAAGATTAGAGTTGTGTACAAAGGTAAGCACATTTGCTTGGCTCTTTTGAGTGGAGGCAATGCTTTAAAGGACAACTTTATCATATGTCTTACAATAATTAAAGTTTCCCCACATGTAATCTAAACAGGTGTAGACAAGGATAGTCTTCACAGGTTCGCATACTTAGTTTAATTGTTCTAAAACGAAGTTCGTAACAACGAGGGTCAAGAATGACTTCTTTATATTTATAAAGATAAAAGAGAACAGGAAAACCAGAGCTAAGCCCTCAGACAGAAGATGCACTGAAAATTTCAAATTTTGCTGGACAATTAAATATCTTGGGGTAAACAATGTCAGATTTTCTAAAGTTAGATTTGGGGAAAGAAGGAGAGCTTTCATTTGCCCAAGGAATTATCAATTACTCAGTATGAGTAAAGATACAAGTAAATGTGGAGGATATGCTAAAGAGAAGAGGACATAGTGTCTATCATCTGTCATCTATCTGTCTGTCTGTCTGTCTGTCTGCCTGCCTGCCTATTGTCTGTCATCTCTTTATCATCTATCTATCTATTATCTGTCATCTGTCTGTCTGCCTATTATCTGTCATCTATAATCTATCTATCTATCTATTATTTATCTCTTATCTATCATCTGTCTATCTACGATTATCATATCATCTATCACTTATTAACTAACTGTCATCTACTATCTATCATCTAGCTATCCTTTATCAATCTATACATCTACCTACATGTCTTTTTCTTGTAATCTGTGTGTATATACATGGATGTATACTGCAATATTTGTGTAAGAGGTGTATGTACACATGTGTGTTAAGATGCATGCACCTGTTTGAACTAAAGCAAGCCGTAAATGTTCTGTGCTACCACAGTCTGCACCAGGTTTTGAGGCTAGCTTACAACATTTCCAGAAATCTGCCTGTTTCTGCCTCTCACAGCACCAGAATTATAAGTGGTCTAGACTACCCTTGGCTCTTTAACATGGGTGCTGAGATCCGAATTTGTGTCTTTATGCTCATGCAACAAATACCTTTGCTGACCCACAGACTCATCTTACCAGCCCAGAACATATTCTTTTTAAGGAAAAAAAAAAACTCTTTACACTTTCTGGATAAACAAGGATCTCTGCCAAGACTTTCCATCTTTCGTCAGTTCAGTCTAGACATCTGTGGACTGAGTCCATTATAGCAGGGATGGATAGGAAAGAGAGGTAAGGAGAGAGAAAAGGTGGCTGATTCTCCCTCCTCAAAGCTTAACCCACTCAGACCATAGTGGCCACTGTTGAGGAATGGGAAACACTAAGGTAGGGACCTTTTCCCCAGGCTAAGATTTTGGTCATTGCTTCTCTAACTAGAGAAAGCAAACTGGAGAAGAGATATAGAAGGGTTTTCCAAAACAATTTCTGGATTCCTAGTAGCTTATCAGGAGGGCTTATTGAGATAAAGACTGAGTAGACAGGACCTCCCAACTTGTTAACAGAGGACACTCATGGATCCTACACTGGAGCTAAGTCATCCTCCCTCACCACCAGCGATCATAGAAACATTCAGTAGCTCTAGTGAAGATCTTTCTATCCCACCAGGGAGCACCAAGAAACTCTGGTGGTTGTTGTTTACTTTTTCTGATGAACACTGTCAAGGTATTCATACATTTACATGGGACTCTCATGATCTAACAAACCAGGAAAACTCTATACCTCAGCATCTCCCACATGGTTGAGGCGGTGGCTAAAGCCACAGCTATGTTTTTGGATGGTTTCGAAGATATTGGATTCAGTTTTTTACTTTCGTGTAAGGATATGGTTGATGTTCAAATGCAACCAGTCGTGGTGAATTCTCCAAGCAGGGATATCTCTGCAAAGGCAGGCAGGAAGCAGAGTGGCTCTCATCTGTCACTTGGTGTTTCTTTCTAACTTCAGACACAGATGAATGAAATCCATTCATTTTCCCACAGCTTTCATGAAAGACAGGACAGTTACGAATTCCACTGGCAGAATGCCCACACTACCACTTGCCATAGAGGTAAGTACAACCATCCCAACAGCCAACTGACTTTCATAGAGTTTCAGTCAAATACTTCTCATGCAAAAGGGACTCAGAGCCATAATTGAAGTCTGGAACAGGACTGTACTTTAGAGGAAAGGACAGAGTTTGTAATCTTGTGAGATCAGACTGACATGCCTGTAACTATTTTATAAGTCAACCTTGGTGAACGGACCAGTTTTCTAAGAGTCCCTGGATTTTGTTGTTGTTTTGAAACAGTCTCACTGTAAAGGCCAGGGTGCCTGGAACTCTTAATCCTCCTGCTTCAGTGCCCAGAGAACTGGGATTACAAGTGAGCATCTTTCTGCCCAGCTTCTGGCTTGTTCATTCAATCCTACGTACACTCCAGTTCATCTGAGCCAATTTCCCAACTTGACTGTATTCCCTAAAATTATTAGGTTATTTTTCTGCTCTAGGTTTTTCTGACTAGTTAAAGCCTTCGGTCTAGAATGAACACATCAACGAAAATGTTTCAGTTTAAATAAACTTCCCCAGGACCATCACCACCAGTGAGTCCTGTGTCCCACTCCCCTGCTTCCAGCATCCTGATTCACACTGCTGTGAGGCTGATGTTCTGTCCTTACCTATGGTAAGTGCTCAAAAACCCATGTGAAGGCACTTTAAGTATGTAAGTACGATGTCCATCACAGCACTCCACACTATAGGCTATAAAGATTTTTCTTTTAAAAAAAAGCCTAAGCCAAATGATTACAAATTTTGCTGTAAAGTCACTAGAGTCTACCATAACCAGTCCTGCTGGTGCACACATTTCTTTGCAAGCGTTTGCTGAGACATTGTAAATTACTTAAGTACAGCAGCAGCATACTTTCTCTCCCTTAATCTTGATCTGATCCCCGAGGGGCGATTTATTACAGATATATACAACTTGTCATTGGATGTGAAGTTAATGTAACATGACACGAGTAGCTCACGTTGTTTAATGTGTTCCAGAAAGTTAGCAAATTCAGTTCAGTGGGGACATACATGGTCTTCTGCCTGAAAAGCAGCAGCGAAGGAGTAAGGCTAGTGGTGGGGGCAGATATTAAACACTGCTCACTGTAGGTGGCCAATTAATACACTGTGTCCAAGCTGGAACAAATCCTTCCTCTGTATACATAAAGCATATAATCTCTTATCTGCTTAGGCATTATCAAATATTTTAGCAAATCCTAGTAACTTCAAACACAGGTTTAATGGAATGCAGGACATAATCTGGTTGAGAAGGTTTCAAGAGAACTTCTTTGCAATGCCATTATAATCTTATCCCATGTGGAAAGATGTCTGACTTGGCAAAACCCGACATGCGTGAAAACAACGCATGGCTCCTGCCTTTCCAAACTCAGAGCCGCAAATCAGAAAAACATCCATTGTGATTCTTTCAAAGCTGAGGGTACGGTTATGGGTCTGGTTCTCAACATTTGGTTACCAGATCATATTAATTTGAGGAGAAATTCTAATAGATGACCACATCATATTAACAGCACAATCCAGCTGGGATTGGAGCCAGGATTAATTCAACATTGTGGTTTATATCTCATCATCAAGTTAAAAGCAATACAATTAATTAGACCACAAGCATGGAAAAAATTGAAACCAACATAACCAGTAATATAGCCCTGACCAAATTCCAGTTTTCACACATACATCGACTCTAAAAATGGATCCATGTCTCCCCAAGTGAGGCTATCTTTAAAAAAATTTCCAGGATGGCTGGGATATATTTTAAGCATCTTTTGCTTCTTTATATGGGATTCCACCCAGGCACTTGGGGTGGTTTAGATGTAAGATCATCAAGGAGGTAAAGGGAGAGAACTCTCCTTTTCAGAGCGAGGCAGAGACAGCAAAAAGCCACAGACAAGGCACAGAAGGCGGCTCGGCAGAGGCAGGAGAAGTACAGCGTTGGGAGCAGCTTTCCCCGAAGGAATGGAAGCCCCAGATGAGCTTGACTTACAAGTGTGATGACTGACACTTCTTATGTAACCCAGAATGCACACAGCCAAGGGCAGAGCTATGTTGTTGCAGTAATATTTAAAACCACAGCACCCTATCTGGCTTGTTCTTTAGCAGCTGCCACGTTCCCGACTAGACAAGGCCTGAGGCCAAGAGACCACAGCTCAGGCCGGCCAGAAGAACCGGCTCTGGCACCCACAAGACACCATCATGGTGGCCAGATCAACCAGTCCACCACCCTGTCCACAATGCTTGGCTGAGCCCAGATAATACCCGCCATCTCACGGTAGCCGGTAGAATGAAGACACTTAATACTTAATGGCTATCCAATTAGTACATATATTTGGTAATGCTCAATTAACAAAATGCCCACACAACTAGAATTGTTAACCCAATTAACTAACCTAGATATGAATAACTACCTGAGACTGCTAAAGACACATAGATGTCTCCAGCCATCTTCTCTCCTACTCTTCCTCCCTGCTTCTCCTCCCCTTCCTCTCCTTCTCTCTCTTTGCTCCTCCCACATTAGCTCCTCCCCCATAGCACCACTGCAAACAACGAACAACAACGTAGCAGCAGCAGGAAACAATCCTTCTACACTATGTGAAAGGGTTATGCTTTCAGGAGAATGATGTGCGTGGTGGGTTTGCTTAGCTTAGGATGTCCAGCACCTGGAGTAATGTGGGACAAGGCTTCCTTCTAACTGGATATGGTAAGCAAAGATTTAGAATACTTATAGAACAGCCTTGGTAAGAACATCACTGGATTGTAGGAGCATGCTCAGACAAGAAGATTCATCTTTTCTGAAAAAGTGCCCAGTGGCCTCTGGCCGTATATGGCTGTAGGGAAGGTATGCTTTTGACCTTCTGGGGCCAGCAAACATGTCAAGTTAGTACAGCCTGTGGATGGGTTTTCTTTCTTAGTTTTTGTCACAGTGACTGACTTCTTACCTGACCAGTAGCTGTGATGAACACCTAAAGTTTCCCAAATTTTAATCTCTGGCAGGACACTGTTGCAGGATTCTTGGTGCCATTTTGAGTGACAGTCTACTGGTGTAGAGACTATCTTCAAGATGAAACTAATTACCATCTTCTGCCGCCCAGCCTTTGTGCAGGTACTGCTGGCTTGCTCTGTGCTCATGGGCAGACACAGAAAGGAGGCCTGTGTATTATATTTTAGACAGTGCACAGCCAGGCTGGTGTAAGTTCCTTTTTCTGATTTATGGGCAAGCCTTGAAGCAGTCAGTGTTTCTTCTTATTAAAATTGATATAGGAATGGCCCAAGCTTTCAGTCAGGAGGCATTTCTTTCCTTTTTATTCTATACAATGTAAGTGTAATAAATTACAGTACTCCACTATTTATATTCTCTGCATACACTGTCACAGAAGTTTCCAGTCATTCCACATTAGTTAATAGACGCTATGAGGTCTGATCTTAAAGATTTGTGGTCCTTGTAAACTTTCCCTCTTATTCAGACATCCAGTCCCTGCACCTCATGTTAGTTATTTTCTCTGTGGGAGCAAGGGCACATTTTAGAGGTAGCACTAACTCCTTAATGGAAATACATGTACTCTGGTGGATACCACCCTAAAATGGGCAAGGTGTGAGAGATTTTGGCTTCTCCCAAAATGTCTATGAGAAAAAAATCTCATTTTTTTTCTATTGGGTTATGAAAGGTAAGATCCTGTGTTACAATCTAATCTACTGTTTGACCTTCCACCCTCTCTCAGGAGACTCACTACCAATTGATCTCACCTGGCTGAGGAGAGGGCCAAGCAAGGGAGGAGATATTATCAAGAGGGAACTCCACCACTCCACCGAGCTGCATTCTTCTTCCTCCTGACAGCCAGCTGGAGCTCACAGAGTTTAAGTGTCCAGAGCTCACAGAGTCTGTCTACCTTCAAAGGCCACACAAGCCCTGCAGAAACGCACAAGATCTCCTGTGGAGTGTGGAAGCTGCATTTCAAGTATCAGCTGGCGTCTGACCTGCTGAAAGACTTTCCAGTTGCAATCTTGTTCCACAGAAGTATTTTCAGAGAGCCTGCAAAATGTAAACAAAACCAAGAATCATAAGAATATTCGAATTTTAAACTTAAGAAATTATTTTGACTGTATGATTCTGATTAAGGTTTCTAAATTAAAAAAAAAATCCCTCATAGAATAAGTGATGGTTTATTCAAAGTCAACGGTTTTCAACAGGAGGTCCTCAACAGGAGGTCAGGCTAGCTGGGGAGGGTACAGAGAATTGATCAGATTCTGAAACTGTGGCTCTTGCATTCCTTAAAGTTCATCATAAGACATCGCATGACAAAAATTCTTCTACTTAAGAAACTACAAAGTATAAATTCTAGAATAATGTGCTACTCAAAGAGAGGGAAGTTTAGAATCACTGTCTGCAGCAGGGGACTTACTTTATTTCCAAACCAGATTTAAGAAGACTAATAAAAGTATTCTCAGCGTGCATCATGAGAAGATCAGTTTGTAAGTAACCTGGAGAAAAGGGCATTCGTGATGATTTTATATTCCACTGGACATAAACATCATAAATACATTTTCACTGGGGAAGAACATAAATACTGAAGATTCTTTTAAACAACCTATAGATCTGTGAGTCACTTTTTTTATAGACATGTAGAAGTAAGATATACTCAGTGTGTGTGAGGTATGCTTATATGTGTGTGCACTTGCGTGTATGTGTGCACAGAGGGCAATCTTAGATGTTGTTCTTCAGGCACTGTCACCTATTTTTGTTGAGACGGCTTCTCTCATTGGCCAGGAACTCAGTAAATGGGTGGGGCTCCTGGATCTATTTATCTCTGCCTCCCCAGTACTGGGATTACATGAGCAAAGCACCACACACAGCCTTTTAAAGTGGGTCCTAAGCTTCAGATTCAAAGGATGGCTCAGCATGTAAAATCATTTGCCCTGCTAATCCACAGCCTCAAAGTGAGCCCTGAAACCCTCTATGAAAGGGAGAATCAATTGACCTCTGACTTCCACATGTACCCCGTGGCACATAAGAATGTTGTATGTACACACACACACACACACACACACACACACACACACACAAATAGCACTTGTAAAAATCTTTGCTTAAGAAGGAAATAAAAGAGAGGTCAATACTTTATTGGTCTAAAATTTGAAGAGGGTTGACATGGTTGGGACCTTTACAGGTTTGGCCGGCCCCCTTTCTGTTTCCATTTTACATGGGGACATTATTTGTTCCAAAGTGTGACTATTTCTTGGGCATGTAGACAATAATAGTTCTGGAAATTAAATCTGCATTGAGAATGTTATTCACACTGGTCTACCTTTCACTTTTGTAACATCTTTCCCATTATCTCTCAAAAAAATAGTTATAAAATAAATAAAAAGCAATTTCTACTGTGAGAAGAAAGGCCAAATAATCAGTTAGGAAAGAATTGTCTTAATGAACTGCCAAGCCTCAGCTGGCCTTCCCAATGTAAACTAAAAGGAAATGTCCATAGCTTCTGCTAAACTAATTCTTATTGCACACGCTGAGCCAAAGGTTATCTAGTCTGTCTGCAGTCTTTTAAAAAGGCATGATTAGCCAACTGGAGGCCCTAAGAAGTGGACTTGGGGATGGGGTGGGTAGATGATCACAAATCTGAGTGTCAAGGTCTACTAGAATTTTCTCCAAATGTATTTTAGATTAAGTATGTGGAGTTATTGGATCTACCTACAGCTCACAGCTACTGAGGGTGTTCAAAACCAGTGGGATAGAAATTTGTCCGTTATACAATAAAGGAATTGAAATCGTCAGCTTGATGGTAGAGTTGCAGTCTCTCCTTTCCTCCTAACCAGGAGCTGGTAGTCATTGAGATAATTTTGAATCCTTTGTCTTCCTTTATTCCTTCCTCCCAGAGTTGGATAGCTGCTCTTCTACTTACTCCCACAGCATGTTTTAAATCATCGATAACATGCAGAAATCATCTGTAACATGCCCTCTTTGTGTGTTTCTTCCTTAACACTGTAATTGCAGAAGGGAACCTTTTTTTCTGTGCATGCAGTGAAGTCACAGTTAAAGAACAAATATACAATTATAATTATTGACTGAATTATCAGAAACAATAAATAAGCAGCAAGAGAACAAAAAGTTACCTCTGTTGGGTATTGTCATTGTAATAACAGACAATGCGACCATTCCATCTATTCTTTGTGTGTCTCTTTTGTAGGACAGTGGACTCAAGATGACCAGAAGTTCTTACTTAGCTCTAACAATTAAAACACCCTGCTATCAACATCCCTCTTAGCCTTAGCATATTATTTAAGAGAATTATGGCCCACAGCCTAAAACATTTCTTTTACATAAAGGATCACTAAGGGTTAATGACCCTATGCCTTACTTGAAGCCAAGACTTATTTCTCATCAACCATCAGCTTCCCCCTTGGAGTCCTGAAACCCATGATTACTGTTTAATTTAAACACAATCTACCATGCTTGCAGAACGTTCTTATCTCTGTCCTTAAAACATAATGAGCAGATTTCAGTGAATGTAATCAGCTGTTTACGTATCAACTGCTTCTTGGAAATAACAGGAACTGCATCTCTCATTTCATAGAATTTGCAAACAGTCTCCTAAGAGGTCAGTGCCCACGGGTTCTTTCCTCCATGGGTTGACACACATGCATGTGTGTTTAGGGTTGCATATTTTAAAATTAGCAACCAAGGGAAAGTTTCATCTGAGTGTCCCTTCTCCTGCCACTTTGTTCTCTGCACAGATCTGAAACAGGGAAAGTCACTTGTCTTGACTGTCTGGTCAGAGTCCAGCTCATGCTTCTTCCGGCTATTTGATAATGATTTTAGAAAGACCTTGGAATTTTAAAAATCAATGGCATTAAATGTATCACGGATTTTTTTGAAAGTTTCACTTTGCAAATATTTACTGCTGCACAAAACTTTGTTACATTTCTTCAGTCTACTTGCTAATCCCCTGATTAGACAGCTTGTACTTGGAGGAGCCAAGGAAAAGAATCATTGTGCCCGCCAAAGGTAAATAGACGGTGGATGTCTTTCAAAATTCCGGGTTTTTTTCTTCAATAGCTTTTATTTTTGTTTTCTGATAAAAATAAATGATGTAGACTAACAAGCCACTCATTGATCTTTGACCTCTTTGGCAACATCAAAAGCATTTTAAAAGCCAATTAGTGGAAACACAGAGAAAAGGTCATTTTATTACAGCACTCAACATTACAACCGTTACATCGTACATAGATTCAACTACCCCATGGCTTTCATTAGAAAAATAAAAAGGAAAATACTTCCATCATAAAGCAGATAGATACTTGCATGCACAGACATCTCTGTCTCAGACTTAATACAATGTCTTCCTGAACACAACCTGCACGTGGAGCCACCATGATTGCGGTCTTCATCATCTCTTTATATGAGCCAGAGACAGCTCTGATAAATAATGCGGACTGATAATCCCCAGGCTAATTTTAGCCATTGGCTTTAATTGCTTTCTTGAAACTGCTTTTGATGGGACTGTTTTAGAAAATGTAATCCATAAAAGATTAAAGATTTGCTTTTAGTTTCTTTCTATCTTTGCTTTCCTGGTCTTGGTGGTGGTAAGATGGAGAGCAGAGGAGAGAGTTAAAATCAAGGGCACAGAAGACTACAGAGCTGAATATAAACCTTCAGAAATTAAAACAATTATCCCATTAAATAATTACTCCATGTGTTTTTAATTAAGTTCATAAATGGTATGTTTTCCAAGAGTCATTCGTGTGTGTGTGTGTGTGTGTGTGTGTGTGTGTGTGTGTATGTGTGTGTGTGTGTTGATGTTAGAATTTGAACCCAGACTTTGTGTATTCTTGGCAAAGTGCTTTACTACTGAGCTACACCTTCAGCGTGTGTGTGTGTGTGTGTGTGTGTGTGTGTGTGTGTGTGTGTGTGTGTATGTGTGTGTGTGTAATTCTTTTGATTTGATTTGGGAACCTGAAGTTGTAAAGCACTGGAGAAGCCATGCCTAAGACAATACAATGAAATAAAAGCACAGTTAATGTCCTAGAAAGTTGCAGTGTCTCCTTGAGTGCTACACTCTGGTAAGTCATCTTATACTTTGTGCTTGGTCATGATGTTCTTTAGCCTGCCCCATTAGAAATGGTAGAAATTTTAATAGCAAAAATATTCTGCAATTAAAAGACCAATATATTACATTTAAAAATGTAAACAGTAGATTCTGTAAGCATGGTAAATATTTCATATTTTTCATATGCATATTATGTAAAATAAACAGGTATATAACAAGAAAGTCAACCCAAACCCACTAGAACAAAAAACTAAGTACATTCTGAAATGAAGCATAATACTGTAATGTAAAAAATATGTGGAGCTGGAAGAAGAAAGCCATCAAGGTCACTTGTAATACACAAGCTCAGGTATTGAAAAACTGTATCAGACTTTGATTTTTAGAGTAGGGAATTTCCAGCTCTTTTTTGAATGCTTTTTTTCTTTTAAAGTACAAGCAGACTCCAGTCATCAGAACCAGATGCCGGTGTCTTTCTTGTTCAGTGGAAGTTACCAATATCGAGTTTGAAAGACCCAAAACATTTGTGTGAGAACTTGACTATGGCTGCAATCAGGTCATGTTCACCTGGCATGAGAGCCAAGGTCTGTTAATGCCTTTGAAACAGAAACGAAGTCAAGGACATTCTGATCACATTTTTCTCTTTAACTCTTTTAAGTGGAAAATTTTATTTATTTGAAATTTCACATGCTTGGGCCGCACCCAAATTTCCTGAGTGTTTTCAAACTGCTGGCATTCAAAGAATATACCTTCTACACTCTGATCAGCTCTGTTGACTGCTTGATCTATTTGATGGAGTGCAATCAGTGGTCAAAGGACTAGGACTGTCCCTGAACTGTCTGCAATTGTCGGGCAGTCCCAAAGTCACATGTCTACAGATAAAACCAACATGGTGGGAGTGATGGGGTCATACTGAGTGCTCACATGGTTACGAGAAAAAACAGCGTTCTCAATTCCCTCACTGACCTTCTCCTCAGTATCAAAATATTCTGTGTACTGCTTCTTCCAACTCAGTTCAAGTATTTACATAAAGTCCTTTCATTCTCATTCAAGGCTTCTATAATTCACGAAAATAGTATAAATTCAGAGAATAAGTAATTAACTTCCAAACCATGTTTGGCTCCAAGAATTCACATATGGGGATAGAATTTATCAAAAATGTCAACTATTTGTTAATTTTCTGATGTAGTGAATGAAGCAGAGAACATAATCAAGTGTTCTCTGTATAGCAAATATGTGTCTACATTACCCAGACCCCAATGCTATTCATAATTTCAGTCTTATAAGTAGATAAGTGCTCTGGAATTATTAGCTCTGTGGCAGTGGACAGAACAGTGGTCCAGGCTTAGCCTATCTTTGACTTCAGTGGAGAGAATGCTCATAAATGAGTGTAAACAAACAAATAATTAAGTGGGGAGAGAATATGTCTGGCAAAGACAGGGCAGACTAAGGTTTGTTTTTCTTTGTGGGTGGTATTATGGTTTGATCTATGTGTCAACTTGAATGGACCCTGGGGTGCCCAAATATTTACTCAGACACCACTCTAGTTATGGTCACGATGGTGTTTTATGATGAGATTAGCTTTGATTAGCTACCTAACTGAATAAAGCAGAGTGCTCTCCCCAAATATTTAAGGATATACACTGGAATCCTAAACTGCCCCAGAGGTCAAAAGAGCACTGGGATACATGGATATATTTTAAGCTAAGTTAAAATGAGAGCACAGTATGATAAAATTTGTTGTAATGTTTTAACATTTAAGACAATGACAATGTTTAGGAAAAAAAATCACACTTTTTAAATGTTTATATTAGAAACCATAGATGCTTAAGATCGATTGTTTTAGGCTTTTCACCTTAAAATGGAGGGAACAGAGTGAAAATGAAACTCACATATCAGGGAAGGAGGAAAGAAGAAAATAGGCAATGGACCAATAATGGAAATTAGTGGAACTAAATCTGGTTCCTTGAAACCAATATCATGAATGAAAGGGGACCTTCATAGAATATAGTACAGAAATTTAAATTATAGTAACAGATTATAATATACCAGATAATCTTTGTGCTTAGATTTAAAAACAAAAATATTCCTTGAAATAAAAAAATTACTCATGGTGACTAGAGAAGAAACAAAAACACTTGAATCATTATTCTCCTCTCCCTGCCTGTCTCGCTCTGTGTCTCTCTCTGTATCTCCCCATCTCTTTGTCTCTGTCTCTCTGTTTCTGTCTGTCTCTGTCTTTCCATCTCTGTCTCTCTCTTTCTCTGTGTATGTGTACATACCATGTATATGTGCCTGTGTGTATGTGCCTGTCAAGTGTGTGAACACATGTATATGTGTACATATGTGTGTGAGCCTGCCATGTGTGTATACATGTGTATGTATGTGCACACGTATAGAGACCAAAGGTTGACATGAGTTGTTTCACATTCTTCCTTTCCATCTTGGTGTAGAAATAGGATCTTTCACTAATCCTGGAACTATTAATTCTTCCAGACTGGCTGATAGACAACCCCAGTGATCCTCCTGCTTCTGACTTTCCAGAACTGGAATTATAGATGCACACTGCCCCATTAAATGTGAACTGGAACTAGGGAACTGGACTTATGAGTCCTCACTCCTGAACATCAAGTATTTTAATAATGGAATCACCCTCAGCATTAGAAGAAAATCAATCATTAATACGTTTGGTGAAATTAGACAGTTATAATACAAGAAATTAGCAGCTCAAGTTCAATAACATGTAAAAATAATTATAACAGATTGTTATAGAACACTATATTATTGAAACATAAAACTGCATATGATTAAAGCCAACCCATTGTCTTGCATTGTATTGAATGGGAAATATGATTGCTTCAATTTGTAATAGAAAAATCACTATTGAATTATTATTATATTATTATTATACCCAATATTATTCATAATAGAAATTCTCAAACCAGGAACAATAGAAGCAAACTCCTACCCTGAAGAGGACACCTGTGCAGCTTTGCCAGTTACTGTGCTGCTGGGTACAAGTACAGCTATGTCCTCTACACAGGATACCTGATGTCAGCATGTACCATGGCCCAGAGGCCATCAAGACTGGCAGAATCCGGTAACAGAGAAACAATAAGGATTATCTAGAAATAAAGATAGCATGTTTTGAGTCTGAAATGTCCCCCTGCGAGCTCATTGTGGATGTTTCTTTTCTAGCTGGTGGCACGGTTGTGAGAGGCCATGTTACCCTTAGTAGGTGGGACATAGCTGAAGGAAGCAGGGCACTAGGGATGGATCCACCTGAAGTGGAAACCTAAGGGTTCTTTGGAAAGTCAGTTGGATGGTGTTCTGCTGGAGCAAACACATGAAGGAACATTCTTTAAAGTAGACACAGGTGTGAAAGGCAGAGGCAGACTTGTAAAAGAACATTTCGCTGAGGCAGACACAGGAGAGGATGTTCTGCTAAGGCAAGCACGTGAAAGGACATGTGATGAAAGATTCTTTGCTAACAACACGCACATACTGGTCCATCTTGCATTGTGTAGTTGAGCTGAATTCGTTGAGACTCCATAGAGAGAAACACACCACAAAACTGGTGGTGTGCTGCAGTTTGTTGCTGCTTCCTCTGACTCAGGCTCATTGGATGGACATGCTGAAGCAAGACCTGCATGAGGCAAGGCCCATGCTGAGACAAAACCTGTGGAGGACATGTGATATTTGGAAGGTATAAACAGGACTCCACAGAGTGACAGAGATAGAGCTTGGCTTACTAGTATGGGTAGCTGTGCAAACTTGTGGGTCTTCACCAATCTTTGCTTCCCTGAGAGGCACAGCCAAGAATATCTTCTGGTGTTCCTCCTGGTTCCTCCTGCTGACTGAGACAAGGCTGAGGCCTGACTGTCTCTGCTAGGTCATGTCACCACTGTTGCTAACCCGACTCTACCAAATTGGACTGCTGGTGTATTCATGAAGTGTTTGTGAGTGGCTTGAGCTGCTGTTGCTAACCTGTGAACTGAACTGCTGATTTTCAGACAACACAGATGGGAGTTGCTCTGAAGAATCTTTCAAACAGGTCCACTTCCCCCCATTCATCCCCACCCCCTCATATCCTTCCATTTCCACTACCTCTGGTGGCGGTGGGCTACAAGAGAGGTTAAAGCATTTAAGAATCATCATTAAAAGTAAGATTTGAAAAAATTAAAGTTACAGGTGGCACCCAACATGGCTTAGACATAATGGATAACTGCTTATAATGAAGAGGACATGACAGAGTATGAGGGGTTAACAATGTCACTTAAAGAGGTAGATAAAATGGCAGCTACTGCCACTGAGAGGTGTCAGTGGCATAGCTGACACCTCTTGAATACACCAGCAGTCCACTTTGGTAGAGTCGGGTTAGCAACTCACCATACTTCCTGACTGGGTTTTTAGGTTTTGCTTTCTTGTTCTCATATATACTATTTTTAAAAAGTTTAATGCAAAACCCGACAATTCTGTTCTATTAGGGAAGATTACAGAGTTGCCTATACATTTAGAAAGTTTACAGATAAAAATAAAAGGGCTTGAAAAACAAAAAGGGCCCATGGGAGGAGAAAATAGTTTAGGCTTGATAAATGGCAATGAAAATGTACCACACAATAAAAAACGGAAAACAAACAAGGCTGGAAGGTAAACGGCAGTCAGCCCTACTTCTAGGGGCCTGAAAAAGCAAGAAATGACACAGGTACAGTAGGTAAAGCTACAGCCAAGTGAGCCACCAGAGATCTCATGTGTACTAGCACAAGCACCTCAGCCTTCCAGGTCTGTGCAACACATAGCTGCTAACAATGGTGGACAGGCTTAGAATAAATTGACTTGGAGAGTGATACAGATGTCATATTTAAAGCATTTTAAAGAGGCTGTGATATTATATGGCTTACATTCTTCCTTTGTTAAAGAAGTTCTAAATACCCGGACAACACGGCATAGAGTTATTCCGCAAGATTTGTAGGACTGGTGTCAGCTGTTCTAAAAGCTGGTCAGCAGTTACAATGGTTGTCATGATGGAGGCACGGAGGCATAAAACTAGCACGTAATTTAGCAAGGGGAATAAATGTTACTAAAGACCAGGTACTTGGTAAAGGAAGTTATGCTGACTAACAAGAAATCCAATCTGATGATGGTATAATTAAACGATGTTAGATTACAGCTTTAAAAGCTTGAGATTTGGCTGGAGAACCTAGAAAAAAAATCTACCTCATTTACTAAAATAATACAGGGTCCAGAAAAGCCTTCACAAAATTCTTACACAGGTTGAGTTCAGCGATAAATAGAGCTATAACAGACCCTAAAAGCAGACAATCATTGATAAAAATATTGACATTTAAAAATACAAATACCACATATACAACACAGACTGGAGTTGTTCCAAAGAACCTTTCTAAACAGGTCCACTTCCCTTGTATCCTTTCTTTCCCATTACTTTTGGTGGGTGGTGGGCTACAAGAGAGATTAAAACATTTAAAAAAAACCATCATTAAAAATAGGATTTTTTAAAAAATTAAAGTTACATCAACCTTTACAGGTTACGGCTCTGCCCCTTTCCTGCAGCCTTCTCCTTCTGGTTGTAATGGCTCCCCACTGGTTACAGCCTGGCCCGATAACCTCTCAAACTGTGGACCACATTAAATACTTTCTTACATTGTTTCTGTCAGTGTTTTGGTCACAGCCGTGAAAATGTAACTAACCCACAGAGGCAAAGCTCTTACCTAGCCTATCTATGGTAAAAATAAAGAATAATAATAATTAAAAAAACAACCCACAAGTGCTTTCTACTTAATTTTCTTTATAGATTTACCTGTTGGGTTTCAGTTCTCAGCTTATGCTCTCCCTGACCCAATTTCTTCAAAATATAAGAAAAGCCTATTGCAATAGAACAGCAGAAGAATTCAAGAGCCTGAAGCCATCTCAGGGATGGGAAGCACAGGACTTGACAATTCGGATCTGGTCTGATTGCAATATGATAGTAAAAGACCAAGCCTGCTCGGCTCTTAGACCTGTGGCATTACCTGGCTGAAAAGTGGTCTTCTTAAGCACAATAAGACTATGCCAGCCAATTTCCAGTGCTTTTAGAAAACAAATGGCAGCAGAAGGAGCTGTATTTGAGTATCATTGAAATAGAACATAGAGGGAGTAGCTTTCAGGTTCTTATCAGTGTTTGAGCTACTGGCTAGTACCCACATGCACCTACCTGCATCGAGACAGTCTAGATAAGAAGAAATGAAAAACTATTGACTTAACACAGCATAATTCAGTATGTAGCCGAACCAAACTATTTGAAAAGGTCTTTTGCACTGCCTTTTACTCTGTGAGTTTTATCAGTTCCCTCTTGAGCATCTGTCTGGACCTCACTGATGGGAGAATGCTAAGCTAAGTGTTTTTTCCATGCCATGGCTGGGATGGCCCTTTGACAATACAGTCAGCACAACAGAAAGGGACTTCATTATTTGGAATCCTAGGAAAGGTGAGTGGGTGGGACTATTACAGAGTTGACATGGCTTCTCTTCAAAATTTTATGAGGGGGAAGGCATGCCAATCCAAGGTTCTGTTCTCTGAGTACAGTGGCCACTCTTTAAATCAATCAATGCAGAGGCAGGTTTAGAACTACTACCTCCAGATTTCACATTTAAAAATCCCCATCAGATACTCTGTTGGCAGAAATGGATCAACCAAGGGAACCAACTCACTACTGCATTTCTTCATCAAAGAAAAATGGAGTGTCTTTTCTATACCTATATTTAATGTGACAGCTATTTCACTTTAGAGAACTTACCTTTCTGTAGGGTAAGCACTGAGGGGAACTCTGAAGATGATATCAAGTATCTAGTGATGTTATTTCCAACTTTCAAAGGTTTTTCTTCACAGGTGTGATGTGGTGTAAGAGGAAAGCAGTGTAGCTGGGGTCTTTCCTCATCAATGTTAATGCTTACAGGGAGTGACTTGGGCCTCTCTGTCTTTACAAGCCTGAGGATATCATTTCCCTTTTCCTAGTCATACAGTTGTATATACAAGAAAACCAGAGCCTCATTTCTGGTTTTGCCTTTTCTCCTCATGAAACTTTGCCAATGTTCTCAATGTAATTTAAGGCATAAGTGCAATGGGCTGACTTTGGCTTCACTTGAAAGTCACATATTCGTGAGGATAAAAGAGAAACGTTGTGCAGATTCTGAGAGCCCACAACCTATTCTGTTTCAGTAGATAGCTCTACTTTCTTCAAATACCCTGCACACTTTAAATTCTCGTTATGTATCTTTGTGAATGGGAATTGAAGAATTTGTGGCAACATTAAACATCTGAGGGAACTGAGGAGCTCTTAATGATCCATATCTTGTGTTGATAGTCCTACTTGGTATTCTTTTCATAGGGTCAAGTTATGTTGGCTACAGAAATTGGCACTGAAAAATATAGTCAGGGGCTGGTAAGTAGCAAGCAATTCTAGCTTGCTCTCGTTTTTCACTGATAGTCCCTCTAGAAGGTGCTGAGAACCTTATATCTGTAGAAGTCTGGCCTTCCAAATATGTTGGCAGATTTGGTCTCCACTTGAGTCCTGGCTGATGTGGAATCTATCTTTTTTTGAAGGCCACTCCAAGACTTGAACAACTGAAATGGTTTCTATCTGCATCTGTTTTGTTTGCCAGGTTCTATTAGATTCCCTCACGGAAACCCTGCCAGTGACAGCCTCTGCTGGGAGGGAAGGAGGTGGGAGGGGCAAAGAGAGAATGCTAATTTGACTTTATATTTTAGAGTTTGAAGAAAGAAAGTGGAACTTAGTGTGGCATTCCCAATAAACATTAGGTGATCACACCCAAATGTTTTCTTACAAGACAGGAGTGAGCCAGCTGATAGGCCCAAGCACATTATCACACCACAATGTGGTTTGGTGCCAAAGAACAGCAAGAGGTTTTCATCCACCGGCTCTGAACTACAGTGGTGCATCTGGCTGAACTGTTTCTGTGCTGCTTCTAGGCATTCAACCCAGTCAGTATATCCTAAAGCATTAGAAGCCTCCGTGATGCAGGAATTGCACTGAACTCAGCAATGCAATTGCTGAAAGAAGAGCACAGGAAGTCAGTACATTTATCGGAAATCAGAAAATTCGGTCTGTGTTTCTGAAGGTAAATGCCACAGGTCTCCAGAGTGAGAATCGCAGAAGGACCTTTGCAAAAGGCATATTTCCTGACTCTGAGAGTCAGAGACTTGGAGGCCTTGGAGGCTAGTCCTGAGGAGACAGGCTTCTAAAATAGTTTCCTTTGGAGCTGCAGAGATGGAATACAAGGACTGAGTCAAATCCCCAGTAACACATACAAAGCTGAGCATGGTGCCATGGTTGTCATCCTAGTACTAAGAAGGCAGAGGCAGGAAGAACCCTGGAGCAGTGAGTAGAGCTGAATAGGTGAACTCCGGGCTCAGTGATACTGAACTCAAAAACTAAGGTAGAGAGCAATTGAGAAACTATACTCCACAATGGTGTTGTCCTCCACATACATTCATGCACACACACACACACACACACACACACACACACACACACAGAGAGAGAGACACACACACACACGCACATGCATGCATGCACACAGATACACACAAATCCCTTGAATATGCTCACATATATACGCGTTTGATAACCACTGAGGCAGAGGAGCCGGACGGCAAATTGCCAAGACCTGATGGATTGTCACACAGTAGACTCAGAGTGAAGGCATGAGGCCTTGGTCCAAGAATGGAACTAAAACTGCAGAGTGTCACATTTCAGAGTCACCAGCCCTTGAAACAGTGAGTAAGTTTTCATCAGAGGCTGTTTTTGTTTCTTCTCCATACCCTCATTTCCTAACGAGTACATGCAGTTCGTAGGTGCTGGGTAAATATTTGCAGAATGGATGAATGAATAATTCTTACTAAAGGCTCATTTGGTCTGATTTGATGGAACAGTAAGTGATTTTACCTGGTAAGCCAGCATCCTTTCCTCTTTAGGAGTTTTTCTAGATCCAAGAAACTAACTCACTCATTAACCAAGTCTCTGCCCCCCCCCTCTGGAAAATGGCATCATTATTACTATGTGTGATAAAATAAAGCAGGGTAGATTTAGTCTGCTTTTACTTTGTATGTCCCACTTGTGCCACCATGGCTTGTAGGTGAGTGAAGGTAATCAGAGCTGTGGTTTTTAACATGTGGTTAAGTCTGAAAGGTGACCACTGGTGACCTCCGCTCCTTTCCCTACCTTAGTCCAGCTGTCACATAATTAACACTTCCCTTTATGGACCAGCATCTGGGGAGCTTGCTGATAAAATAACTACCTTGGGATTCAAATGTTGAACACCAGCTAGATGGGAGGTTATAGCTCCACTGGCACTTTGGAGCCCCAACCTGCCAAGGCTTGACCTTTACTGTCACCTAAAAGATCCCTTGAGCCACTTCCTTTGACCAGGGAGTCAGGTCAAGGGAAAGTGTAGAAAAGTATGCATTAGGTGTGTAGACTTGTATACAGGAAAAAAGTGTGCTCTCTGCCAAGGAACATAGAGCGAGTAATTGGAACACTCCTGCTATGCTGGTTTTTTTTTTCAGAACTTTGCATGGTGTTAATCTTTAACTATTTACTTATTTTACTGTTTGCTAATTCTATTTTATTTTGTAATAAACCCTTTCAGCAGCAGTAGGTTGGAGAAAACCCAACTGTATGTTACAGGAAAGTTTAAGTTTTCATTTCAGTTCAAAAAAATATTGTTTGTCATCTATCATCTACAGAAGGGCCAGAATGATGTCACTGGCCACACGAAAACCAAAAGACACAAATCTCCAGAAAAAAAATGTTTATGTTTAATTAGGCCAAACTATATGAAATTGCCATTTTGTGGTTGAAAAAGCAAAGAGATTTATACGATTAAATAATTTAACACTTCATAAGTAACTCTTTATTGTAGGATGGCGATTTATCAGAATCTGCAGCAGATTCATTTTGATCTGACTTCATTGACTCAAATATGTGTTTCTATAAACTGATTTTACTCATTTTCCATTTCAATATTATTCAAAAGCATTAGTAAAAGTTGATGTTGAAGTCTAGAGAGAAGGCTCAACCATTAAGAGTCCTTACTGCTCTTCCAGAGGATCTGGATTCAATTTCCAGCATCCACATGGTGGCTCACAATGGTGTGTAACTCTAGTTCCAAAGGATGTAATTTCCTTTTCTGGCTTCTAGCGACATTACAGTCATATAATACACAATAAAAGCAGACAAATGCTCATATACATAAAATAAAAATGAATCTTTATAAAAATGATACTGACTTAATTAATGGTATATCTTTACAATTATTTTAATGGGACCAATTTTTACATCAGATGCTTCAGCTTAAAAAGCAGGTCACTGTACCAGAGTTCCCTGTACTATGACATGTGAGCCAGAAGATAATGGCAATATACATTCGAACTTTGGAAAAGCAGATCACTGTTTAAAGCAATATTTATTTGAATGAAAAAAGCTGTAAAGGAGAAATATACTTAGAATTGGTTCTTACATACAGACAATTCATAATTGCTTCTATACTTAGTGAAGCATTCAGTAGCAGTGAGACAATGTACAGTTTTTGACATATGGAGATACATGCACATGGAGCAATAACGCTTAATAGTGTAATAATGAAGCCCATATTGAACAAGAGAAACAATTTTATTCACCCACTGGTTTTATTTCTAAATTTCTCTCAGTTTAATAAACAGTGCAAAACTCATATCAGTGAATGGGTTTTAATGACACAGACCTTGTTCTGCTATGGATATCCCAGTTTGATGATGAACTACACCACAGTACACCACAGTCTTCCTTCAGTGGTCCATGACAGCTGTCCTAGAAAGCAGAGAGCTTCCTGATATGAGAAGTTTTGAAGAACAAAATAAAATTATTAAGGGATGCTGTGCATCACCTGTCTTAACTAGAAAAGATTCTGGCCCAGCCCAGGCCTCAACCTATCACATCTTATCTGTACATCTGTTGTTATAAAGAATACAATCATCTCTTGTTAAGTGAGAGATAGAGAAAAGGAAGAGAAAGTAGGCAGGAAGAAGACAAGGTGATGCATGCACAAATAGATGCATGAAGGGAGAGAGAAGAAAGGGGATTAGAGTCGAAGATCTAACAGCTGTTGTGCTAACTGGTCACTGTTGTCTTGACTCCTCCCCTATTTTCAGCCACAAACTCCACTACAGTGAGTCTGTTGTTATTCAACGGCCTTTCTGCCCAGGAATCGTCAGGGACTCATGCGCAGCAATATTGGTTGGTGGCTAAGAGGCAAAGGAAGGTACTGAGTGTCCCAGGCCAATGAAGGCCAATTGGTAGCTGTGGGTGACATGCAGACAGCCAGAGATGAATTAGGCTGGAGGTGGCAGCTCAGTGGTGATGCCACTGTGGACTCAGGATATTTCCTTGGTTATGTTACAGAATTTTCAGATCACACAATGTTGACATCTCACCGGTGGCAAGAGTGCTAATGGGAGAAAACTAGGGATCTGTTTTCTGTAGAGGCCTCTTCTTTACAGGACGCTAACATTAATTGTTGCAATGAGCAGAGCAAAGCAGACAGGATCAAATGAGAGTGCCATACCTGCACTTGAGGTCCTCCCAGGGAGTGTCCAAAACTTGTCTTCCTGAGTGCCTGTGTCTTCCCAAGTGAAGGATATGTATATAAATCATGCTTTGAGATAGATTAGAGATAGATAGATAGATAGATAGATAGATAGATAGATAGATAGATAGATATCATGCTTTGGAAAGAATAAAATAAAATACATATCACTAGTGCTCACCACAAATGATATTAGTAAGTGCTCATTAAATTATAGGTATAATTAATGAGTAGTAATTATTGTGAATACCATCATCTTTGTCTCTGGTTTTGTTGTTGTTGTCTCTGGGATGTGGATTTCCTGGGCTTACACTTTTTCCATCTGTTCTGTGATTATTGCTTCATCGACTTAACACATGCCTTAGTCAATCCCAAATACAGGGTTCTGAGACAAGTGAATTGAAAGGTGGATCCGATGTGTAAGAACTAGTGTATGGGTGATGGGAACACTAGGGCTTTTGCCTCTTTGAAGACAGGTGACATGGCTAGTCTCTATGACCTGTGCATTGTCATTTGACTAAGTTCATCAAAGTTCATATCCCAAGAGCAGAGCGATGAGCATGTTGAGTTACTTTCACTCAGAGTAGTTGCTGAATGGGAGCATGGAGAGTCAGTGAGGTAGATTTATAATGATGTAGACATGTGGAATGAGGTCTGCTACCTTGTTACATTAGCAACTGCCTCTAAGTGGATTTCTCTTGGAATCAGTTTTATCTTACAGTCTTTACTCTGAGTGTGAGTTCTCCACAGGTGTCAGAAATACCTTACTGTAAACTAGAAAGACAAGCCAGTGTTACTTTAATTGTCATAGGAGGCAATGGAAGGGTGACCATAGCATGAGGAGTTGATGAATTGCACTTAGCTGTAGGCTTTGCCCTGCCTCACATGGTTTTCCCCTTCTGAGTTGCCTATTGCCTGTGTGCCCTAAGGAAGAAGGATTCTGTGTACCTCTTTCTCTGGGGACAGCCATATTTGACTGCCAAGGAATCACTTACTCTCTAGCATCAAGATCTGGTGTGACCTTCTCTCTAAAGATGAGCTAATCTGGCTACTGAAGCAGAGACAGTGCACATTCTTCTTGACTCCAGTATGCTCTCAATGCACTGAAATTATACAGAAAATACCATTTTTGTAATTTATGAGTGTATAGCGGTGTCTTTCTGCTAAACTAGTAGGACATTTTGTAGTTTTGAGGTTATTTTCCTAGCATGCCGGGCAGTACCTAGCATATCCATTGAAATCTAGTAAAAAAAATGTGGAATGGGGGTGTGGATAATGAGTGAGGTTGACTGTAATGATATAGAGACGGAGGATCAGTTCTGCTACCTTGGCAGTTCTTCCTGCGTTGTTCAGTTTCGCTAAATGGACTTCTCTTTGACCTGCTTTCAGTCTTTCTTAGGTTCTCTCATAAGAAGAAGAAGAAGAAGAAGAAGAAGAAGAAGAAGAAGAAGAAGAA
>JANHMN010000018.1:6830244-6845381 GCA_030674055.1 Rhabdomys pumilio | reverse complement strand
GAAATAGAAAGCAGGTCTTTATGTTTGTGTGGTAAACACTTGACCTAGTAAGCTCTCTCTCCAGTCCCTCAGAGTCTTCTTTTTTCCCTCCACTGCTCACATATTATTAAATAATTTGATAATCAGAAGTTTATGAAATTCAAGCATTATGGCACATACCCATAATCCAGAATGACCCATTCCTGGGCCACACAGTGAGACTTTATATTTTTAAATGTTTATGCTTATTTTTTTCAATGTGTATAGTAATCCTGCTAGAACTTGAATTGATTGAGCTAGTTTCTGGGACCCAATATTGATATCCAATGGGTGAATGAATCAAGATCTCACTTAAAAAAAAAACTGTGGCTAGATCTAGCTAACTTCTATTTCCTGTAAAGCTCAAGTTGCACCAGACAGTTGTATTCATACATGCAGATGTGTGAGTGTGTTGAAGTTTTGTGATCTAAAAGTGATTACTTCTTGCTGGCAGAACAAACTTGAAGCTCCTTGCTCAGCATACAAACAGGAATGGGGACCATGAAAAGGCCTCCCTGAATGTCAGCAAGCGCGTTGGCACTCATTGCTGTTGCCCTCGGAGCGCTCTGATTATACACTCTTTTTATTGGATTGTTATTTTAATGGGACTTTTTAATGGCCATTTTAATAGCCTCCTTGTTTCAACAGATACACATTGAAAAGCATTTGGGATACCTCCCAGTTGCAACATTTTGATCTTTGCATTTCTTAGAATTCTGACAATGTACCAGGTAACAGTTACTGTGATATTACGCTGACACATTCTGCTGACACATTCCGTGGCTGGCAGTTGCTGGATTTGCCCTTGCAAATTGTTGTCTAAATCCCACGGGCCTGAGATTTATTACCTTTTCCTATTACCCGCCTCTTCTTGGGCCTACTCCCTCTCTTTTGTTTTAACTCTTTGAATACACCACAGCTTTAAATTTTGGTACGTCTAGATTGTACAGTGAATGTTCAACATAAAACATAACAAGAATTAGATGTAGAAATTCATATGGTATGAACTTGAACAATGTTGCATAACTTGAAGACTCACAGATAGCTCATTTAGGGCCAAGATATTTATTTTCTTCTTCAGGTTCTGAGACATACCACACTCAGCAGCACCCCTGGACATGGATGGCTAATGAGCAGGCTCTATAAGGTCTCTGGGAAGCCCTGCAGAGTGGTTCTGTTGAAGTCACTATGTGGATTTGCCCTCTCCTAAACAGAAACTTGAGGAACAAGAGAAGCAGCAACTAACTCAAGGAGCTGCTTCAGAAGCTGTCTTCTGACTGACTTATGAAAAGGGCTGGACACGTGTAAGGCCCCTTAGTACAGAGCTGATTTCTTGAACAGAGGAAGTCACCTGCTTTCTGTAGAGGAAGCAAAGAGAAAGTCAGCTGTGGCATTAAGTATCATGCTGTTGGCAATGGGACCATCCACCTCCATTCCTGTGTTGTGGGCTTAGAGAGCAACAAAATCAAGGAGGACTATGGGACTTGGCATGCCACTGAGGCAGGGCTTTCTAAGATAATACCTGGTACAACTCAATCCTCTGTGAAGAATGACTCCTGAACCCAATTTTTAATAGTAAAGAGGTAGCCAGCGATGTTGGTCAGCTCAGAGGACAAAGGCTATGTGAAACTTGTAAGTAAATTTGTTTTATTTTAGTCAGTGTGTGAGTTGTGGGCAAAGGGAAATGGTGCTAAAGAAGGCAGACCCTGAAAAACAGCACAGAAGGCCAAGAGTTTATCACAAAGACCTGTGCTGCCCAGCATGTGCTGTGACCAGCGGCAGGAGACTGTTGACTTTTAAATGAGGCAATCCCTCAAAAAATTAAATAAATAAATAAATAAATAAATAAATAAATAAATAAATAAAGTTCCTCAAGTGCTCTAGACAGATTTCACAAGCTTGATAACCATGTGAAGAGGCTACCCTAAAAAATGCAAATGATAAGAATTACCATTGTTGCATGAAGGGCAAATGGGCCGTCTCAAACTCTGGGGCGGAGGGGGGGGGGGTTGTTCAGAAAAGTGACAGTTTGGTCTTAGAGTCTCACTCAATCCTGACCTTGGAACTTGACCAAAAAAAGCACCTAACAAGTGACAATTGCTCAGCTCTAGTCAGGCAAGACAGGGAAAGTTAGTGAGGAAAAGAACGTGTAGAGTATAAGCATAATGGCACAGGGAAAGAGCGAGGAAGTAAGGGGTGGCTGTCGGATCATGCTTGTAAGTAGATTGTTCATACACTCCAACAAAGACCTAAAAAAGGAGAGAGTATGGCATAGGTCCTGGGAAAGTGTGCTGTAAATTGTAGGAGTGCCAAGAGCAAGCCATGCTTTAATGGCCTGATCGATGTCCAATGAATCTCCATCATGAATTAGGACTCAATGTTCTTTAATCTATCATAGTACTTATAGGTGATAGATTGATTGATAGACAGATGATAGATAGATAGATAGATAGATAGATAGATAGATAGATAGACCGATGATAGATAATAAATAGATGATGGATGGAGTGGTATGTATTACAAATACATATATGAATGAGAATGTATGTATGTATGTATGTATGTATGTATGTATGTATGTATGTATGTATGTATATATGTATGTATTGAGTCCTCCTCCCGCTCTTTTTGAGATAGGGTTTCATTATGTAGCCTTGGCTAGCCTGGAACTTGTTATGTAGTCTAGGTTGGCCTCAAACTCATAGAGATTCACCTGCCTCTGTCTCTTAAGTGCTGGGATTAAAGGACAGTGCCACTCTGCCCAGCAAAATTCTTCTTTAAAAGAAATTGGCTGATGAGGTTACATAAGTATGGGGTCCTGACTGTCTAGAATCCAGAAGGTAAGCAGGCTAGTGAGCTGTTGGTGCAGTCTCTTCTCTGGGATTTTTTTTTCTCTTAAGACCTTGAATCAATTGGATGAAGCTTTAATCACGTTGTTTATAATTACTCAAAATCAACCAACTTTGGGAGAATCTTGTCTACAAGGCAGCTACATAGCTACGTGTAGGCTCATGTGTATACAGTAACCACACACTATATCCTTGCCAAGTCGATGCAAAAATCTCAACACCCAAGCCTTACTTTTCAGACGAGAAAGTCAAGGTTTACAAAGACTAGAAACCTTGCACAAAGTTTTTTTTTTTTCATGAAGAAAAAAGACACTGTTAAATCTTCCAGTCGCTTGTCAGCAAAGTTCTTCCATCTTATCAGTGTAAACCCCTAACTTAGGCACAAGCGACTGCTGCTTTGTTATGTGTACTAAGTTCAAAGTTAAACGAAAGTTGAGTGTACAATTATTTAGTCCACAGTTGAAATAGCCTCCTGAGTGGAGCTGAAACTCCTCTGCAAAGGTGCCTTCATCAATGCCAGTGTTTGCACAATTTATAGGCTCACAGTTGTGGTGCAAATAAGTTTATTGATAAGCCAAAAGGATAAGTGGAACAGATGAGTCTATTAGAGTGGTTTTTAAAGGGATGAAAGATGTGTAATTTTGTCTAACACATTTTTTTAGAATTAAATTCGTCTGACCACCCACGTAGTTTCTTGAGACTACATAGAGAGTCATTGTCCGTGTCTAAAATGTCACCTTGAAAAGATACCAAGGAAAACAGACCAATTAAGAGAGGTTCTGCTGGAACAAACCTTTTACTCACGATGTCGTTTTAAATAAGTTTAATTAACTTTGAGCCATTATCAAGTATAAAATTGAGCTATTTGTTACATTTAATATATATCAAGTTAAAATTCCGTTTTACTCTGGCATCAATTTTTGTGTTAATATTCTCACATGAGATAGCTAGTCTTGGCTGCTTAACTGTACCTAGAATCAGCTAGAACACTAGCCTCTAGCCACTCCGATTATTTGAAGAGGAGGACCCACACCAAATGTGGATAGCAACTTCTGATGGCAGCCCACATCAAAAGACATGGAGGAAGGAAACTTTGTATTTGGCCTGCTTGCCCACACTCCCGCTGGCCCTCATCTACTGCTCTGGCATTCTTTGACCCATATCAGTACCATCTTCTATTTCTTCAATCTTCCACTGTAGACTGAAAACCAGCAGCTCTGAGACTCCACTAGTCCTTTTAGCATCAGATTCAGACTGATGAGATATCCAGCTCACAGGCTGAGCAACTTCCAGCTTCATGGCAGTGTGAGACTGCCATTGTTTCACTTCCTAGACCGTATTCTGTGAACTAAACTAAGCAGTCCATATATATATATATGTATACATACATATTAAAGTAATATTAATAATAATATACTAAGTAATATGTAAGTAATGCATTAAGCAATAGGGTTCTGTAATCATCAGATGGTAAATATGTTGTAGGTCTGCATGTAAATATATGTGTATGTGAAATATTATGTATGTGTATTATGAAATACATAAATATTACACATATTTATGTATTTATGACAACCCTAACTAATACATTGCCATTGATTTTCATTATCAGTGATGTCATCAAAGTCCCTAACAGGTTTTTGTGTCATCTAACATGGGTATGAGAATACTTAATTTTCAATTCTAATCTATTTTGATTTAAAAGCAGCTATATAAAATATTTATCATCTGATTGTTACAGAACATATTTTGCAAGACTCATGAAACAATTAAGTCTAATCTCTTTGCTTCCCTGTCATGGAGATTCTGATCCTTCTCTCTTTTGCCTTTCCTGTCCAGGAATCCTAAAACTCCCCCCTCTTTCACTCTACTCAACTATTGGCTGCTAGCATTAGCTCTTTATTGAACCATCAAAAAAAAAAAAAAAAAACTACTGTTGGCAGGGACCTGCAGTAGACATGCAAATTCCCATGTAAGCACACATCAAACCCCCAACATTAATATTTTTTCATGTTTTATTTTCAGTATAGAATAGAGTTTTTAGAGTTTATTCAGGGCATGGGGAGGGGAGCCAGGAGGGTAGTAGAGGCAGAGAGAGGTAAGGAGAGGCAGAGAGAGGTAAGGAGAGGCAGAGAGAGAGAGAGAGAGAGAGAGAGAGAGAGAGAGAGAGAGAGAGAGAGAAAGAGCAAGAGATCAAGAGATATTTTTTCATGTTAAAGCACACTTATATTTTAACATAAAATGCTTTATTTTTTCCATGTATTTACCTCTTTAAGAGTTATTTTTAATTGCATGATATGTGTGTAGGTTGCATGGGTAAATGTCTGGGTTCGGGGTCATTCAATGGGTCTCCATAACTTGTATCAATCACCTTTACCCTGCTGGGCTATCTTGTTGGCCAAAATATAGATATTTTTGAGTCAGTTTTCTTTTCTGTTGCCAATGTTACAAATTTCTGCTCTGGCATCTAGGATCCAAACTTGTCATGGAGGACTCTGAAATAGTTCTTCAAGAGATAGCTAAAACTTTTGGTCTTAATATTTAACACATTTTTTTAGTTCATCCTTGAAACTTAATAACTTTCCTTTGGTGTAGTAAGTCTTTTTCCTTAATTAGTTATGAGATGTCGATTCCTATTTTCTACTGTAATAGAATAATTTTCATTTATATCATTCAGAGCTTTTCCTGTTATTTTGCTGTTCTTTCCTTCAATATAATCTATTATGTGCACATGAGATTTTCTTTGCTTTTCCATTACCCTGTCTGTAAATTCTCATCACTGATACTTAAGATATTTCATTCCTTTTTATTTTTTTATTGTTGACTGTAACTCACACTTAGGAAAAGCCTAATTTGGTAACATGACCTAAGAACTGTATTCTGTTTCTCTAGTAGTTTCAGGTATATCATGCAGGGTTTCCCACATTACATGCTAGAAGACGTTAAAGTGTTTCTTTATGACCCAGGACTTACTGAATTTCCCTACGCCAAACATTTTTCTTTAGCTCTGAAGATTCCTTCAATCTTACCTTTTCTATTTCTTTTTGTAGTACTCTTACTGAATATGTTATGTCAAAATTCTTACTTCCCACTATGTAATCTCCCTTTACTATTTTTATTTATTTATTTCTCCTCATTTGGCATCCTTTAAATTTTCTTGCCATTAGCTATTCTTAGTAGAGCCACTTTGGTATGTAAGTGCTTCTTTATAGCTTTGAACCAACAGCTAGGAAATCATTATCATCTTTTCTATTTTAGACAGTTTCTCAGCTCATCTAAATAAATTTTCCAGTAGGTCCAAAGCCAAAGACCTACTATCAAGAATAATGTCAAGTTACTATTAGATTAACATATTATTGTTATGTAAATAGTAAACAATATATACTATACTGCAGGATATGAACAGTCTTTGAATTCTCTTTTTTTATTTTATTTTTTTCTTTTGAATTTTTTTATTAGGTATTTTCTTTATTTACATTTCAAGTGTTAGCCCCTCTCCTGGTTTCCCCTCCAAAAACCCCCATCCCCTCCCCCTCCCTCTGCTTCTATGAGGGTTTTCTTCACCCTCCCACTCCTACTTCCCAGTCCAAGCATTCCCTTCCACTGGGGCATCGAGCTTTGACAGGACCAAGGGCCTGTCTGCCCACTGATGTCCCACAAGGCCATCCTCTGCTACATATGCAGCTGGAGCCACGGGTCGCTCCATGTGTACTCTTTGGTTGGTGGTTTAGTTCCTGGGAGCTCTGGGGGGGATTTAGTTGGTTCATATTTTGCTCCTTCTATGAGGCTGCAAACCACTTCAGCTCCTTCAGTCCTTTCTCTAACTCCTCCATTGGGGACTCCATGCTCAGTCCAATGGTTGGCTGCAAGCATCTGCCTCTATATTTATTTGCCAGGCTTTGGCAGAGCCTCTTAAATGATAGCTATATCAGGCTCCTGTCAGCAAGCACTTCTTGGCATGTAGAATAGTGTCTGGGTTTGGTAACTGTATGTGGGATGGATCCCCAGGTTTGTCAGTCTCTGGATGGCCTTTCCTTCAGTCTCTGCTCCACACTTTTGTCTCTGTATCTCCTCCAATGGGTATTATGTTTAAATTTATTTGGTTCATAACTTTTACTGTGTTTTATTGTGTCTCGTTTTAGTTTCTGTTTCCATGATCTGTCCATTGATGAGAGTGGGGTGGTGATGTCTCTCGCTATTATTGTGTGAGGAACAATGTATGCTTTGAGCTTTAGTAAAGTTTCTTTGATAAATGTGGGTGCCCTTGCATTTGGAGCAGAGATGCTCAGAATTGAGAGTTCATCTTTTAGATTTTTTTCCTTTGATGAGTATGAAGTGATCTCCCTTATCTTTTTTTGATAACTTTTGGTTGAAAGTCAATTTTATTCAATATTAGACTGACTACTCCAGTTTGTTTCTTGGGACCATTTGCTTGGAAAATTGTTTTCCAGCCCTTCACTCTGAGGTAGTGTCTGTCTTTGACACTGGGATGCATTTCTTGCACGCAACAAAATGCTGAGTCCTGTTTACGTATCCAGTCTGTTAGCCAATGTCTTTTTATTGGGGAATTGAGTCCACTGATGTTAAGAGATATTAAGGAATAGTGATTGTTGCTTCCTGTTATTTTTCTTGTTACAGGTGGAATGTTTGTGTGGCTATCTTCTTTTATGTTTGTTGAAAGAAGATTACTTTCTTGCTTTTTCTAGGTTGTAGTTTCCCTTTTTGTGTTGGAGTTTTCCATCCATTATGCTTTGTAGGGCTGGATTAGTGGAAAGATAATGTGTAAATTTGGTTTTGTCATGAAATATCTTGGTTTCTCCATCTATAGTAATTGAAAGTTTTGCTGACTATAGTAGCCTGGGCTGACATTTGTGTTCTCTTAGGATCTGTATGACATCCGCCCAGGATCTTCTAGCTTTCATAGTCTCTGGTGAGAAGTCTGGTGTAATTTTGATAGGTCTGCCTTTATATGTTACTTGGCCTTTTTCCTTTACTGCTTTTAATATTCTTTCTTTGTTTTGTGCATTTGGTGTTTTGATTATTATGTGACAGGAGGAATTTCTTTTCCTGTCCAGTCTATTTGGAGTTCTGTAGGCTTTTTGCATGTTTATGGGCATCTCATTCTTTAGGTTAGGGAAGTTTTCTTCCATAATTTTGTTGAAGATATTTACTGGCCCTTTAAGTTGGGAATCTTCACTCTCTTCTATACCTATTATCCTTAGGTTTGTTCTTCTCATTGTGTCCTGGATTTCCTGGATGGTTGGGCTTAGGAGCTTTTTGCTTTTTGCATTTTCTTTGATTGTTGTGTCAATGTTCTCTATGGTATCTTCTGAACCTGAGATTCTCTCTTCTATCTTTTGTATTCTCTTGGTTATGCTTGCGTCTATAACTCCTGATCTCTTTCCTAGGTTTTCTACCTCCAGGGTTGTCTCTCTTTGTGATTTCTTTATTGACTCTCTTTCCATTTTTAGATCCTGGATAGTTTTGTTCAATTCCTTCACCTGTTTGGTAGTGTTTTCCTGTAATTCTTTAAGGGACTTTTGCCTTTCCTCTTTAAGGACTTCTACTTGTTTACTTGTGTTCTCCTGTATTTCTTTAAGGAAGTTATTTATGTCCTTTTTAAAGTCCTCTATCGTCTTCATGAGATGTGTCTTTAAATTAGAGTTTTGCTTTTCTGGTGTGTTGAGGAATCCAGGGCTCACTGTGGTGGGAGAACTGGACTCTGATAATGCTAAGTAGCCTTGGTTTCTGTTGCTTATATTCTTGCCCTTGCCTCTCATCATCTGGATATCTCTGGTGTTAGCTGGTCTTCCTGTCTCTGACTGTGAGTTCCCCCTTCTGCAAGCCTGTGTGACAGCACTCCTGGGAGACCAGCTCTCCCCAGCAGTATTTGGGTATGGAGCGCTGTGGCACAGGATCAGCTCCGGGGCAGACACAATCTTTGAATTCTTGATTTGCACTATCTATTTACTTTTCCAGAAATTGAATATTCTACAAACATATGCACTGAAGATGATTTTTTAAGTTAATCCCATTAGCAAATATAGTTTGTAACCATTATAGATTATCACATTATCTAAGGTTAAACATACAAGAGTCATGTGGTGGTGGCACACGCCTATAATCACAGTGCTTGGGAGGCAGAGTTCAAGGCTAGCCTGGTTGACAGAGGTGAGTTCCTGAACACCCAGAGCTACACAGAATAACTCTCTCTCAAGAAAGCAAACAAACAAAATGAGAGAGAGAGAGAGAGAGAGAGAGAGAATGAATACTGGTATGTCCATTTTTTTCATACAATTATTCCAATTTGATTTAGTATTATTTTAATTACATGGTGTCTTAGTTTTTTCTCCAGTCTGTGACAAAATAGTCTGACAAAAGCAACTTAAAGGAAAAATGGCTTACTCTGGTTTATCATTCAAGGCACAGTCCATCATGGTAGGACAATTAGGGAAGCAGGAGTTTCAGACAGCTGCTCATATCACATCCACAGCCAGCAGGAGAGGAGGATAAATGCATATCTAATATCTAATCTCTGCTAGCTTGCTCACTTTATTCAGCTCACAGTCCATGCACTCAGACCAAGGACTGGTACCTCCAGCAATAAAGATGATCTCCATACACTGACAAACTGTAATCAAGACAATCTCCCACAGAATGCCAAAAACGCACAACTCTCAACTGATTCAGAATTGTCTCACGTTGTCAACTAACACAAAGTGTCAGATTGGCATCAAATACTTCCAAGTTCATTGATGATCTTTGCATTTATGAGATTTTAGATACACAAAGCATTTGTGTGTGTATGTACACACACACACACACACACACACACACACACACACACACACACACATCTTTCCATGTTAAATTTATCACCTTTTATTGTTTTAAGTCCTCCCTGTTTACTTATGGATTGAGTAAGTATGTGTTTCTCCTTTACTATAAATGCCTCTGTTTGTTACATTACCACTATTACTTACCTGAATTTATTTTAGCATTTAGAAGTTTTATATTTTAAATACATTCTTTCAACTGAATAAATAACCAATCTTTCATAACATTGATTTTTTTTACATAATTCATTCACTCTTAATGGATTTGACATGATTCTTTTTCAAATAAAAGTTAATTATTTATGTGTGCATGCATTTAACAGAAACTGTTATTTACTTTAAACAACTATGGAGACAGTTTTACACAAATTCAATTATTAATATTTCATGATATATTTTCAAAGTCAGTATGCCCATTGGCCAAATATCTACCCAAATATTGTCTCATTTTTTAAAATACTTTAAATTTATTTTTTGAAAATTTCATTCTTGGATACAATGTATCTCACTCTTCATGAAAAATCCTTTGAATTATTTTCAGTGGTTTGGGTTACCATCATGATGCACATTTTGTGGACAAAGCAGCATATCCACCATGTATTCAGTGTCTTCATGGTAAGCATCAAACAGCTTATTTTGTTGTGATACCATGGTACCCTCTGGACATTTGTACTCAAACTCATATTGTGGGATGTCTCACCCACAAACTATGTCATGTTGAAGACCATTAGAGAAACATGAGCTACTTTATTCCTCTTTTGGAGATTCATAATGACTGTGAACATATAAAAACAGAATAAATTATATAGTAAATGAATGCATGAAGTGTTGTAAAGTCAGTGGTCCCCGATATTTTTGCTTAACAACTTTAAGTAAGCTGCAAAACAGCTGCCATGCATTTTATTTTTGAAGCTCACTAACTCCTTCGGCCACTCTAAGGTCCTTTGCATCACTCTTGTCTGCATTGCAAAATGATGCTCAGATAAGTTGTAATGCCTAGGAGTGTCTCTAGCTGGCAAAGACAAATCGCTGGAGTCAGGGCAGAAATGCTCAATTTGTGTTATGTCAGATCCATCAAAGAGCTTTCCATTCCTTCATGTTGAGAAGTTAATGGAGTGACTTCAGCTGAGGAAATAGAGAAGCGGACAGAGCGTCTGAGGCTTCAGTTAGTCTGCAACCTGCAGAAAGTGGGTCATTTTACCACCGAGGTGTGGCTCTCTGTGGCATTTCAGAGACACTGTGGTGAGGGAACAAACCCCTCATTCATCCAGAGGAAGATAGTGTTTTTCCTCTCCTCTGATAGATTCATACTGCCCCATCAGTCTTTCTGGTTAGGCGTGACTTCCTAAGGGATTTTCTCTGGATTCACAGAAGGTTCCCTGAGAATCCCAAGGAAAGCCTGACTCACCCACAGTTTTGTCAGGGTGGGGCTAGCATGACTTGGATGCAGTTTCTTCTTGGCTGAACTTAGGTGATGGTAATTTTCAGTGTAACATCAGCTGCCTTCAGAAGAAATGGAAGGCCAGGACATTGAAGAGTCAGTTCCCCATGGATGTGCTGACAGGAGCAGTTGAACCTTCTCTCAGCATCTCCTCAGTGGCCCCAGTAGATGACACCTCATGGAGCTTGGAAAATACATTTTCCTCTACAATTTCCTATTTCTCTCAGCAGCCTCACCTACATGTTCAATTCCCCAGAAAGCCTAATAGCTGCTACCTTCATAAAACTCACAGTGCTTCAGACAATTGGATCCCAGCTTGGAGCTGGCTCCTCAAGTTTGCATCTTAGTCTTCATCTCTGACACAAAAAACAACGTGGTTTCTTCATTTTGATGCTATATATTACCTTCTTTATCACTTAAGATTCATGAACTGTCTTGTTCTACTTCATGCCACCCCTGGAAGAGGAATGTGAAGTCTCACACAGTGTCACTCACGTGCCAACACAAACACATATCTAATTTCTGTAAACACACTGAGTGATGGGGCTGTCTGCTCCAGGAGTAGCCTCAAGGAAGCCAAGAGTTTGTTTGCTATTCGCTAAAGCAAACAGTAGCCAGACGCCTGATAAAGAAACCATTACCTGAGGTTAGTTAGGGAAATGAGTTAGAGTCACGGGGAGAAAGAAAAGAAGCAGAGAGGGACAATTTACCAAGATGTTGGACTCTGCATCAAACTCTTAACAGAGAATCAGTTTGCTCCATCTAACCTTAGTGCCCCGTGAAAGAATGGCAATAGTGTTTACTCCCTAGGAATCCCCTAGGGTTGACACATACAGTCCTTTATCATGTTCAAGGACTATAAATGTCGCAAAAGCTGTGGCCTACCAGGGGTCACTGAAATTGGAAATTTCACTAACAGTTTCCAGATAAAGAGTCCACAACTTTCTCCAAGACTTTTCCAAATAATCTTACACTCCTCCAGAATAATAAAAAGACTCTTGAAAGCATCAACATGCCCCTGATTAAAAGATGGTCTTCAAAACAAGTCGATGTTTCCAAAGTTACAAAGACAGCAATTTCCAAGTTGTCATTCTCAAGGAGAATGTACCCAGTACTTTACATCTATTTAACTAATTTAAATAGTGTCCTTCTACTCTTCAAAACTAAGTTCTGGTCCCCTGTCATTGAATAACTGACTGGGTGACTCAGGTACCATCTGCAGACTCCCCTCTTTTACAAGTACATCCAGTTTCCTCAATTTTATCCTAGCTGGTAAAAAGCAGAGTACTGTTCCTGCAGCTTCTGCCCTTTGTACAAGATCACCAACCAACAGATAGGTGTCACCAACAATGACTTTCGTACAGGTACATTTGTATGTAGCATCTAATGGGGTTCTGGGTAAGAAAAATCATACCTTGGACCATGCACTGTGCACTGTATACCTTCTATCATAAGAGAAGTGTTTCAAAAATTGAAGAAGATAAAGATTTTAAAATGTGGATTATTATGAAAAAATTATATGCAGGTAAGTGGACAAATTAAGCTGGTAAAACCATGAGGAAGTATTTAGAGAAGCACACCTAGCGTGTAGAGAATGGAACAAGGTAAGCATTAGTTTTACAGGATAATATAGCTTCCAAGCACTGCATTTTTCCTTGGGATACGTTTTTATCAGGACACTGAAGTTGAAATGTAAAAGATTAGCTGTTCTTCCTGAGACAGAAGTTCAAACCGTACTTGCATTAGCTTGCCCCTTATGGTCCTACCTGAAGCTCCTCAAACATAAATGCACATTTATGTGTGCATTTAGGCTCTCGGGAGCATAGAGTAATCAGAATAAGAGAGGAGAGAATCTCAAAATTCAAAGAAATACAGCAAGAGCAGAGAGCAGATGCTCTTTCATGGTGGCAGGTTTCGGAGATCGAGGGATGTTGGTGAGTGTAGGGGGATACGCTGTGCAAAGCGACCAGAAAGTGCCACCAAGAACTACTGATGGATAAGCTGTATCTGAAACCTCTGCTCTCTCAAAAGCTGTGTCAGCAACATCAAGGGACTCACTTGGTGCATGTCTGTCTTCAAACTGCTCCAAGCAAAATGCTGGTAAGCTAACTTACCTGGAGAGAGAAGCTATATACATTTTTCATTTAAACATAGGTCAAGTGGGAAACCACAGAACTTATCCAACTGTGGGGGCAGGAGACATACTTAGAAGAAGCCAAACAAGGTTGCTGGCTCAGTGGTACAAATCCTAGGCAGGCCACAGAGTCTAAGCAAAATGTGAGGTATTGGGAGTAGAGATGAATCTCTGTTGAAAAATCAAACTGTTGCTATTTTGCTCCCATAAAGAAACATTTCTGCTAAAATTTTATAGGTGTTCTTAACTGGAATAAGAGTCTTAATAGCTGCCTTTTGGCCAATGTATTTACAAGAAAGAGAATTGGGTTAAGAAACGGGGCTTTGTGGGTCCTATTATATTCTTAACAAAGCAAGGAGTGGAGCTGGCCTGTTTCTGGGCAGACAGATGAGTCCAGGAGATCAGCATCGGTTTTAAAGTGGGTGAGAACTAGAGCACAAGTCACCAAGTGGAAAAGCGGAAGACTTATTATGTAAATTAAAAACCACTGCTTCTGCTGAAATTACATAAAGATATACATGCAAATGCATATAGCACATGTTACATAAAGGAGACAATATAGCAAGATTGTTAAAGATTACAATGCTGTCAGTTCCTTAAAGACTTTAAGTAATATTACTGAAATAAAAAAAAATTTCTCATCAGAAAAACTTCAAATATAATATTTGTTCCCAACTCATGATACATAAACCTTATGTTGGGCTATGATAGTATAGAAAAGTATTTCATGGCCATAAATAAAAATCATGAAACAAAATATACAGTGAAAACAGTTTCAGAACACTGTGTGAACCATGATCCTATCAATGTATAGTAATTAACATAATTTCAGATAAAGTTTTTTTTTTTTTAACACAGAATATTATTTTCTTTGGCATGCTTAGAGTGTGAGCCATTTTCTAAAGTTTCCAAGCATTTAAATTTCTATTAGGATTATAACTATAGCCAAACACATTCCATGAGTGACAGCCTTGCCCTGCTAGGCCAGTGTTGAATGTTGAATATTGAATATTGTGAGACGTGCCCAAGGCTCCAATTTCAACTTCTACTTGGTGTACCTGAAAATATCCATTGGCTTGAGCTTTGAATCACCGCCTTAATTTGTGCATAACATGGGAACCAAGTGAGAGGCACATGGACCTATGCTTTTCCCAGGCACCAGCTTCAGGCAGCTGACCTAATACTATGGCGTGTATGATGAAAGTCTCTTTCCTCCTCAAGTGAACCAAAAGCAGGTGGACATGTGAGAACTCTAACAGCTAACTCTAGCAGCTAACACACTCCCTCCAGAAGGAGCTGGGAAAGGGGTGTGGCTCTTAAATCATCGTAAGTGTTCCCATTTGTGGCTCCAGAATCTACATCAAGTTCACAAAGCGGAGAATGCCTGAGGGGCTGGAAAGCCTACAAGGTGTAGAGTACCACAAAGTGCATACATGTCAACTCTCCATATGGGATGTGGCTCTGAGGCCTGGAATGTCAGAGCCATTGGGGAATTGGAGAGTAATATTGGATCCAGCAGACTGAAGAGGAAATGCAAATTAACTAGCAAGTGTTTGCTGTACTCTTTCCTGTGCATGGGTGTATGTGTGTGTGCCTGTATTTATGCCTAAGCATGTGTGTGTGTGTGCCTGCGTGCCAGTGTGTCTGTGTGCCTGTGTGCCTGTGTGTGTGCCTGTGTACATGTGTGTATGTGTGACTATGTTCCTGTGTGTGTCTGTCTGTGTGCCTGTGTGCCTGTGTGCCTGTGTCCCTGTATGTATGTGTATATGCGTGTGTGAGTGTGTATGCGTGTGTGACTGTGTGCCTGTGTGACTGTGTGCATGTATGTGTGTGTGCCTGTGTGCCTGTGTGCATATGTG
>JANHMN010000018.1:6793475-6830234 GCA_030674055.1 Rhabdomys pumilio | reverse complement strand
TGTGCCTGTGTGCATATGTGCCTGTGTGCCTGTGTGTGTGTCTGCCTATGTGCATGTATGTGTGTGTGCCTGTGTGCCTGTGTGCCTATGTGCCTGTGTGCATGTGTGTGTGTCTGCCTGTGTACATGTGTGTGTGCATGTGTGCCTGTGTGCCTGTGTGACTATGTGACTGTGTGCCTGTGTGGCTGTATGCCTGTGTCCCTGTATGTATGTGTATGTACGTGTGTGTGTGTGTGTGTGTGTGTGTGTGTGTGCGCATGTGTGACTGTGCCTGTGCATTGTGCCTATGCCTCTGTGAAGGAAATATAAAGCACATGGACACCAAAATGGTTTCTGACTAAGCCAGATCCTCAGAGAAGGTCTGCTTTCTGGTTAGCTAGATGGCTGATCTAGAGGAAAAGTTAAAAAATAAATAAAACAGTATATAATTGAGTACTGACTGCCTGGATACAGCCTGGCACAGAGCCTGGAAAATAGGCACTTAATACGTGTTTATTGAATTTAATTAGATCTATAAGCCATCAGAGGGCGAGACAGGAGAACTCTGCTGAGTTATACAGGAAATGAGGAGTCTTACTAGGCAACCACACACCAAAACAATGGCAGAGCTGCTGAAGGGAATCTGTGGAAAGCTGAAGAGAGGACAATTGAAACTGTTCAATAAAGGAAAAGCCAGCAGTTATGATTAATAGACAGTGTGAGCTTTTGTATTCTAAGAAGGTAAATTACTATCAGGTTCTGGGAGACCAGAATAAGGCACAGTGACAGAGTTAGGTGTTTGTCTCACATTAAGAATGACATCATCAGCTTACAGAAGTTGCAGGGTTTGGTGGACTGCTTATTATGAAGGCTACAGAGACCATATTTGAGATGCTAAAAAAAAATTCCTTCATTCTCAAATCCAGTTGAATACTCTACCCATCATAAGAAAGATATTATGGTGACCATAATGTAATTTTATCCGCATAGTATAATTAAAAGGCATACATAATTGTACTTGGCATCCTAGACACTGTAGTAAAATTATAAGGTATCTCTGAATTGGTGCATACACAGGTTTATCTGCCATTTTGACATTACTACATACTATCTGAAGTCTAGTGAAATTGCTGAACATTAATTCTAGGTTGAAGAGCACTGGTCTGGAGAGACAAAAATGATACGAGCGCGTCTGTATCATTAACAATGATGAGGAGGAAGAAGAGAAGATGGCGACTTGTGTCAAAATGAATAAATCTTCTCCAAAGGAATTTTCACTTCCTGCTGTTCATAGAACTAGCAGGCTGACCCCAGGACAGACCTTACTGTATGGACAGAGTCTTGTATGCATTAACTTTCTGTTTAGATATCAATCTGTAGTTTGATTTCCTTGGCTGTAAATAGCAAAGGCCTTAATGTATTACATCAGAGATGAGAAAAACAACAGCACTACCTAATATGTAACTCATATGCCTCTCTTCATCACAGAGTCACAAAATCCCTACACGTGTTAGAAGTTGTGTGTGAGTTGCATGTGCTGGTACATGTTAGACCAGCTGGCTGTATTCTTTTGTATATGTACTCTCTGCTTGATTGAGAAAGCGGAGCCTAAAGAACATGGCTTTACACATTTTGGCTAACGTAAGCACAATGCTAGAAGAATGTGGTCATGGATCTTTGCTTCTCATTATTGTTTACAGTGGAGATCTAAAGAACATTTTTGAACCATGGCTTATGTAAGTTGGGCTATTCATTAGTCATGGGGTGTTATAAACTCAAAGGAAAAAATTCTGATTAGGAGTAGAGAAGAAAAAGCTTGCTTATATTTTCTATTAAATTTTTCTTAGATTAATATGCCATTCCCCTTTCCTTCATATAATACAACCCAGGCCCTTCGAATTCCAACATGATTTCTACACATCGAGTTTCATCCTTCATTTCATTTTATCAAGGCATATTTTTTTTATTCTGAAATAATGACTCTAGATAAGAAAACACCCCTTGAAATAGGCCCACCCAACGCATTTTGGCAGGGCCCCTCCAGGACAGAGTAGGGCTTAGTATCAGGACTTGTTTTCCTCCCAAAGGCAGATACCACCAATGCTACCCTGCCTTTGCAGTGGAAATCATCACTTGGCCACGGATGCCAGCCACAGAGGATTTGGCAAAGCGGCTGTAACCTCTGCTCTCTCCTCACCAGTGAGAATCCCACCACAGTTTCCATCTGTTGGTGACCTCCATCCCAGATTACCTCAATACCCTTTCTCAGAGTATGGTTAAGGACCTCCCAGAAGTTCCAGCTGGTGGTACAGAATGCATTGGTTGTCTAGCTATTAACAGTCATAGGCTGACATGACAAGCAGTTCTCAAGCTCCAAGGCCCCATGTGGCTGGCTGTCCCAAGCCCTTCCACCAGACAGAATCACAGGTTTTTGAAAACATGTCGAGCCCATTCCTGCATTATAAGTTATGAACATTCACAGTTGCCAACCAATTCTAAGCAAAGAAATGGATTAAATGTAACTACAGTGAGAGTTGACAGACACAAAGGAGAGTTTGGACAAATCTTGCAGCGTCACATGATTGAGTTAGCAAGCAGCAATGAAGGAATGGTTCATTTTGAAAATTGGCCATAGACTTGCATAAGCCTGTCAATGGAGGCTGGAAATTCCACAAGGTGGTCTCTTGGTCTTGGACCTGCTAGACTAACAACTAACTAAGATTTTTGAAGACAATGGGTACAAAATGATACTCTTAACTTGTTCTGCTCCTTCTGATCTTCACTGATAGCTAAAGTTGCTAAGGTTATTGCCCACCATCCCAGATCTATAGAATATGCAATCTGATAAGAAATATCAAAATGCAACGTCATCATTATTAAACCTCTTGTTCCAAAGTTTGTTTCCATAAAGTTCTTGCTCCTTCAATATTCTAGTCATAACATAGTCATAACATGGATAACATTGATGTCATTGGCCATCGGGTAGGTTCATGTTCATTCAGAAGGTTTGGGTTATTCCGAAATGGACATTAGAAACCACTATGGAAAGAATAATTGAGAATAATTGTGCCAGCACTGCTGTTTCACTATGAGAGGTTTGATAATTTAGTTCATTCAAGAATCGTCACAACAATGGCTCTCTTCTCAGAAAAATCAGTTAGGATTGTTGTCAGCTGCACTCAAAGAAGATAATCCACGTGTGAACAGGAGGCCCAGCATTCTGTGCTGCAGTCAAACATTATAGAGTTGATAGAAAGACTTTTCCCGGTATTAATGGTAAATTACTACAGAGTCAATCTTCTTGTCTTCTAAATCATTGGCTGCTTGTAAGTTAAGGAAGTTTAAGGACACAGAAAATGAATTTAGCTCTATTCGTGTGATCAGTATTTCATGCTACTAAGGATATTTTTAAATAAAAGTTATTGTTCATTGGTCAAACATTCCTGGAAGTTTATAAAAAAAAAAGAGTCTAAGACAAATGGGCATATTCAGTAAAAATGACAAAAATAAAATTAAAAAGTGATATGTTACATAAAATAATAAATTAAAAAGATAATGTCAAATGTCATGTACAAGGATGTACTTTTTGACCAAGTTGGCAACTATTTCTGCCCAAGGCTCGTAATCCATTCCCTATAATGACCTCGAGTTTGGGCACTATCTCTTCATTATGCTTCTCTGCATAACACCTTTTCTCCCACTGTGGTCCCCACACTGCTGTCAGCCTGTCATTGGGTACTCAGTGGAGACTTCAGTAGTTACTGTGTGGCTGATGATTCTATTGATGGCCTCACCACCCTCAGGATTTTGCCTGTCTGGCAGGCAACACTGTAGAACAGCAGGGTCCGGTTCCCTCATGTCCCCTCAAGTCCTCTCTCGTTCCCTTACATCTAAACATCCCTCGGAGTCAGCACACAAATATCACTTCCTCGGCTCTTTTAGGTCCTTTCGTAACTTTCCAGGTTGACTGTGATTTCTGAAAATTAGTGCAGTGAAGAGCATCGGTCCATAGTTTGCTAATGATCTGAGACAAAAATAAAAGGAAAACACAGACAGATTCCTCCAAGGAACACACACACACACACACACACACACACACACACACACACACACACACACACAAAGCAAACTGAAGACTTTATTTTTAAAAAAGGTTAGAAAGTCTGACCTCCGTGGCTTCTCTCTTTGCTTTTGGAACTCTTGCTTCGTAACACTCAGAACAACTGACAGCAACATTCCACTTGTGCCCTTGTTTTGCTTAACATGAATATGAAAACCTGCTCATGTCTCTCTTTAATTTTTGCCTGTCACCTTCCATGATTTTCTATAATTTTGATTTGTGTGTTGGTCTTTTCCTAGTTTTGGTTAAAGCCATGGTGTCACGCCCTCTCCTTGGACTATGTCAATGGACTGTCACCATATAACTGGCCCTACCATGTGAGTCCTGTTAAGCTTCACCCATTAAATTTATTTCCATTCATTTCTAACTTTGTTCAAAGTTGATTGAGCACTGTCATCTCCTTCATGATCTATAACATGCCATCTGAGTAGATGTCGTGACCCTGGGGAGGCTGGGAATCGCAATGAAATTCTCAGTGGTTGCCTCATTCAATAGAGGAACAAAACTTGTGTCTATTAGCATATAATTATGAGCCAAAAAGAGGCCAATACAAATAACTGGGCAGCCATAAGAACTAACAAGTAAATCCCAGTGTGGGAATATTAATAAAAACATATAAAATCAATCCCTTAATAGCCAGCTAGATAATAAAATATAACATAGTATATTTTAGCCAGAATGGTAATGCATATTTTCTAGGATAATTTCATTTTTTAGAAAATGCTTTTCAAATTACTAAAAGGATTATCTGAAAACTAATAGCTTGGGAATGGAAGTGTAAACAGCTGGGGATGATTCATTGGAGAGACAGAGGGATAAGCTAGAGGGAAGGAAATCAGCCAAGGCGAGGTAGTAGGAGAAAAGAAAGAGCTAGAGCGCAGTGCTGGAGCTCAGGTGCGCAGGCGCGCAGATGCCCAGGCGCGCAGGCGCGGCTGTAGGTAAAAGATGTGTATTTCCTGCTTTCCGCCAATGTGTTGGCTGTTGCTATTTGGTAGAGATTAAATGCTTCTCACACATGCTCTTAGGTCATGACTATTGATTAAGATTTTTTTTCTCACACAAACGCTGACTGAGAACCATACATGACCTGTCACCATAAAGTGAAAAGGTCACCTGCCCTTAAGTAGATGACTTAGGGACAGAAATTCTTCTGAAATGAAAAGATTGGTCTACTATAATCCTATTCAAAATTCCAAGGAGATTTCTATTGATGCATGAATAGATAAAAACAACTTTTAAAGTTAAAAATTAAAAGTTAATTAAAATTAAAAGTTAAAGTTAAAAAGTAAAGGGAAAGGATTTGTAGTTCTTGTTGTTAAAGTGTCTACAGTAGGCTAGAATTAAAAGTATTTGCAGATGTCTACATGATCCTGCAAATGGCTGAAGGAGGGAAAAGCCAAAGACAGACTCTTACCAAGGTCAGATTACAAACAAAATGAGAATCAGTGAATGATCAGGTCTTAGATTTATCAGTGTGTTAATTAAAAGGTAAATATGTTTCATCAGAAATCTTTCCCTAATGTTTTCTTATACCATAGAGTTATTTGTATGCATGAAGCTGTACAAAAACAGGTATGTGTTTATCTATGTTCGGGTGGGAAAGTTCTCTCAAAAGGACAAAAATCAACAAGAAATACAAAAGTGAGATAGATTCAAATATATAAAAATTTAAGAAAGCTTAACATATTATGCAATATGTTAACAACTTAGAATCATACTCAAGAAACCAGAAACCAGGGGCTGGAGAGATGGCTGGGGAGTTACGTGTGCTTGTCCAGGAGGGCCAAGTAAAGTTCCTAGCACTTGTACTGGACAGCTGACCAGTGCCTATAAGGATCTGACTCTTTTCCTAGGACTGCACTCACATGCACAAACTCACACAGAGACTCACATATATTCACATAACTCTTCAAAGCAAAAGTAAAATTTTTTTTTAATTAGGCAAACAAAAAAAATGAATGTCTACCACAAACATTTAAGAAGCAGACACAGGTCTTAATGAATCCAAAAGGAAGAAACTCTCTGACATAGGCAGGATTCCACACTCAGAAGCATTACATTTCATCTTTTTCTTTTTGCTAAAATAACTGTGACAACATAGCATCTTCCCCATCTGAACAATGAGCTGTACTGAGTAGGATTCAGAGTTCATTCCAATACTATCAGATCATTCGATTTTAACCTCAGTGACATCTTAATCTTTGCACTTTGTCTCCTGCCTTTAGCCTACTGTTGGCTCCACTGACTTCCAGGGTTGCCAGATTCAAGCACACCAGAGCTCTGTCTTACACCAAAGGCTCCTTCGCCTATTCTAGCTGGAATATCTAGCTCTCTTATCAGGAACTTGCACATATATGTTCTCCTATCTACTTAGGTCATGGAATGCCTTTGTGACTAACTCTAAGTACAAAGATGTCTGTAAGGTGATTAGCTCCACCTGAACAGGAGCTGTGGGGGCTTCCTAAATCACTTTCTCCATTTCAGTTTGCCTGGCTCTTTCCTACTTCAAACCAATTATGTTACATTTCCTAAATTCTAAGAAACACTGTTTACTCTTTTCATTCTAATATTTTTGAAATTGAACTTTTAAGTGAATTTTCCACTGCACATTACCTTGTATCCCTCCTAATGGAAACACAATAGTGTTTTCAAAAAAGGTAATAGGGTTATCTTTTATAAAACTTGAAAAATATAAAGCAGCCACTTATTAAAGGTGATTTTACCCCCAAGGAAGAAAACGTAATATAAATTAATCTTATTAAAATATTGTTAAGTGTCCTTCTTTAACCTTTGAACAATCTCTGTACACCTTTAATGCATATGAATAATAAAACTTCCTTTATGTAATTCTTTTTTATTGGATATTATATTTACATTTCATATTTTATCCCCTTACCCTCTTCCCCCCACCACCAGAAACCTAATATCCCATCCCCCTCCTCCTGCTCTATGAGGCTGTGCCCCCACCTACCCCTTGCCCCCACTGTCCCCTCCCCACCCTCACATCCCCCCCCCAACTCTGTGTTTGTCCTTCATGGGACCAAGAATCTCCTCTGCCACCTATGCTGGAAAAGGCCATCCTCTCCAACATATACAGCTGGAGTCATGGGTCCCTCCCTATGTACTCCCAGGCTGGTGATTTAGACCCTGGGGAACTCTGATTGGTTTGGTATTGTTTTTCTCCTCATGGGGTCATAAACCCTTTCTGCTCCTTCAGTCTTCACTCTAACTTCTCCTTTGGGAAACCCTTGATCATATCAGTGGTTAGCTGTGAGCCTTGTCCGTTGAATGTGTCAGTCTCTGGCAAACCTCTAAGGAAACAGCTATATCATGTTCTTGTCAGCATGCACTTCCAGCCATCCACATCAGTGTCTAGCTTAGGTGACTGTGCATGGGATGGATACCCAGGTGGAATGGTCTCCGAATGGCCCCTCCTTCAGTTTCTGTCCCACGTTTTGTTTTCATATTTGCTCCCTTGAGTATTTTTCGTTACTCCTTTTAAGTAGGACTGAGGCATCCCCACTTGGTCTTCCTTCTTCATGAGCTTCATGTGGTCTGTGAGTTGAGTCTTTGCTATTCCAAGTTTTGGGCTAACATTCACTTATCAGTGAGTAAATACCATGTGTGTTCTTTTGTGATTGGGTTAACTCACTCAGGATGATAATTTCTAGTTCCATCCATTTACCTAAGAATTTCTCAAATTAATTATTTTTAATACTTGAGTAATACTCCATTGTGTAGATGTACCACATTTTTTGTATCCATTCCTCTGTTGAGGGACATCTGGGTCTTTCCAGCTTCTGGCTATTATAAATAAGGCTGCTATGAAGATAGTGGAGCATATGTTCTTGTTATATGTTGGAGCATCTTGTGGGTATATGCCCAGGAATGGTATAGCTGGGTCCTCAGGTAATGCTATGTCCAATTTTCTGAGGAACCGACAGACTGATTTCCAGAGTGGTTGCACTCCCACCAACAATGGAGGAGTGTTCCTTTTGCTCCGCATCCTCGCCAGCATCCACTATCACTTGAGTTTTTGACCTTAGCCATTCTGACTGGTGTGAGGTGGTATCTCAGGGTTGTTTTGATTTGCATTTCCCTGATGACTAAGGATGTTGAGCATTTCTTAAGGTGCTTCACAGCCATTCGAGTTTCCTCTGTTGAGAGTTCTTTGTTTAGCTCTGTACCCCATTTTTTAATAGGATTATTTGGTTGTCTGGAGTATAATTTCTTGAGTTCTTTGTTTATCTTGGAAATTAACCCTCTATCAGATGTAGGATTGGTAAAGATCTTTTCCAAATTTGTTGGTTGCCGTTTTGTCTTATTGACAATGTCCTTTGCCTTACAGAAGCTTTGTAATTTTATGAGGTCTCATTTGTCAATTCTTGATCTTAGAGCATAAGCGATTGGTGTTCTGTTCAGAAACTTTTCCACTGTGCTTAAGTATTCGAGGGTCTTCCCCACCTTCTCTTCTATTAGTTTCAGTGTATCTGGTTTTATGTGAAGGTCTTTTATCCACTTGGATTTGAGCTTTATACAAGAAGATAAGTACGGATTGATTTGCATCCTTCTACATGTTGACCTCCAGGTGAACCAGCACCATTTGCTGAAAATGCTGTCCTTTTTCCACTGGATGGTTTTAGCTCCTTTGTCAAAGATCAAGTGATCATAGATGTGTGGGTTCATTTCTGGATCTTCAATTCTATTCCATTGGTCTTCCTGCCTGTCACTGTACCAATACCATGCAGTTTTTATTACTATTGCCATGTAGTAGTTTGAGGTCAGGGACGGTGATTCCACCAGAAGTTCTTTTATTGTTAAGAATAGTTCTCCCTATCCTGGTTTTTTTGAATTTTTTTATCCACTTGGATTTGAGCTTTATACAAGAAGATAAGAATGGATTTAAATTCATTTGGAATTTTGATGGGGATTGCATTGAATCTATAGATTGCTTTTAGCAAGATGGCCATTTTTACTAAATTAATTCTGCCGATCCAGGAGCATGGGAGATCTTTCCATCTTCTGAGATCTTCTATTTCTTTCTTCAGAGACTTGAAGTTCTTGTCATACAGATCTTTTACTTGGTTAGATTCACCTCAAGGTATTTTATATTGTTTGTAGCTATTGTGAAAGGTCTCATTTCCCTAATTTCTTTCTCAGCCTCTTTATCCTTTGAATAGAGAAAGGCTACTGATTTATTTGAGTTGATTTTATATCCAGCCACTTTGCTGAAGTTGTTTATCAAGTTTAGGAGTTCTCTGGTGGAAATTTTAGGGTCACTCAAGGTACTATCATATCATCTGCAAATAGTGAAATTTTAACTTCTTCCTTTCCTCTTTGTATCCCTTTGGCTTCCTTTTGTTGTCTAATTGCTCTAGCTAGGACTTCCAGTACTATATTGAATAAGTAGGGTGAGAGTGGGCAGCCTTGTCTAGTCCCTGATCTTAGTGGGATTGCTTCCAGTTTCTCTCCATTTGGTTTAATGTTGGCTACTGGCTTGCTGTATATTGCTTTTACTATGTTTAGGTATGGGCCTTGAATTCCTGATCTTTCTAAGACTTTTAACATGAAGGGATGTGGGATTTTGTCAAATGCTATCTCGGCATCTAGTGAGATGATCATGTGTTTTTTTTTCTTTGAGTTTACTTATGTAGTGGGTTACATTGATGTATTTCCGAATATTGTACCATCCCTGCATTCCTGGGATAAAGCCTACTTGATCATGATGGATGATTGTTTTGATGTGTTGTTGGATTTGGTTTGCAAGAATTTTATTGAGTATTTTTGCATCAATACTCATAAGAGAGATTGGTCTGTAGTTCTCTTTCTATGTTGGGTCTTTGTGAGGTTTAGGTATGAGCGTAATTGTAGCTTCATAGAACGAATTGGGTAGTGTTTCTTCTGTTTCTATTCTGTGGAATAGCTTGAAGAGAATTGGTATTAGGTCTTCCTTGAAGGTCTGATAGAATTCTGCACTAAAACCATCTGGTCCTGGACTTTTTTTGGTGGGGAGGCTTTTAATGACTGCTTCAATTTCTTTAGGGGTTATGGGACTGTTTAGATGGTTTATCTGCTCCTGTTTTAATTTTGATACTTGGTATCTGTCTAGAAAGTTGTCCATTTCATCCAGGTTTTCCAATTTTGTTGAGTATAGGCCTTTGTAGTAGGATCTGTCAATTTTTCAAATTTCCTCTGTTTCTGTTGTTATGTCTCCCTTTTCAGTTCTGATTTTATTAATTTGAGTACTGTTTCTGCGCTCTTTGGTTAGTCTGGCTAAGAGTTTGTCTATCTTGTTGATTTTCTCAAAGAACCAGCTCCTAGTTTTGTTGATATTTTGTATAGTTCTTTCTGTTTCTACTTGGTTGATTTCAGCCCTGAGTTTGGTTATTTCCTGCCGTCTACTCCTTTTTTTTTTGTTCTAGCTTCTTTTTATTATAGTGCTTTCAGGTGTGCTGTCAAGTTGTTAGTGTATGCTCTTTCCAGTTTCTTTTTGTGGGCACTTAGAGCATTGAGTTTTCCTCTTAGTACTGCTTTCATGGAGTCCCACAAGTTTTGATATGATGTATCCTCATTTTCATTAACTTCTAAAAAGTCTTTAATTTCTTTCTTTATTCCTTCCTTGACCAAGTCATCATTGAGTAGAGTGTTGTTCAGTTTTCACGTGTCTGTGGGCTTTCCATTGTTTTTGTCCATGTCAAAGACGAGTCTTAGTCCATGGTGGTCTGATAGGGTACAAGGGATTATTTCAATCTTTTTATGTCTGTTGAGACCTGATTTTTGACCCAATTATATGGTCTATTTTGGAGAAGGTACCATGAGGTGCTGAGAAAAAGGTATATTCTTTTGTTTTAGGATGAAATGTTCTATAGATATCAATTAAGTCCAATTGGTTCATAACTTCTATTAGTTTCGTTGTGTCTTGGTTTAGTTTTTGTTTCCATGCTGAGAGTGGGGTGTTGAAATCTCCCACTATTGTTGTGTGAGGTGCAATGTATGCTTTAAGCTTTAGTAAAGTTTCTTTTATGTATGTGGGTGCCCTTGCATTTGGAGCATAGATGTTCAGAATTGCAAGTTCTTCTTGGTACATTTTTCCTTTGATGAATATGAAGTATCCTTCTTTATCTTTTTTGATTACTTTTGGTTGAAAATTGATTTTATTTGATATTAGAATGGCTACTCCAGCTTGCTTGGAAGCTTGTTTTCCATTCTTTTACTCTGAGATAGTGTTTGTCTTCACAGAAGCGTGTTTCCTATATGCAGCAAAATTCTGGGTCGTGTTTATGTATCCAGTCTGATAGTCTATGTCTTTTTATTGGAGAATTGAATCCATTAATATTAAGAGATACTAAGGAAAAATGAATGTTGTTTTCTGTTATATTTGTTATTGGCAGTGGAGTTATGTTTGTGTAGCTATCTTCTTTTAGGGTTGTTGGGAGATTACTTTCTTGCTTTTTCTAGGTTGTAGTTTCCCTCCTTTTCCTGGAGTTTTCCATCAATTATCCTGCGAAGTGCTGGATTTGTGGTAAGATATTGTGTAAATTTGATTTTGTCATGGAATATCTTGGTTTCTCCATCAATAGTGATTGAGAGTTTTGCTGGGTATAGTAGTCTGGGCTGGCATTTGTGTTCTCTTAGGGTCTGTATGTTATCTGTCCAGGATCTTCTGGCTTTTATAGTCTCTGGTGAGAAGTCTGGTGTAATTCTTATAGGTTGTCCTTTATATGTTACTTTACTTTTTTCCCTTACTGCTTTTAGTATTTTTTCTTTGTTTTGTACATTTGATGTTTTGATTATTATGTGGTGGAAGGTATTTCTTTTCTGGTCTAAAGTATTTGGAGTTCTGTAGGCTTCTTGTATATTTATGGACATCTCTTTCTGTAGGTTAGGGAAGTTTTCCTCTATAATTTTGTTGAAGATATTTACTGGTCCTTTAAGTTGGGAGTCTTCCCCCTCATCTATACCTATTATCCTTAGCTTTGGCTTTCTCATTGTGTCCTGGATTTCCTGTATGTTTTGGGTTAGTAGCTTTTTGAATTTTCATTTTCTTTGACAGTTGTGTCAATGTTTTCCATGGTATCTTCTGCACATGAGATTCTCTCTTTTATCTCTTGTATTCTGTTGGTGATACTTGTGTCTATGACTCCTGATTTTTTTTTTTAATGTTTTCTATCTCCAGAGTAGTCTCCCTTTGTGATTTCTTTATTGTTTCTACTTCCATTTTTAGATTTTGGATGGTTTTGTTTAATTCCTTCACCTGTTTGGTTGTGTTTTCTTGCAAATCCTTAAGGGATTTTTGTGTTTCCTTTTTAAGGGCTTCTATCTGTCTACGTGTGTTCTCCTTAAATTCTTTGAGAGTGTTATTTATGTCCTTCTTAAGGTCCTCTATCATCATCATGAGAAGTGATTTTAATTCTGAATCCTGCTTTTCCAGTGTGGTTGGGTGTTCAGGGCTTGCTATAATAGGGAAACTGGGTTCTGATGTTGCCATGTAACTTTGGATTCTGTTGCTTACGTTCTTGTGCTTGTCTTTCACCATCTGGTTAACTCTAGTGCTACCTGTACTCTCTGTCTCTTACTGAAGCCTCTTTTTCCAGTTATCTTGCTTGTGTCTGAACTCCTCGGGGTACAGATGTCTCTGTGATCTTCTCCAGCTGCTCTGAGTTCAGTGGTACCTCTAGGATGACTCAGGATATGGTGTCTCCTAGGTAGCAGACCAGCTAGGTGTCCACTGTTCTGGGTGTAATGTCTCCTCTAGGATGTCTTGGGCTAATGTGTCCACTGCTCTGAGTGCAGTCCTTTATTATGTCTCGGGATATATTGTCTGTCGCTCTGAGTTCCTTTGTTCCTCTGCAGCTCTGGGTTCAGTGGTACCTCTGCCACTCTGGGTTCAGTGGACCCTCTAGGATGTCTCAGGAGGAATCCAGTGTCCTCAGGAGCAGACTGGGCAGGGGTCTGTACCAGGCCTCAGATCAGAGAGAGGGGACAAAGGGGTATGCTATTCAGCAGGGGCGGGGTTTGGTGGTCTGCTGGAATCTGAGCACTCCCTGTACCCAGCTCTGGGCATAGGGCAGTGAGTGGGTCTTCTTACCTACTGCTCTGGGTTCAGTGGACCCTCTAGGATGGCTTGGAAGAAATCTGGTGTCCCCAGGAGCAGACCGGGCAGGGGTCTCCCTTTATGTAATTCTTAAGGAAGTCATTATAGATGATCTGAAGAAGCATTTACCCACTATGACCTTAGGAAGGAGATTCTTTTGCAAGAAGATACCTATTTTGATAAAAACTGCAAGCTGCTGTTCAGTGAGGTACACTTAAGAGGCAACATGAGTGTGTCTGTCTGCCCTGTTGCTCAGAGCCCACACTGCACCTGTCATTAAGAGCATCGCACATTGTCTGACAGGGTGTTGGTAGGCATTTAACACCTGGACTTTTGCAAGAAACCAAGGAGAGGGAGTCCTTGTTGGCCGGTGGCCAGGTGTCATGCTAACTGAATAATTAAATGAAGTAGAAAGAGATGTTCATTGACTCTCCCTAAAAGCTACAGAGACCCCTAAAACTGGATTCCTGGATAAAAGGCTGTTGTAAGCTCCTTGCACATGGTTTAAGGGCATCTCAAGCTGGTGACCAGACTTCTCAAGTAGAAGAGTAAGAGTAGGGAACAAGATTAGAAATTTGGGGAACCGAGATCAGTCTGGGTCAAAGGTTAAACATTTTCATTAGAAAAGCTAGTTTTTAAGTTGTTTTTGTAGAAAAGACAAACACTTGAATTTCTTTAATCTATGCAGTATTGGAGAAAGCCTGCATCACTCTTTAATGCCTTGGGATCTGTGGTTGTTTGAATATGCTTGGCACAGGGGGTGTCACTATTAATAGGTATGGTCTTGTTGGAGTAGGTGTAGCCTTGTTGGAGGAAGTGTGTCACTGTGTTTTGAGACTCTCTTTCCAGATGCCCAGTCTTCTCCTGGTTGCCTGTAGATCAAGATGTAGAACTTTTGGCTCCTCCAGCCCCATGACTGCCTGGACACTGCCATGTTTCCACCATGATGATAATGGGCTGAACCTCTGAAACTCTAAGCCAACCCCAATTAAATGTTGTTCTTTGTAAAAGTTGCTGCGGTCATGTTGTCTCTTCATAGCAATGGAAACCCTAACTAAGGCAGGATTATCCTGAATGCAGAAGGATGGTATAAGAGGAGAGAAGGGAGAGTGAAGTGGAAGCTTAAAGTTTAAAGTGGAAAGTCAGTTGGATGGTGTTTTTCTGGGCAAACAGAGTGAAGGAACGTTTCACTAAAGTAGACATAGGTATGAAAGGCTAAGGCAGACACTGAAGCAGTCACAGAAGAGAGGATGTTATGCTAAAGCAAGCATGTGAAGGGCACATGATGAAAGATTCTTTGCAACAACATGAGTGTATTAGTCTGCCTTACATTGCATGGTTAAACTGCATTTGTTGGGACTCCATAGAGAGAAACTCACCAAAAAACTTCTTGTGGTGTACTGCAGATTGTTACTGCTTCTGATGATGTGGGCTGATTGGATACATATTCTGAGGCAAGACCCATGCTGAGACAAGACCAGTGCTGAGTCAAGGCACGGGGAGGACATGTGATGTTTGGAGGGTATAAATAGCACTCCACAGAATGACAGAGACGGAGCTTGGCTTGCTGGTAGAGCAAGCTGTGCAAGCTTGTGGGTCTCAAGTCTTTGCTGATCTTCGCTTCCCTGAGAGAGGCACAGCTGAGAACTTCTCCTGGTGTTCCTGTTGGCCCCTCCTGCTGAGTTGAGCCAGGGCTGAGGCCTGTCTGTCTCTGCTAGGTCATATCACCACTATCGCTAATCCAACTCTTATGGAACTGGACTGCTGATATATTCTCGAAGTGTTTGCCAGTGGATTGAGCTACTGCTGCCTGCTGATCTGTGAACTGAACTGATTTCCAGACAACACAGACAGGAGTTGCTTCAAAGAATCTTTCTAAACAGGTCCACTTTCCCCATATTCTTTCTTTTCCACGACCTCTGGTGAGTGGTGGGTTACAAGGGAGGTTAAAGCATTTAAGAACCATCATTAAGAGTAAGGTTTGAAAAAATTAAAGTTACAGGAGAGACAGGAGTGAATGGCAGAAAAGCCAGCTTCAGACTCGGTACGGAGCTAGAGATAACAAACTTAGCTATTGTTCAAAGAGGACAGATAGAGAAGGTGTAACTGCTACCCAGTTACCAAGAAGGAAACAAAGCCATTCAAACATTCATTCAGTTGTTCCCTGCTGATGAGCTGCTTAGGGAAATGATGTAGGCAAGCCAAGAAAAGGAAGGGTTACTATAGCACGCCTCGGCTTTCCACAGAGAACACATGACTAAACCAACCATGACATGATATCACTTGCTAAGTTTTCTCTGTGATCTTGATGCCAAAATGAACCCAATCTTAACATAGTCTGATACAGTATGCTAACCACAAAGCCCTGTGTAATGTAAATGTATGGCTCTTCTGTAATGAACCCCCATAAACGGTTACATATTTTGGATTCTTTCACAACTTTTTTCACCTGAGACAATTTCAAAAAAGTCAAATTAGACTCTGTGAGGTATGAAACAAGAACAATTTGCTTATAGCTATTTTATAGAACTTAGTAAGCGATGTGAAGAGACACTGAAGGGTCTTGGCTACAGGCATCCACACTGGCCAAGAATAAGACCCAGAAACAGGTATCTTCGGACCTCCATTCTGTGCTTTTTCTTTCCAGAAAGTATCTATGTGACTCTACAGAAAGCTTCAGAATAAAAAGCCCAGCATGACAACAACAGAGTATGATCATATTCTGTGACTTACTTGGGAAGCTTGTTGCACCGGGCCATTTTTGAATAGAGGGAAGTGAAGAAGGCTGGACAGAGTTGTTCTTTGTGTGGTCCAGAGCCTTTACTACGGGAAGTAGGCCTTTCCGGCCAGAGTTGTACCAGGAATTCCTATTTCCTCTTATAGTAAAACCCTGTTTATAAATATATATGCATCCATGCACAAACACACACATCCTTCAAATGGCCAAGGCAGTTCTGTATCCACAAAAATAAACACAGAAAAGAGAATGACAGAGACAGATGCATGGAGAAATATTTTTAATTTTTTAAGAAAACATTTGTCTGCTTTGGGCAGAAGCAGTCAGCTCTGAGGAAAGGAAACCTGTACTTAGGCTAAACTTCCTCAGGGTTAATTATTACCGTATTTAAAATCCAAATTACCTGACCCATCATTAGATGGTAAGTACAGGCCAGCCAATAAATATCTGCTCTGTTCACCAGAGGACAGGTATCTGCATCAAGTTCAAAGGCCCTTGAAATTTACCACACACGCACTTAGCCATCTTTAGAGTTTTGTTGATGACGAAAAGTTGGATGCACTCAGAAAACTCAGGGAGGCAGCCAGCACAGCCTCAGGCTAATTAGCAGAAACCACAGGTATAACCAACTGTCAGGGCTTCACGTAACCAATCCTGCAGCCAGATGCTGCATTTTGGAAAAACATACCTCAGTGCTCCTCATTGAAATTCTGTCTCTGGCCTTATAAAGAGTACACTGTGTGAGCAAGCAGCAAGGCCTGGCCCGGGGCACATGGGGCCATTCTATGAGATAAAGAGCTTTCCAAATGACCATTCACTGTAAGCAACCCTGCCAACAGGGCTTTGTACTTGACACATGATTCCAGACCCACTGCAAGCTGACTAGAGTACAAAAAGGACCAGACAAATATAGACTCTCATATGAAGTAAATCAACCAAGAAGTGTTTTATCAATAAAATTTCATTTACACCTCACATGCGTATCATTCAAATGACAAAAGCAGTCGGACACCTCCCATCTTCTTTAGAACATATGTCATTTCTTTTCTATTAATAGAGTTCAGACCCCAAACAGTTGTGGACTTAATATGTGTTATTTGAAGATGGTGGCATCTGTTGATTTGAATTCATGCAGTTGGTTTACAAAGGGTTCTCTTTGCTCCATCTGACTTAATGTGACTCAAACCACAACCTTTTCATGAAGGAAACATTTAATTATTTAAATGGATTTTATAACAATTTGGTACTATACCTCATATATGTAAGCACTCAGTGTTTTTTAATATTTCCAAGAGGATAATTTAATCTAAGTCTGCTTTTTCTTATTTTGGGCAGTATTTGTACAGATGGCTATAAAGTATCTAGTCTGAAGAACAACATTTGACCACAAGACTAAAAGACCCAGAACACAAAAGAACATTCAGTTACTATTCTCTTATAGAAAAATAATGACACACATACTGTATGCTATAGTATCCTTCTACAACTGAAGAGAGAAGTTTATAAAAAACAAAATAGAAGCAAACAAAAGGCTAATAATATCATTTCATGGTTTTTAAAGGGTTGGCAAGAGATGATAGGATATCTCAAGACAAGTGTAGGACAGGCTTCTGAACCAAGTTCCGTTTGCTCAGACACAGTATCAGTAGTTCCAGAGCTTTACAACTGCATTGACTTCTCTCATTATGCTAGTTTTCTGTCACTATAAAAAATACCTACGATAATAAAATAAAGACAGAGAAGAATGCTATTTTGGGCTCAGAGTTTGGTACACCTCAGTTTACCGTTGCTTGGTCTCATTGCTTTGGCTCAAAGAGAAGTGGTACCGGTTGGACAGGGCACATAGCTAAACACAAATCTTTACCAGGTGGCAGGGAATCAAAAGAGAGAGAAACAGGAAGAGACAAGGCTCTCATGAGCTGTTGTGAGGGCATCCCCCAGTTTGTGAAGATCTGCTAAATCCATCTCTTAAAGACTGCTACCTTTCAATAGTACCATCTTGAGGACCAAGTCTTACTTTATGGGCCTCTGAGGACCAGAGATCATACTCTTTATTCTCTGCATCATTTCCCAAGTTCTTTTTTCTTTATACCATAAATTTACCATTTTCTGATTAAACCTATCTGACTTTCATGAAAAAGAAGTTCACCAACATCTCTCTATGGAGGGCTAACATGCTCCATCACTCCTTCACGAGGAATGTATTGTGAGGTACCCAGAAATGTTGAGTTCATCAAGTTGCCTTTCTTTCTGTGGTGATTTGTATAAAAGTGGCCTCCATAGGTCTATAGAGAATGTCATATTAGGAGGTGTGACCTTGTTGGAGAAAGTGTGGCCTTGTTGAAGGAAGTGAGTCTCAGTTCTTCCTGCTGCCTATGGATCAAGATGTAGAACTCTCAGCTCCATCTTCAGCATCACATCTGACTGTGCACCATACTTTCCTGCCATGATAGCAATGGACTAAACGTCTGAACTGTAAGCCAGCCCCAATTAAATGTTTTTCTTTATAAGAGTTGTCTTGGTCATGGTGTCTCCTCACGGCAATAGAAACCCAATTAAGACAGTTCCTTCCAGCTTATTGCCTACTTTGAGGTTTACACTTAACCACATTTCTTGATGATACAAGAACAGAGGTATTAAGCTTGGTGTAATGCTATAGAGGTTAATATTGGCAACTTGATAAGATCTAGAATTACCTAGGAGATAATCCTCTGTGGAAGCCTGGAGAGATTATGTAAATTAGGCTAGCCTTTGGGCATGCCTGCAAGAGATTGTCTACATTATGTTAATTGATGTAGGAAGAAGACTCTGATTAGTTATAAGGGCACATTTCCATAGGATGCCGTCCTGGACCGCATTGGAAGGATAAAGAGCTGGTCACATTCGTATACCACTGTCTTCTTTACTGAAAGCACAGTGTGACCAAGCACCTCATGATCCTGCAGCCGTGACAGACTATATCCTTAAACTGTGGGACAAAATAAACCCTTTCTCCCTTAAGTTGCTTTTGTCAGGTCCTTTGTCTCAGCAACAAAACAAGTAATTAAGAAAGTTCTGAAGTCAGAAAGACTTCATACACAGAAGAGACTATACACCTTCAATGAAATAGTAACAGGAAGCTGGATGAAGATGAAATGAGTGAGTTTGAAGAATATTCATAGAAAAACAAAGTAAGACAAAGCCACAAGGAAGTCAGGTAAAGAATAAGAATATTTCTAAGAAAATTTCAGATAAATTCTAATATCCATTACTTAACCACCTCCCCCAAAGCTTTTATTCAGTCTAAGGAAATATAAAGAAAATTAAACTTCTATTTCTAAATGTACACTTAAATTTTATAATGGAAGCAGATTGCAGAAAGAGGCAAATAATGATTGATGATGATGATGATGATGATGTTTTGACCTGGACTGTAGAGAATAATTTATTGTCTATTATTGGTCCTTGTTAATTATTAATACAGATAGTGTACTAGCTGGTTTTGTGTCAACTTGACACAAGCTGGAGTTATCACAGAGAAAGGAGCTTCAATTGAGAAAATGCCTCCATGAGTCCCAACTGTAAAGCATTTTCTCAATTAATGATCAAGGGGGGAGGGCCCCTTGTGGGTGGTACCTCCCTGGGCTGGTAGTCTTGGGTTCTATAAGAAAGCAAGCTGAGCAAGCCAGGGGAAGCAAGCCAGTAAGTAACATCCTTTAATGGCCTCTGCATCAGCTCCTGTTTCTCTGATCTGCTTCACTTCCAGTCCTTGACTTCCTTTGGAGATGAACAACAATGTGGACAGTATAAGCTGAATAAACCCTTTCCTCCCCAACTTGCTTCTTGGTTATAATAGAAAGCCTGACTGAGACAGATAGTGACACCAGAGACAACCTACCAACCGAGGTTTCTGAAAGGTTCGAAGAAATCAGGTTCATAGCATGAAGAAATAACAAGAAGATAGTTACCTTGTGTCTCTCTCACACTCAAACCATGTAGAATCAAAACATACTACCATTTCCCATTCCTCTCCAGACACCGGATGACAACCTAACTAGGCCCATCTGTCTCCTAGGTGGAATAAGACTACATTGACAACCTCAGTTGGACCAAACTCTACCAGCATGGAGCCTCGCCACCACTCATCAGACTACTCCCTGCCAGGTCTGAAGAATTGTATAACTCATAAAATAATTGGATGGGCAAATTGTATACAAACATTTACATAAGTACACAGAGTTAAATTGTGAAGAGCATCAATACTGATTCTCCTCTTCTGTTTCTGCCACCCTATTAATAGGTCCCCTTGGGTGGTAGTTTGGTGAGAGTCACTCTAGACCTTTCTGTTTGTAACCATGTGTAGGACACATGTAAATACACTGACACAATAACATTGATTGGCAGAGACAGATCAAATATGATTGTCAGTCACACTCTTCAAACTATACTCTAACTCCTTAACAATGTATGAGAAATAGCTTTTTTTTATTTAAAACTATATTTTAGATTTTTAAATTGTTTTTTATATTTATGAAGTTTTTGTATGCATATGTGTGTACAACATGCACTCCTGGAGTCCATGGAGGTCAGAAGAAGAAGGTATCGAACACCCCTAGAGTTTGAATTATAGATTGTTGTGAACTGCCATGTGGGTGCTGGAAACCAAATCTGAGACCTCTGTAAGAGTAACAGTTGTTTAACCATTGATCCATCTCTCCAGCCCCAGGAAATATCTCTTTTGATAATACTAGCTTTAATTGATGGCTATTCATTGCACATAATGATAGGTCTTATAAGCATATTTGCATTCAGTTATATCATAGAATCGACCATATTCACACCATATGTCCTTTCCTTTTTCTCCTTAGTCTCTCTCCTTTTCTCAGAGAGACATTTGTTCTACATTCATATCATAGACCCATAGTGTGTGTGTGTGTGTGTGTGTGTGTGTGTATGCACACACACATGGAGGAGAGAGAGAGAAAGACAGAGACAGAGAGACAGAGAGTCAGAGACAGAGAGGAAAAATTTCTGAGTCTGACTTATTTTGATTAATATGATGATTATAATTGCATCCACTTTCTTATAAACAGCACAATTTTATTCTTCTTTGTGGCTGAAAAATCTTCTTCATCATCATCATCATCATCATCATCATCTTTGTCTTTTTCTCCTTCTTTTTTGTTAGTTTGGCTGAAGGTCCAACAATTATGTTTACCTTTTCAAAGAACTGCTCTTTATTTAATTGATCCATATATTGTTCTTTTCATTTTTAGTTCATTCATTTTTTTACCCAGTTCTTTAGATAATAATTAATTAATAATTTTTGTATCATCTACTAATTTGGGGGTTTGACTTGTTTCTTTATTTCTAAGACATTGAGGTGTTTCATTAAATTATTGATCAGAGGCCCCAATCATGCTTTTAGTGTAGATAATTATAGCTGCCAGCATCTCTCTTAGGATTTCTTTGTCTGTATCCACATGTTTTCTACTTGACTGTAGGAGTTTCTGAGAAATTCCCTCCTGATATTTTCAATAATCTATCTATCCAGCAATTTTCTGCTGGTCAGTTTCTGCAAATTTGTTCACTCTATTTTCTCTTGCTGTTTATTTTAGTTTTATTCCACTGCGATTAAATAAACTATAAAGTCTTGTTTCATTTTTCTTGTACATGTTCAGACTTCATTTATTTCCTAAGATACGCTCTATTTCTATGCCAAAAACATGCATTCATGTTTGGATGGGCTATTCTGCAGTACTTGTTAAGTCTACGTGATCCATTTTGTCATTTGATTCTTCTATATTTTTTTTTGTTTACTTTTGCTTGAATGGCCTGTCCATTAGGAAGAGTGAAGTACTGGGTTATTGTGCTGAGATCAGTCTGAGTCTCTGCATCCATTAGTGCTGCTTTACACCATATTCTCTAACGCTCAGTGCTCTCTACCTTTTCCATTCATTCTTTATTATTAAAGCTAGTATTTTACAGCAGTTTTTACCTCTGAGTTGGATGATCAGTTCTCCCATTTATTCCCATGAGACTCCAAAAGCCAGTGTGTGGGGTTTGTCTGCTGTTTTCCTCTTCTGAAAGGTTATTTTCCTGTGGGCTCAAGTGTCTCCTCATTCAACTACAGAGAAATACATTCAAGTACAATGTGACTGCATTGTGTTATAATGGTTATAAGATGCACACTAGTCATTAAAAATAGCTTTAAAGTGTGTCATCTGAAATATTACAATAAATAACAGCAGTCTCTTTATGAGGCTGATCAAAACCTCAGTGTATGAACATGTAATTGCCCAAAATGGTAAGATCCTGACAAATTTTATATTTACAACTGGAATTGTATAGAACATCTTTGCACTCACTGAGGAAGCTTCATCATCTTGAAGTATGGTACATACAAAATCAACAGAGAGATAATGTACTTTCTAGTATTAGAAACTTTTGTGAACTCTCTCTCTCTCACACACACACATCTCACACACACATATGTATGCATGCACACATACAGCACACACACAAACATTCAATGCACATATGCACACAATGATAACAAAACAACGACAATAATGACAATAATAATAAGCTAATTGTAAAGATATTGCAAATGTTATAAGTAGTGGAATGCAAAGAAAAAAGAACATATATAAAAATCTAAAAAGCAAGTTTAATTTAGGACTAATGAGATGGCTCAGGAGACAAGCCTGAACCTGACACTCTCATTTCAATTCTTGGGATACACATGATGGGAAGTGAGAACCAACTTCCACAAATTGGCCTCTGGTCTTCACACATATGCCATTGCAAGAGTATGTGTGTATGGATACACCACACACACACACACACACACACACACACACACACACACACACACAAATAAATAAATATTTATGTAAATAAATAAATAAATAAATAAACAGCAAACTTAACATGAGAAGTACATTATATGTTTAGATTATGAACAATTGTATGGAGGTAGTTCATAGGAGCTGACCAATTTATAACACCATTATTAATTTGAGGTTTTGCATGGTGACAAATAGCTATTTTTAGAAAGATATGACTATCTTTGGAGAACACTTTCACATTTATTTTTCCAAAGTACTGTTACTCATTTTGAAATGCTCCTAGAATTCACTGTGTGCCAATGTGAACACTGTCTATTGGGTTGTCATGTCTTCTGTGTCTTGCTTCTAAGTTGTTGGAGGGTATTCAGAAATCGGTTCCATGAGTATTAATAAACAGACCACAGATTTGGCAGAAGCAATGTAAGGAATGGCACAGCCTCTGCACCTAAGTGTCTTATCCTGTATAATCATAGATAATCATTTTCTGACCAGTCAGCAACTGTTGGCTTCTTCAGACAATTGTGGCTTCAAGAAATTAAAATCTTCTTGAATTTCATCAGAATACCAATACAGAAAAATAACACTGTTTAAATCTAAGCTGTTACTTAACCAAACTCATTCTGTGAAGCCTGTAGTAAAGCCAAAGCATAGAGGTCTATCTATAGAAGAGTTTGGTTATAACTGAAAGTGGGGAGAAGACTCACGTCTATCTATCTGAGGACAGGATTCAGGAGCACTTACAGTATGAAGACACAGCATGCTCCAAGGTGTGAAAAAGTAAGAAAATCTGTGGTCCATCTTGCTGGTTTAAACTTCGTGACCCTTCATAAGAAGTACGTTCAGAAAGTTGCACAGGTGGTTTGAGTGTGGAATTTTCTGCCCTATGTTGCCAATTATTCTTCTCGCCTAGGGTGTGTGATTCTAGGATGTTGAGATAGGCTCGGATGACTTCTAAGCTCCTAACAGCTCCCTTAGACAGCCATGTGCTGGGGTTGGTACTGATCCTGAGGTGCTGGGATCTACTGGTGAGCTGCACAACCTGTGTGACTGCTAATAAAGGAAGAGGGATTTGAAGAAACCTTTGCTTTCAAAGCTTTTACCCTAGCACATGACCATAGCTAATCTGTTTTCTCAAAATTGGCTTTCCACCTTTCTGCTTTTGCTTCTTCCCCCATGGGAATCACAGTTTGGAGGATTCTGCTGTTGGGGGTTCTAGGGCTCTGAATTGTGTCCTTTCAGGGTTTGTAACTTTCTGTGTGTTTCAACCTTTAGGGATCTTGCACTTTCTACACTTCAGTGTTGGGTGATTTGGAATTGTGTCTTTTAGAATTTTTGGCCAGAGCAGCCCCAAAGTTTCAGGGTGCCAGGAAGTGTGTATGAGCAACAGACAGCTGAGCAACAGGGAACTAGGGTTCGGTTCTAGAGCAGTGTTCTCAGGCTTATGTTAATGGAAAGGAGCTGCTTTTTTTTTTGCTGTGGAAAATTTAATGTAAAAAAAATGTTAATTTTCAAAAGGTATTAGTCAATTTCGTGTTTTACATCTCAGAAGTGTCCCAAATACCAGGAAATGCGGTGACTGCATTCTTATTGCTTCAAAAGTATTAACTATCATTGCTTGCTAGACAAAAAGAGAGACTTTAATATTTCAAACAATCGAATGACTGTGGGACTCCCCACTCACCCTGTAAACTCAATTTCTAATTCAGAATAGACACAAACACAGATGGTAGAGGCAGATGGCAGTTGACAGTGCAACTTGCTTTTTGTTTTGTTTTGGTTTTTTTCAAGTTTAGGACAGTGGTGTTTTGAACACATTTGAGATTAGAAAGGACAAATGCTTTTCTGACTCACCACATTTCCAGCTAGTGACAGAGCTAAGTTAAGAAGCTTCTGTGTATCAAATAATCAGTAAACATTGGGTTTATTATCCAGCGGAGAGCACACGGTCCAACAGCACTACCCACTAAGTCAGTATATAAAACAAAGCCAATAGCCTTCATTTTTTCCACAGTTCAGAGTTTCCAAATAAGAGCTTAATTTTACTAACTGCACATTTCATATTAACACTGTGAAATCAGTCAGACCAGAGGCCTGATTTTGTTTTCTTCTTAATGAATATGCAGCATAAATGCCAACATTTGACGGGAGCCTGCCAATGTCACACGTGTCCTTTGATGGGCAGTTACTCCCAGAAGCCTGCATTAAAATTCTCCCAGCATCTTGGGCACACCAGGAGATCTTCTAATGTCACTGTCGCTGTTCTAAACAACCACCCTTGATCTTGAACTTCTGAAGTCATCACATATCTGGGGTGCTGTGTCATACAGACTAGTATGATAGCAAGAGGTTACATTTAAGGTGGTGAGATTGGAATATGCTGCAGTTGTTGCATTTTGCTGAATTAGTTGAGTAAAAAATGAATCATGAGCCAGGTGGCATTTCTAACCAGAAGTTAAAGCAATATGGGCAGACTAGGTGGACTGGCCACGTGGGTGAGCAATCCCAGCAGGCAATAGGGGTAGGCAATGTTTATAGACAAAGGAAAGAAACAGGGTACAATAGCTGGGAGGTCACAGTTCCATGATTGCCTCTCTTGGATGTGCGAAGCTGGCAGCCTGTGATTGGCTGAAACTTAACTACTATTTGATCTGTTTTAAAACTTGTGCAAGCAGTATGTTTTCTTCTGTGACTTGTTTATTTTTCTTTTAATTAAGTTCTAAAAAAATTCTACATGTTTTTCATTAATTTTGATTACTGTGGCATTTTAGATTTTATTATCACACCTTGCTCCATTCTTCTCTTGATAGGAATTTATTTTAACCACTCTTAGGATTTGCTATTATAAACACCACCATTGTGAGCACAACTTTGTGGGCCTTCTTGTGAACAAGTGTAAGAGTAAAGCTCAAATAAATTCCCAAGGACTGACTCCGAGGTCTGAGTAAGCATGCGCAAAGCTAGCCATGCAGTACTGAATGGATTCAACCCGCTGTGCAGTTGTGGTGTTCACCAGCAGAGTTTGAGCATGGTTGGTGAGTGTTTTATTGTTTTATATTTTCACATGTGCCCAGGAGTTCCCAACCACATCATTTTTCCCATCAAGGACAGTGATCATTTTCTTCTATTCTTTTCTCTTTACGTAGTTGAACTAATTTAAACTTATCCCTCAACTATCTTATGAATGAATAAGACTCAGACTGGTTATTTTATTTGGCTTTGACAATTACTGAGGGGTAACCCCTAATCTACTTTTCTAACTGCTGGCCTGGCTACTTCCCCAGTGGTATACCCCAGATACTTGCTGCTTCTTCTGGTCATGTGCTCATCGTCCATCTCCTTACATAGAGGCTTTTTCTCCTCAGTCTCTCACTCTTCTTCTTCTTCCTCATCCTCTTCCTCATCCTCATCCTCTTCCTCTTCCTCTTCCTCTTCCTCTTCCTCTTCCTCTTCCTCTTCCTCTTCCTCTTCTTCTTCTTCTTCTTCTTCTTCTTCTTCTTCTTCTTCTTCTTCTTTTTCTTCTTCTTCTTCTCCTCCACCTCCTCCTCCTCCTCCTCCACACCTCCTCCTCCTTCTTTTTCTTCTCTCTTCTTCTTTTTCCTCCTCCTCTCCTTTCCTCATCTTTCTTCTTTTCCTCCTCCTTTCCTCTGTCTCTCTGTCTCTCTCTGTGTCTCTCTGTCTCTGTCTCTCTCCCTGTGTGTGTGTGTGTGTGTGTGTGTGTATGTGTATGTGTGTGTGTGTGTAGGGCATTCAGCATTCTGCTCCAGCACTCTATGCCTTATTCCCTTGAGACAAGATCTCTTATTCAATTTAATGCAAGGCTGGCAGCCAGCAAGCAACAGTGATCATTCTGTGTCCCACTCTGGCATTCCTGAAGTTTCAGGTGTACATAACAACACTGTGTAGAAGTTAAGTCTGATTCTTCCTTCCAGCCCTGTGCTCTAAGAAATAAGACTCAGACTCAAAGCATATTTACAAATGTCTTGGCCATATAGCTAGGCTCTTCTCTGACCTGATCATAACTTAATATAACCCATTTATACTGATCTATATTCTGTCACGTGGCTGGTTACCTGAGCTCAGGTACCATGTGTCTGTCTCCTCACATCTTCCCAGGCAAATCTTCCTGCATTTGGCTCTATCCCAGAATTCTTTCTGCTTCCCAGATGTCCCACCTTCTATTCTACCCTTTCCTATAGGCCAAAGGGTTTTTTTTTAATTGACATGTGAGGAATCTATACAGCCCACATTTTGTAAGTTCTGGAATTTAAACTGAGGCCACTCACCGTCACCCTCTGGGCCATCTCTCTAGCCCTCCCCTGATCAGTTTTTCTACTTTTATTTGAGCAGACATCTTGTGTCTATATTTTTGGCTGACTCTTTACTATTCTGGTAGCAGATTTCTTCTTTATCTCTGCCATTTGGAGAGGTAGGTCCCTGTCTTTCCTTCAGTATCTAAGTTTGCCAAAGGAAGAAACTGAACAAGCACCACTATTCTTACCCCTACCTCTGTCATTCAAATCAAAATGGTTGGTAATTAGTTTTTAAATAAATCTCTAGAATGTACTCTACAGGTGCTCTATCTCCAAGTGCATGTGAAATCAACACTCAAAGCCTCTGGCCAAGATATTCATAATAATTAAATTATAGTCAAGGTAATAATGGAAGAATGATAAAACATAGAAGATATGAACCAAGAGAGGATAGCGCTGGAGGTTAGAGGAGTAAGCTGAAATGGGGCTGGAGGATGGAGAATGGAGGGATGAGGTTGCGTTACATCAAAACTAGAAGGGCACATTAAAAAAACTCATGGGAGCCCACTAGTAAGCTAATTTTGAAATATAATTTTAAAAAAGATCTTGAACAGAGTTACCCTGCATGAGTGCTACTCCCAGAAAACATGAGTTATTAAATCAAAATTGCAATGCAATATATTTGGGTCAGGAGGCCCCAGAAAGTCCCCAAAACAACACAGACTACTGCCCATTGCCCAGCTACATGGTAAAACCCTATTGCTGAAAACACTATAGACTTTAGCTATAGGACAGAGAGAATTAAATCTCATCTGAGCAGGAAACTCCTTTCCTGCTGTCTAGCTTTCTGAATGCTGGGAGGTACTCCGCCGGCTGCTGGGGAAACATCAAAGCACAGGAACCATCATGCTTCAGGACTGCCCACTGGAGCAACAGTGGCACAGCTGTTATGGAGTTACTAACTGCTCTCTGACTGCAGATGAGGCCTGCTCCACAGAAAAGAGTGCCATGCCCTGTGCTGCAATCCTGGTTGAAATGCCATGGCTGGCAAGCAGGTCATATGTCCTAGAACAGAAGCTGCTACTGTTATTTTGGTAAGTGGTTCGATTGTTAAATTGCCTTTTAAATATTTATGCTTATCTCTATAGATCAGTACTGCTATAAATTCTGATCATAGAAGTTTCTCTTTACAGTGAGCAGTAGCCAGTTGAGACTCATAAATAAGAACTGTGGGTATTTACCTAATTGGGACATCTCTATCAACTCACTTCACCTTCTCCCCTGACCACAATACAGGGAAAGCCTTGGATGAGTGCCTGAAAAGAATGGAGGAGCTGTAAGACCAGGAAGACTGCTGGGAACCATTGTCTGTGGCACAGTAAATGACCACGGCATCCATGAATCAGAGCAGTTGTGGTTGCCTAGAATGGGCCTGCACACCATCACATTAGCCAAAGTTCTAATATAGGTTGGCAGGGTGCTGTCCAGGCACCACCCTTACTGAGGAACTATTTGCAATTGATAGCTGCCCTTGAAAGGAGAATTGTTCTTCTTGGGTGTGTGCTCACTGATATGTTTCTATGCTCCAGTGAAGAGTCCCAGACCATGCACACAAAGGAAGAAATAAACTAGACTTAAGGCATTATAAAATAAAGGAGAAGGAAGAGGAGAAGGAGATGCAGATGGAGAAGGAGAAGGAGAAAGGGATAGAGAAGGAGAAAGAGAAGAAGACAGAGAAGGAGAAGGAAAAGGAGAAGAAGGAGAAGGACACAGAGATGGAGAAGGAGACAGAGAAGGAGAAGGAAACAGAGAAGGAGGAGAAGAGGAAGAAGACATGAAGTCAGGAAGATTATTTAGAAGATATGGAGGGAGTTGAAGTGGGGAAATGAAGAGTGGATGTATTTCATACATACATACATAAAGTTCCCAGAGAATAAAAAGAATAAAATTAAAAAAATAAAAAACCCAACAGAGATCAAGATAAAGTCCCTGGTAAAGGGAACAATCTTAGTGAAAGGCCAATGTTCGAGTCCTCACTAACTGCTGTCTGAGGAACTTCATTTTAAACGAACAGACAGACATTGAAAGTAAGACAGGAAGAATCACCACATGAAGAGTAATAAGAGGAAAGGTTGTTGTCTTAATAACCGATGAACAGACTTCATAGAGATGTATATTATCAGAGAAAAAGAAGGGCAGAGTCACTCTATCACTGTGGCCCAGGGGGGTTGTTGATCTCTGTCTAAGGCAGTCAAAATGGAATATAGGTTTTAGTAGTTGGAATTATTTGAAAGTTCGTTAGTATATGAAAGTTAGAAAGTGGCCCAGACGTTGATCTGTCTAAGGCATATTAAAATTAAAAAACAAAGACATGGCAATCCGGCAGTGAGTGTTGCAGATAACAGAACGTTAGATGCATCAAGAAAAATAAATTAAAAAGCTAGATCAATAGTTATACATAAAAACTGTACTATTCAGATAACAATATCAATAAGGATATAGAACCCAATACCACTCAGTAGTTTGAAGTAATTAATACTTATGGAATACTACCAAGTAAAATACAAACAGAGTATATTTCCTTTTCAAATACAAATATAATTTTTGCCAGGATATATCATATTTAGGCTGCAAAAAGAATTTCAAAATACATTTAAAAGATAACATTATATAACGGGTGTTCTCCAACATCAATGCCATTAAACCAGAAATCAACCCTGAGGAAAAATCTAAAAAGAACTTCCAAGTGCACAGAAGTCAGGCACCATATTTTAAAGTACCTGTGACTAAGGAAGAGGTGGTGAGACAGACTATCATTTGCATGAGATATTGAAAGGACAGCATATAAAAAAGAGGGAAGCAATGAAGAGTGTGCAGAGGATTTCAGAACACAAACGCGATTAGAAGGTGTACAATCAATGCAGCTTACATTAAATACTGTAAAAGAAACAAAAGTATTTTTAACTTGACAATTTAAAAAAAGCCTTAGCACATGTGCTAACACCTGTTTGAAATCCAGATCCCGCCCCAACTTTATCTCTTGCTAACATAACATCATAGAGAACTGGGACTAATTTCCATATATGTCTCTTAAACTGGCCAGAACCAGACTTCTAAATGAAGACTGTTATTTCCAATATTGGATTGATTTCTAGACCAGTCCATGATTGAGTCTGAATAACTGGTCACATTTAATAGCACTACATGAGGCATTGTAACTTATCTTTTTGATTCTCTATTCCACAAGGTCTAAGAACTTGAGACAAGGCAGCTTGTCCCATCAAGGGGTATAGGTAAGCAATGGTGGGTCAAGAACTTATGTCCAATATAGCTTCCCAGTCACCATTGTCAGGTCACTCAGCAAGCTCACAGGTCAGCATCGTTCTTTGTCCTGGCATCAGCATGTCTCACCTATTGCTCTGGCAGCCACCATGCTCCTTCAGCATCCTGCAGAAAAAACATAAACATGCCTTCTTCCCCATATTTAATACCTGATCGGGATCATGCCTTATGCTAGTTAAGTGGATCCGTCCCTCTTACCTATGCATAAGTATGCCCAGTTGTAGAGCACCATAGACACTCAGCAGAAAGTTCCTTGGCATCCAAATTTAAAAAAAAAAATTAAAATTAAAATAAAAAGAACATGATTTAAATAAATTTGTGGTATACAGGGATATATCTCTCCTTTTTTATTTTATGAAGATATTGTTTTAAAGTTCCATGGGCCCATTCCACAGTCACTTGTCCTTGACAATTATAAGGAATCCCTGTAATATGGGTAATGTTAAATTGCTGCTTAAAAGTCTCAAATGTTCAACTGCCATAGCCAGTTCCATTATCTGGATTTGTTGTTGTTATTCTTGTTTTGTTTATTTATTTGTTTTTCTTTTCTTTTTTTATTGGATACTTTATTTATCTACATTTCAGATGTTATCCCCTTTCCCTACTCCTTACCCCCAGAAACCCCTTAACCTATCCTTCCTCCTCCTATTTCTATGAGGGTGTGCCCCCACCCATCTACCCACTCCCACCTCTCCTCCCTCGAATTCCCCCTTACTGGGGCATCCAGTCTTCAAGGGACCAAGGTCTTCCTCTATCACTGATGCAGAAAAGTCTATCCTCCTCTACAAATACAGCTAGCGACATAAGTCCCTCCATGTGTGTTTCCAGGCTAGCTGTTTAGACCCTGGGAGCTCTGGTTGGTTAGTATTGTTGCTCTCCCCATGGGGCCCACAAGCCTCTTCAACTCCTTCAGTCTTCTCTCTAACTCCTCCACTGGTTACCCTGTGGTCAGTTTGATGGTTAGCTGTGAGCATCTGCCTCTGTATATGTCAGGCTCTGGCAGTGCCTCTCAGGAGACAGGTATATCAGGTTCCTGTCAGCATACACTTCTGGATATCCACAACAGTGTTTGCATATGATGATTGCATCTGGGAGGGATCTCCAGGTGGGGCAGTCTCTGGATGGTCTCTCCTCCAGTTTCTGCCCAACACATTGTTTCATATTTGCTCCTGTGAGTATTTTGTTACTCCTTCTAAGATGGACAGAAGCACCCACACTTTGGTCTTTCTTTTTCTTGGGCTTCATGTGGTCTATGAGTTATGTCTTGGGTATTGTGAGATTTTGGGCTAATATCTACTTATCAATGAGTGTATACCATGTTTGGTTTTTTGTGATTAGGTTACCTCACTCAGGATATTTTCTAGTTCCATCCATTTGCCTAAGAATTTCATGAATTCATTGTTTTTAATAGCTGAGTAGTACTCCATTGTGCAAATTGCCCCATTTTCTATATCAATTCCTCTGTTGAAGGACATCTGGGTTCTTTCCAGCTTCTGGCTAATATAAATAAGGCTGCTACAAACATAGTGAAGCAGGCATGTCAGTTATGAAGGTCTATCAACCAGCTTTTGTTTTAGTGCCCTGAGTATCACAGAACCTTGGTATTCTAAAAATAGCTTGCAAGTACTGGAAGAAATGAGGCAGGCTTTAAGGAGAAACAAGAGGCTTAATTATTGCTGTTATAACAGCTTTAATTACATTAATTACTAGCACCACTGCTTCTGAAATTGCTGTGACACAAGAAGTTAAGACAGCTACTTTTGTTAATCATTTAGCAAAAAAAAAAAAAAAATTACTAATGTGTTGAATGTAGTCGAGGATTTAGATAGGCTTTGGAAGAATGAATTGATGTTCTTTATCCTATTCAAATTACTGGAAGGAGGTTCAGAATTTAAGGTATAGGAGCCATCTTGAGTGTCATGGCAAATACCATTGGATTCATGTTAGTTATAAAATTTACAGTGGTAGTCATTATAATTTGGAAGACGTTTAATGACACTTGCAGTGTATTTGGGATAATTTTAACACCTCTCTGGAAGTTTTCAGGATACATAGGGAGCTTATGAATTTCAAGAATGCTGCTCTGCTGAGCATTGATGCAGCAGATACTGCTGATAAAATTACCCATGGTCTGAGAGCAGTATTTCTATTTTGGTCAAGCTTCAAGAATGGCATATATAGCTTGATCATGCTAGCCCTTTTTGACCTGAAAATACTTTTATTCCTGCCCATCATGTTAAACAACAAGGTTGGACTGAGCCCAGACCACCCCTTCATCTACATGGTACCTGGTAGAAATGAGACTCAAACGCTTAAAGATTATCCAAAGGCTTTATATGTTTGGTAATGCTCAATTAACAAGATGCCCACACAATTAGAGGTGTTACCCAATAAACTAACCTAGATATAAGTTGTTACCCAGGACAGTCCTGGACTCATGGTTCTTTATGGCTCCTACATCCTGCCTCTCCTCTGCTTTTCCTAGATCCTCCTCTTCCTTCTCCTCTTCTCCTTACTCCTCCCACATTTGCTTCTTTCAAACTACCAAGTTTAATGTAGCAGAGGGAAATATACTGCTACATACTTCTTTGTTCTAGTCTAAAATTTAGAATCCTGTCTGAAATTACTTCTTTGTTCTAGCCTAAGATTTAGATTCCTGCCTGAAATTACTTTTTTGTTCTAGCTTAATGTCCGATTCCTGCCAAAACCTACTTCCTTGTTCTTGGCCAATGTCCTATTCCTGCCAAGCAGCTCCAAAGGCTCTCCACCTCTCCCCGTTTTTATTTCATTAACAAGACTGAGCCTGTCTTGGGTCATTCTGACAAGAATTCCTTCCTAACCCATCATTGAATGTACATTATCAAAAGCAATGCACTTATGTCTTAGGTTGGTAAGACTTTGTACAGAATCTTACCCATCCTTGGCTTGCCAGCCTGTTAATTTAATAACTCTGTCTGGGGTTTATTATCATCAGTTTCAAGTCATGTACTTTTGCTGCCAACATGCTGATGTTGTTAAAGAAAAGCTTTAACTGTTTGTTTTAACAAAAAGATAATATTCAGAACATATGAGGAATTTAAAACCCAACTGCCAGAGGCCTGACAGCACAATATAGTTACAGGCAATTGATACAAATGTCTCCAAAGAAGACACAGAAATGGCACCAGAATAGGTATACTAAATATCCTGATACCTCTTATCATCAGAAAAAATACAAATCAAAACCCTGTCACTCCAGGAAGAGTGTCTGTGAGCACCAAGGTGAGCAATGGCCAAGTCTGAGGGTTGGAGAGGAGGGCCATCCCACACAGCTGGTGAGTTGTACATCAGAATAGCACATGAAAGGTAATGTGAGTGTTCCTCAAAGTACCCAGCAAAACTACCACTTGCCACAGCCATGGCTCACAACAGCCATCATACTACTGGCATGAGCCCCAAAGGCTGGAGACCCCTCCATGTCTGTGCTCATTGCAGCGCTGCTAAAACTAGCTAAGATGCAGACATACAGTGGAATTTTATCTAGCTGTAAAGAAAAGCAAACTTCTCTTTAAAACACCTTGCAGTAAAATGGGTGAATCTGAAAGTCTAGCAATGGAGGTGACACAAATGCAGTCCCCAGCTTCTAATGTGCACATACACATATGTAAGTGAGTACACATAAGGTAAAAGGGAGAAGGGTAAAACAAGATGCTGAGGAAGGAAGAGGAGGCAAAAAATAATAGTCTTGTAATGGGAAAGCAAAAAGGAGAAGATGAGGCAATGGGGAACAGGAGATAAGCAGAGAGGAGATGGGAGGAAGGAGACAGCACAATTCTCACTTGGGTTGAAAATGTAATAATTATCACTAAAAGTTTATATGATACTTTAGAAATAAAAGGTATAATTAATTATAACAGGCAATAAATCGATAGAACCCTAGTGTTTGACAACTGATGAATAGACTAGGCACAGAGAGACAAACATCGTAATCACACTCATATATAGAAGATAAAATAGAGGTTGAGAATACTGTGTGGATAAAGGAGGCTGGAGAGATTAGGAAGGAGGGAGGTAGATGCAGATTTGATCAGTGAGAACTGAGATCCAACTAGACAGGACTAAAAAGCTTATACACTTATAGTACGGAAGTGGAGTGATTACATACTACCACCATGTGCTACGTATTTCAGGATGCTAGAAGGACTATGCTCTCACTATGAAGAAATAGTAATTGAGGAAAAGACCTATCTATTTTACCATAAGTCACACAGTGTATATGTGTGTCATATATCCTTTGTATACCATATGTACATCAAACATCACATGGTGTCCAGTAAACTTCACACTTTATGTATTTCCATGTGTCCTTTTAAGTAATGAAAAGAATTTAAGCATGCATTTCTGAATTCTGCGTCAGCAGCTCCTTAGGCAGTTGCCAAGAGGAAAGGGGATTACAGGAAGAACTATAATGTGATGTTTACAGCAATGGAATTGAAGCAGACTTTTAAAAATCATAAGGAAATGAAGTGCCTGATGGCAAACAGCAAAACCCTGGGCTGTGTGTGGGGGACAGCACACACACCTGTGTGAACGAGAAACAGAGTCTGTTAAAGGATCAGAAGACCCAATGCTGTTACAACGTCCATGTCATATATGATGATATGTAGATTCTGTACATTCCAAATAACATTCCACATGTCTCTTCATTAGAAACCAACACGACAAATCTAAAGTTTACATGAAATGCTAAAATCTTAAAAACAATGTGAAGCTCAAGCAATCACACTACCATTCTACAAGGTATACCGTGGAATCTAATCAGTGAGATGGCGTGGTGTTGATGAAAGAAGAGACACAGGTAGGGCAGGGATATAGACCATGGGAGCCAACTCATTTGCACACAACAAATTGAAATTTGTGACAGTGCTAGGGTTATTCAAAGAGCGGAAGAAATCTTTTTAACAAACAGCATTGGATATCCGAATATTCATAGGCAAACCCAAAAGGTCTTAACCATCATTCCATGCTTTATACAGAAGCTGATTATAGGAGTTGGGGATGTAACTTAGTTGGTAAGGTACCTGGTTCTCACAAAATCCTGGGTTCAGTCTGGATGTGCTAATGTACACCAGCAGTCCCAGGATTCTGGAGATAGGAGGGTGCTGCCTTTCTCAGCTATACATTGAGTTCAAGGCCAGCCCAGTCTAACAGAAGACTCTAGCTAAAAAACAAAAAAAAAAATAAAAACAAAAGAGATTATAGGCCCTAATAATCAAATTTAACTCAGAAGACATGCAGGAGAAAATTTATATGAGCTTGCATTTGACAAAGTTTACCTACATTGGCACATCAAACACAAATCATACAGCAAAACATTTATAAATTAGACTTATAAAAATTTTAAAACCTCTGCCCTTTAAAAGATGCTGGTAAGAAAATTAAGAGACCACCCACATTCTGGATTGAAAATATTTGCAAGACTCATATCTGACACAGAATTTATATCCAAATATACTGAGAGCTTTTTACAATTCAGCAAGAACCAGACACATTATTTGATAAAAGACATTGGCAAAATATTTGAACAGCCAGTTCATAAAACAAAATATACCAACTTTTTTGAAAAGATGCTGGACATCATTGGTCAGCTGGAAAGCAATGTTTAATTTTTATTTATTTACTTTTGCAGTGGCAAGGCTCAGACCCAGGACCCTGAACATTCTAGGCAAGTACTCTCTCCTAAGCTATATCTCCAGCCTACATCTCCTCTAACTCTTCCCTTTCCTTCCCACCCTAAAATGCCTACTAACTGCTGTTTGGTCCTTTGCTTTTGTATACTGAGTTTTATTTTCAACATAAATAATAAAATTTTATAATATTTTTGTGAATCAAACATTTAGAAAAATTTAAAATGCTTTTTACTATATATATATAGTAAGTCAGAAATATATATATATTTCTACATATATATATATATATATATATATATATATATATATATATATATATAAAGTCTAAATTGTAAAAGGCTGGTGGTGTAAGAGCTGGTGTTAACAGTAGACCAATGACTTGTGATGATCATGCCCAAGAATTCTCCTGCTTTGGAGAATAACACATTAGGTAAGTTTATCTTTAACCAAAGCCCAGTATTTCCATGAAATACTTTGGTATTTACTTGAAAGTATATGTTCATCCACAATCCAGAATGCCACTGCTCATAACAGTTTTTTCTTCCTAGTTACAAATGGAAATAAATGATATATATCTATATCTGGTCAACAGTGCTAAGCTAAGCACAGCAGATCTAATAATAGAATAGCACTATTTAATAATACAAGGACTGACTCACTAAGACATGCTGAACATCCTTGCAACTCATAAAAGAAGGAAGACACAAAACCATCATGTCTCATAGGGTAGTGGTTAAT
>JANHMN010000018.1:6767756-6793465 GCA_030674055.1 Rhabdomys pumilio | reverse complement strand
AGACACAAAACCATCATGTCTCATAGGGTAGTGGTTAATCTCCATTGCAGAAGGAGGAAGACACAAACTCATAATGTCTCATAGGGTAGTGGTTAATCTCCATTGTCAACTTGACAAGCTTCAGAATCGTCATAGAAACAAATCTCTGGGCATGTCTATGACAGTTTTCTAGATTAGGTTAACTGAGATGGAAAGACACACTCTAAATGTAGACTTCACTATTCCATGAGGGATCCCAGGGTAAATACACAGAAGCCATGTAACATCTGTCATGTCTCTCCTTCCTGACTGTGGATACAATGCAATCACCTGACTCAGTTGCTTTGATGTCCCATCATGACTAAACCTTGAATTATGATTCAAAATCAACTCACTCTTCTTTAAGTTGCTCTTTAAGATGTGTTTTACGGCAATAACCAGCAAAGTAACGAATACAGGTGATGACCATATGTGTTTGTTTAAATTCTCTTAACTGTGTATGTCATAAAGGTATGTTACATGTAAATTAGAACTCTAAACAAGTCTAATTAAACAAGTCTAATTAAAGAAGTAAATAGATGAAATAGAGAAGAGTGCTCAATGTAAGAGATAAGTCAAAAAGCTGAAAAATACAAATTTTAGAAAGCAATTTAAGAGAAGGAAATTATCAAAAAGCAAACAGCTCACTGAATAATTTGTAAATTAATGAAAATAGACATAACAAAGGTTTTTTTAGAATACAAATACTCGAGATTCTTTACAATCTTATAGCTGAAGGTTAAATCTGGTAGGAAGATGGAACAGGCCATATAAGACATATCAGCAATCAGAAAGATACAATTTGCCTTTTTAAAGTGAATGTTATCATGTACATTTAAAGTATACACCATATACAATTTAGATACATAGAATAATTATAAATGATGGCTGAATGCATAGATAGATAGATGATAGATAGATAGATAGATAGATAGATAGATAGATAGATAGATAGATACACAGACAGGCAGGCAGGCAGACAGACAGACAAACAGGAAGGCATACAACACACAGCTTACCACAATGAGGCTATTTTAAGCTACCATCTGACATATCTTCTTTTTCATGGTTAATGAAAATCCCTGTGCAAACGGGTCATGTATGCACTGTTGTTATGCTGTTCTCCTGTGCTAATTCCCTTGTTTATCCCACATTTGCTACTTTCTTTTCTTCTGACCTAGCCCCTTTCCTCCTCAAATACCTTGCAGTGCCTAATAACCATGGTTGCAGCCTTTGTTTTGTCATCTTGAATCTAGATGTTTAGATTCCACGCATAAAGTGTTTTTTAAAGTATATTTCCCTCCCGTGGCTGGCTTATTTCATTAGAACATGTCCTCCAGGCTCATCCATGTGCAGCAAATGAAAAGATCTGATTACCTTTTAGGATTGAAGTGTGTGTGTGTGCGTGTGCGTGTGCGTGTGTGTGTGTGTGTGTGTGTGTGTGTGTGTATGTGTGTGTGTGTGTCTGTACCACTGTTTTTTGTTTTGCTTTGGTTTTTAATTTATATATCTGTTGCTAGATACCCAATCTATTCCCATAACTTATTATGAATAATGATGTCAAAATGTGAGGGTAAGATATATTTACAAGGTAAGTCACTTCCATGTTCATTGTGTATATGCTCTGAAGAGAAGCTTCTGGGGCATTGGCTAGCTCTAGTTTTAATTTGTACACAATGCATATGTATGGAGGGGGTTTATGCACACCAGTCTGTACCTTGCAGAATCAACAGAATATTAGATGTCCTCTTTCCTTATTTCTTTGAGACAGAATCCCCCACTGGCCCTGGAGTTAGGCAGGCAGCAGTGATCCTCTTGTCTTTGCTACCACAGACTAGAGATACAGACTAGAGGGGACTAGCCACGCCTCCCTTTTCACATGAGTACCAGAGGTTCAAGCTCAGGTTCTAATGCCTGCACAGCAGGCACCTCTATGTGATAGGCACTCCTCCCACCATCTCTTTTTAACTTTTTATAGTATTCTTTCTGATGGATGTAAGTTAGTACATCACCATGGGTCTTATGGTTTCTGTGTCTCAGCCTTTTGTTGGTGACTTTGTAGTGTGGGGGGAGGTGGCCCTCTCTCCAGTAGTGCCTTGCCAATCTTTACACATGACAAAACAACACTTGAATCACTCTATCACAGCCTAAAACTTCTTTTGTCACTTGTCATTCTTTCTATGTTATCAAATAAGATGGTTTTCTTGACTTTCTTTTCAGCTAAGTTTTATGTACATAGGGATACTATGGATTTTATGTGTAAATTTTATATCCTGCATCTTTGCCAGATTAATATCTTATCTATAATGGACTTTTGCAGATTCGTTGATTGGATCATGTCATCTAAAAAAAGAAAGTGATTTTGTACTATTTTTCCATGTTGAATGCCTTTTACTTTTTGTGTGTGCCTGGTTGCCTACCAGGACTTTCTACAGCTATGCAGTAAGATTAAGCAGTTTTGCTTTGAATCAGATCTCAATGGAAAACCTTCCCAGTTTTTCCTTTTGGTTATACAGCTGGCTGTGATGTCTCACAAACTACATTGGTCGTATTATGACTTTCCCTTCTCTGCGTAGAATACTAACAGTTGTTAGAAGGAAAGAATGCTGGACATTGTTGAATATTTTTTGCCACATTTATTGAAATGATAATGTAGTTCTTATCTTTGATTCTGCCAAGGTAATGTACCTCACTGATTGACTGGTGTGTGTTATTACTCTAGCATACCAAGGACAAATCTTCTTGCTTATGCCACAGTACTTTTGCTGAGCTGCTGTGTTCAGTTTGCTGACGACTTTTGATGACATTTTTATCAGTACTCAAGAGATAAATTGGCTTACAATGTTCTCCTGGGAAGTCTTTGGCTTAGGTGTCAAGGTGATGCTGAGCTCAGCACCGCATATGAAGCATCATGGGAAGCAAGAAGTCAAAAGAACAATGTTTTCTAAATAAGAGCAAAAATATCCTAAATGCTTTCAAGCTGCAAGTCCTGATGACAAAGTAAATGAGGTTCCCTTTCAGGGATATAACACTGAAGTTTTCCCCACACACTCCTTTTCAAGAAGCTACTGAGTAAAGTGCCAAGAGAGTGTGAAGAAGAAAGGTTAAACATCCAGAATCCCTGAGAACATTACAAAGAGTCCTCAGCACCATGTGCAGGAAACCTCTCTAACTGAGCTGCTCTGGAAGGAGTTGAACCAGTTGGGCTAAACAAAGAGCCAGCTTGTAGTGCTGAAGTGGTCAGGCTGTGATGATCCTGAGTGTACAGAGGGCGAAGCAGTTAGAAAGGCTGTGACAATTAACAGCTTTGGGACAAGAAAGTTTTACAAAGGGGAAGAAAATGGAGAGGAAGGGTCATTCTACATACAAATTGCTCAACTATAAAAATATTTACATGCTTATCTTAGGTTAAAAATGCAGTATTTACCTAAATCTAAAGTATAATCTAAACTATATTTGGAGAATGGGAAAATTGGAGAGTTTAAATGAGAAGAGCTAGTGAAAAAAAGCTGTAGGATGTTTTAACAGTGCAAAGTACATGTGTTTTTAAGACCCTCCAGAATGTACCAGAGATCTGGGAGGTGAGAGACTCTCAGGACTCAAAAGAAGGGACCTGAGATGAAATGTCCTACAGTGGGAGAGGGAACTTGTAGAGTCCACCTCCAGTAGAAAGACAAGGCATCAAGTGGAGGGATGGGGTTGCCATCCCACAGTCAAAAACTCTGACCCAGAATTGTTCCTGTCTAAAAGAACGGCAAGGACAAAAATGGAGAAGAGACTGAGGGAAAGGAGGTCCTGTGACAGGCCCAAATTGGGATCCAGATCAAGGGGAGGCTCCAAGGCCTGGCACTATTACTGATGCTATGGTGTGCTCACAGAGAGGAGCCTAGCATGGCTGTCCTCCGAGGGGCCCAACAAGCAGCTGAAAGAGTCAGATGCAGATACTCACACCCAACCAATGTCCAGAAGCCAGGACCCCTGTGGTTGAATTAGGGAAAAACTGAAAGAAGCTGAGAAGGGTGACCCCATAGGAAGACCAGCAGTCTCAACTAACCTGGACCTCCAAGATCTCTCAGACATTGAACCACCAGCCAGACAGCATTCAGAAGCTATTATGAGTCCCTGTCATATATACAGTAGAGAATTGCCTGGTCTGGCCTCAGTGAGAGAAGATGCTCCTAACCCTTAAGAGACTTGAGACTCCAGGGAGTGGGGAGGTTTAGTGGGGTGGGGGGGGGGGGGGGGGGACATTATTTTGGAGACCAGGGAGTGGGTATGGGATGAGGATCAGTCAGAGGACAGACCAGGAGGGGGATAACAATACTGGACCATAAAAAAGAATTAATAATAATAATAATAATAATAATAATAATAATAAATGAACTTGAAAGAATTAAAAGTGATCAAGAGTGAAAAAGTGGAGAGACAACACAGCAGATTGGGACACTTTCTCATAGTACACCATGGTGAATAACTGACTTACAAATGATTTGCATGTGTGTATCTAATACAGATCAGGTTCAAAGTCTGCAGAGTCACTGACAGAAAGAGCAATCAGATCAATGGTAGCCTCTGTGGGAATAAATTTTAGGATGTGATTTCTCTACTCGTTTGAAGGTCATGCATGCCATGCTTATTACATGTCAGGGGCATCACTGAAGCCTCATGCTATCTCTGGATGGTGGGTGAGAGTGGGTGCTGCCTCTACTTTAGCTACGGCGCCTGAGAAAGAGGAGTCAATAGGCCATGATCGCGAGGCTGGCAAGTCTAGTTGCTGATCATCCTCTTTGTATAAAATGGCTTCCATGTAAAGAACTTTGACTTCCTCCAAGAGTCACAAGTTTCCCCTAAACCAGGAAGATCCTTAGCGGATACAAGTCAAAGCTTGCCCATTGTAGTTACTAAGCTGGGAAACTGTATCATTTGGTCCTAGAAAAGTTCTCTTATAAGCTAATGACCTATGGGTATGCCATGGGGAATATCTGTGTTTTCGCATCAGTTTTCAAACTAAGTGTAGTAAGCCCACCCAAAATCTTCTAGGTCTTCATGTAAAACAAAATTTTAGAGGCAAAAATTTGGGGAAGAAAAGACTAATGCTTCAGAAAGAAGTGTTCTGTTGTTGTTGTTGTTGTTGTTTTCTCGACCCTGTTCTTAGAACTTATCTGACTGATCTGTTAGGTTTTTTTTTGTTTTAATTTTTAGGTGAGTCAAAATAAGTATAGTTTAAAAGTTAAAATTTTTATCAAATTTATATATATACATATATATACACATACATATATATATACACACACATAGACACATATATAACATATATATAACATATATATATATATTATATATATATATATATATAATATCCAAGGATAACCGTGATAATTCATTGAGCATCTTCATTCACTTTTTTCAAAAATAAAATGAATATTTTATACATATTATATATGCAATCATTTTATGTATATACATATATATATATGACATTTTCTCAAATTATATTAATCTTCTTTGCTGTTTAAAGCAACCACATTATGTTCAATGATACAAACACTGTAATTCATTAATTACTTTTAATAAATAGCTTCCAGGTTTTGAGCTATTTCATGTAATGACACATTATTCATCCTTGTTCAAATATGCTTATATACTCATATTTTGAATTTTACAAGCTTTGATTCAGAATTGATCTTATGAAACACCAATTAGTGTGTTCCTTTCTTCACGTCTCCTAGTGTCATCTTAGACATAGAGACTAGAACCCCACTTTATTTTCCTGAACTAAGGGCATGGATATGCTGGTCTGACTAATGGAGCCTTCTGCCACTATCTTCTTCACCATGTCCCAGCTTCACCAGCTCTCTCCATACACACAAAACCTACCTCCATTAAGGTTCTGCAAACTTGGGCATTCTAAATAACAATCGAGGTTGCTGGGATGTCCTGACACCTGAGATATCTCTATCTGCTTCAGAAGCCCACTTGATACAGCAGATGAATCAGGGTACCGGATGGGAAGAGATGGTTTCCCTAGAGAAGGTTGCACGGCTTCTCAGATCTAACTAGCAAATGCTCTTTTGTTTAACAAAAAGGTATTTGTTTCCTAAGATTAAAACAGATTTGGTTTTGTAAACTAACGGTAATGTCAGAAAACAAACCAACTACAATTTTTTAATATATTTCCTCCATTGAGAAGGATTTAGAGAAAGCATCTTGTCATTGACTGGTATATCACAAAATACGATGAATAATAAATGCAGAAAGACTATAGTTTCACCTTAGGGGTTTTGGGGTTTTTTTTTGTTTGTTTGTTTGTTTGTTTGTTTGTTTCATTTTTAATTAATTCATTGAGAATTTCATACAATGTATTTTGATCTCATGCCCACCCCCAACTCTTCCCAGCAGTATCTTCGCCATCAGCCAAACTCTGTCTCTGTCTCTGTCTCTCTCTGTCTCTCTCTGTCACTCTCTCTGTCTCTGTCTCTCTGTCTCTGTCTCTCTGTCTCTCTGTCTCTGTCTCTCTCTGTCTCTCTCTGTCTCTCTGTCTCTCTCTCTCTCTCTCCATCAAGGCCAACTGGCATATAGTTGATCTACCAGGCATCAAATGCCAATAGCTCCTTGGCTATGTATAGCCTACATACCCACCTCATCTCTTCATGCCAGACTTTGTCTGTTTTGAGTATGTGTTGTTCTTATGCACTTTGTCACAACTGTTGTGTGACAGTTGCAGCTGCCCTGTTGGGTCTGGAAAGCAGTCTGTCCTTGTAGTCATCTACCTCTGGCTCTTAAAACTCTTTTGTCCTCTCTTCTGTACTGATTCCTGAATCTTGGGAGGAAGGAGTATGATATTGCTGTCCCAGTTAAAAATGAGATTTTGAGAGACATGTTTTTCCTTTCTGTCACACAAGCCCAGGAAAGACCAGACACAGTCGTCCATGCAGACAAAAACACAGCCACTTTCCTGGGCTGAGGGGCAGAGAAAGGGTTTTGACTGTATTATTTAAGTGAACCAGTATAATAATCACCAGCAACCCCTACAAGATGATACACACAAATTGAAAAAACTATTTGTAGTTTATCTTCCCTTGGGAACTTAAACTTCTCTGTTTAAAGAATTCTTGTGAATCAAAAGGCAAAAAGATAAAATAACTTAATAGAGAAAAATAAACTTAGGAAAAAGACAGTAAACTCGCAAAACAGAAATAATATTCCAGAATATGTTCAGAACATGAAACCCTAGTAAACGGAAATAACAAGACATTCTTCTTCTTCTATTCACATCCTATCCGCAAGGTTTGGTACACAGGGGTTAGTCGTACTAAGTTTAATTGCTGCTCTCATTGGTTTTTCAGACAACAGCTTGCCCATTTCTAGCCCAACTTGGAAATTTTCTACATTCGTTTCAGGTTATTCTGTAGGACTCTCTAGTTTAGCCACTGGCCCGTGTAGCATATAGACTTCATTCCATAAAGGAGACTGCTTTAATAACACACACTTTTTTTTTCTTTTTCCTTTCTTACTTTTTCCCTTCCCCCTTCCCAGTTGGTAGTACTTAGCCAGTTGATTGGAGGGTTGGAAGAGGTGAGAGTGAATGACTGGAGAGACTTTTTTTTTTTTTTAACAAAGTTAATCACTAAAAGCTGCCAAGGTTCTTTATCAGAACTAACACAATTTAAATTACTAACCAACTCCCAGTGCAACTGATGCAACATAAACAAATTCCTCTTAGGATGCAAGGAGAAGGGATTAGATGTGGTCCCCCAAGTGAACTTAAAATACAGGGTCAGGGCACAAGCTGCAGTCTCGAAGGGCACATTTTTTGGACCCTGCAGTTAAGGCTGATACTTGCAATCTTGCAACAATGCCCCAGCCCTCCCACGGCCCACATTCCAGATCCTGCTCACATTTCCCCCTTCAGTGTGTGATTTACAGTGCTTGCTTTTAACATGCAGATTTGTTTCAAGGTTTTATTGTTAGCCTTTAAGTCATTAGAACTGTAGCCTGTGCGTACAGAAATTGTGGACATATTCTGAGCCTCAGCCTATGTAGGACCCAGGTCAAATTCTGAACAGGAAGCTTCTGTTCATTCCTAATCAGTTTGCAGGAGATGGTTTCTACAACAGCATAAGACCAGCCCTCCTCTGCCCATGCCTAAGAATATTCCTTTCTTCCGTATTTAGAGTTGATTTAAATAGTACTGATGGCAAGTGAGGGGTGTGTGTATGTGTGTGAGTGGAGGCGGGGATGTGTGTTTAATGAACAGTAAGATGTTTTAAATAAAGAATTATAAAGACACCGTGAGTACATACAATCTTCTTTTCTTAGAACCCAACTCTGACAGATGCTAAGCAAGACTTTCACCACATGAAAGAAAGCCACGAATATAACTGTTAGATAGGCAGTTGTAATTGGCAGGTGTTGGGTTTTCAATGGGGACAAAAGACTGTACATTTTAGACTCTACTTTTTTCCCCCTGGAGACTAATTGAAAGTTGGTTCATTGTCAAGCTCCACATGGTGGGGGAGCATCTATCCAAGGTATTCTCTTAACTGTCAAAACAGAGTATCCATCATTGCTGGCCTAAGCGAGCTCTGACCTGGATAGAAAATGCCACACAGACTTAAAACGCCACTTCTGTTTTTGGACTGACCCATGTCTTCCCCTTTCCTCCCACCAAGGAGATGGTTCGCTGTGGTCTAGTTTGGAATATTCCATGAAGCACACTAACAATGTATCAGATTGGTCATGGTATGAACGATTTTCATGGATAGAAATACAAAGGCCAGTGTTAAATGAGAGCCTTTGTGGAGGCTTTGAACAGTAATAAATTCTGATGAAAGTCTCCCACCCCTGCCGACCATCCTAATCTTTCTCAGGCACACACTGGGCAGTTTACAGAAGCAGCAGTCCTCTGAGGGACGGATGCAAGGAAGAAACAAAACCGTTGTCTGTCATTCAAACTGAGAGAAATCTCTCCCCATTCAGCAGTCAGTCCTGGGACATACACCAAATGAAAAGTTCTTGTCTTCGTTGGCCTGATGACACGCTACGTGAGTTTACCAAGTCTGCCTTGCGTGCTGTCTATGTGAGCACAGCCGAAGCAGCAGATTTCCGGATACCGTGATTTATTTGATTCTGTAACCCAAAGCCACATGCTGCCTGGTATATAATGGAAGATAATATGACTTCTTTGAAGATGAGAGGAAATGGGGGAGGGGAGGATAAATCCTGGTGGCATTAAAACAGAGGGCGAAGAACTGGTGTCTGTAAGGGTTTCCCAATATCGTAGCTCAGGAAAACTCTAACCTTGCCTGGAACAGCATAAGGCAGCCAGGGCCTCTGTGAAATGCTTCTTTGGTGGGAGCTCTGAGCTGACAAGCCATATAAAGAAGTGTTGCAAATTAGAAGCTTATTTCTTGTCAACATAGCAGGGGTGGTCCTTTCCCTGCCTAACAATGTGGGGGTGACAGGGCCTTGACAGAAGAAGCAACAGGAAGGCTAGATTCCAAAGCAGAGGAGAAAATCAGCTAAAATAACCTTATTGGGACCTTACCTCTAGTTGGTCCTCCAACAGCTTCCTCCAGGGGACAAGGGACTGGGGAGGGTGCTAAAGGAACAGAACAGAATGTGCTAGAAGCTTTGAAATCAGACAGGCTCCTGTTGGAACTCCTCTTTTACACTGTAAATGTGTCTGGGTAAAATTTCTAGTCTTCTCAGTCTCAATTTCATCTGGATTCCCAGGAGAGCATAATGCAGACCGTCCAGCCTTGTTTACACATGGCCTTAGGTAACATCCCTTTCGGCATTGCTGCAAGGCTTGTGGAAAACAAGTGTGCAGGCCACTGTACAGTCCTGCTCGCCCTAAGACTTCTTTGCTTACCAGCCAATCAGCTCTCCCTTTTGTTGTAAGGCAGTTTTACCTTAACAGACATTTGTCTACTATTTCTTCCTTCCGTGTTAGCATGTGGAATCAGTGTGTGTGTTAGCTGTATATGTGAAGGTTTGCCATTTGCATATCACTGTCTCATTGTTTTAAATAAAACAGATTTTAAAACAATCTTATTGATTTATTTTGTGTGCCTTTGGGGGTGGAGACATGTGTGCCACCATATGTTCTGGAGGCACTTTTACTTTCTGAGCCTTATCTCCTGTCCTATAGCCTCTATAACCTCTATAACCTATATCACACAGAAGAAATCAAAACCCCTAGAAGGAAATATGACCTGCAATGTACCTGCATGTCTGAGCCATCATACAAACCTGGGGACCTCCTCAGAGCCCTGGACTGTTTGGGTTGCTCTCATACACAGACACAGACACACACAGACACACACAGACACACACACACACACACACACACACACACACACACACACTACAAATAGGCATTTCAATACATTTCCTGAAGTTTGGAAAATGCCTTACGTTATACTGCTTTCTGATACAGCTTTCCCTATGTTTAGAAACACTGGAGAATTTTTTTTTCCAAAAATGAAGCCAGAAAATGGCTATTGTAGAATGAGCATCTCAAGGTTTAATTCCAGGAGAAATACATATAGACAGAGCAATCCTAGCTCTTTTGAATAATCCTCCAGTCTTCTTGGGGTTTCCTTCATTGCCAACCATCAATATGACACACTCCAGTCATATGTGGCCTGGGAAGATATTGCCAAGCATTAAACATTTCTTATTTCTCAAGCTGATTTGGCCAACTAGTTGCTGTGTATCCTTGAACAAGTCATGTAGTGACTCTCTCCACCATAATCACAGAGTAGGATTCGTATGTATGTGGGGGAGGGGTCTGTGTGTCGGTGTCTATATGCACAAGTTCACTATGTGTTGACATCATAGCACAACTTCATGTTCCCTGAGAAACACTATCTCCTTTGAGACAAGGTCTCTCACTGGCCTAAAGCTCAACAATTAGACTATATTGGCCAGCCAGGAAGCCCCAGGAATCCTCCTGTCTCTGTGTTCATGTGCTGGATAACAAGCCCACATCCCAGTGCCAGTTTCTCACGTATGTGCTGGGGAACAAACTCGGGTCCTCATGCTTATGAGGCAAACACTTTATTAACTGAGATACTACACCAACCTATGAGTAAGGCTCTCACCTGCACTGTGAAAATTACCCTATTAATACTCACAGAGGTGCCCATATTTAAGTGTGATACGAAATGGCACTATCATGTCACATTATTACAAGACTAGTTAGACATGGCACAGCATCACAATAGCAGGATGGAGACACAGAGAACAGTTAACCTCCCAGCACGTGTCCTCTGAAAATAGAGGTCAATAATAAGCACTATGAGAAACGATACGAAGGAAGTGAGGCTTCCACTAGAACTATTCATTCGCAAGAATTTACACTGCGCCAGAACAAAGCTCTGACACTATGGGTCTTTAAGGCAGCCCCAGGGATACAGGCTTAAATCCTGGGCCAGGAGCAGTTTCTCTATTATATCCTAATCATGCTGACGTTTCGCTGACCAGATTGAGTTATAGTGACTTACCATACACCTGCAGACTCCTGCAGATGAGTTCTCCAAGGCAGAAAGCATGCCATACTCAGAAGTCTAAACTCACTGCTGTTACATAATGCTTTTACAGCACAGAGCTTCTTGAACTATACCCAAAAGAACAGCTAGTTGGCTACAGGGAGAGGTGTTCCACTCTAGTATGGAAAAGAGAAAAGATGTTTTACCAGCAGGATTTCATCAACTGATAGGCAATACTCACAGGACTCCAGTTTTTTTTTTTTTTTTTAGTAATATTTCAGCATTTTCTAGCCATCTTTACTCCAGGTCTCTGAGAACTCTTTTCAATGGTAATGGTAGTCAAAGAACAATCCTGTTCCGTGATGCAGACACATAAATGCTAGCACATACACTTGCCCATGCATTTATACACAGACACACACACACACACACACACACACACACACACACACACTCACATGCACTCAAACACACACCTATAGCCAGAAAACATAAATATTGAAAATAGTTACAGGGTTACAGGCATATAGAGATTATGAAAAAGATTAATTTACCGTTCATCAGTAAGTATTATCCAAATTTTGACCCACAGAAATCCCTTAAAAATTACTGAGTACCAAATTAATACAGCTATAGAAAAAGATCAGTTGGCATGCTTACAGTCCCAACTACTGGGAGATCTGACTCTGGGGACTGGGGAGGGTCCTTTTCTCCTTGGAAAGATGCAGTTTCCACCACAGAGTATCTTCTGGATGGAACTGTTTGCTATAGACATTTGAACATAAACAACCTAAAGAGTCTCAGGAATCTCTACACTCACTTGTTTACTGTAAATGTTTATCTTTGGTTGGTACATATGTCCAAGATAATATGGCAAATTTCCTTTTTGTGAAATGAATCCAAACATAGTAAACAGAAAACAAATTCAGAAAAGAAATACAGGAAAATACCACTTGTTTTCATGTGTTGATACAATAGCGTTTTAAAAATCCAAGTAAACCCTTTATTGTAGTCTCGTGTTTGATAATGTTTATATTATGTTATGTGTGAGACGTAGCATAATATAAGTCTCTTATCCAAACAGGGAGAGAATTCTGATTATTCACTCCTGAATCTGCATCATTGTGGTGAAGGCAAAAGCAGCCATTATAAAGTACTGCAGACATTAGGGCCTGTCCCCTGAGTTGGAAAAGTACACCTACTTATTAGCCATGCATCCTTGGGCTAAGGACACACATCTCTTGGTCTTATTTCCACTCCTGCCGATGGAAATACCCCTTGAGAATATGAAACAACCAGAAAACATGAAGCTCACCCTGGCTAAACTATAAGGAGGAAACAGATGGGACAGCCCGGGACAGCATCACCATGTCGGGAAAATGCCCACTTTTGCTGTAGCTTCCAGCTGAGTAGGTCATAATAAACTCCATTACTGGAGTCTAGGGTGTTATCCCAGATTTTCCTGAAGGATCACCAGAAGGACTTTCTGCCCAAGAAATGATATTTCACGAAAGAGAAAGGAGACGAAGTGATCAGAGAAGGAAATGGGGTGAGGGGTTGCTGGGTGTTACCCAGAGGAGCACTCTCTGTTACTGCCAGTCTTTATAGATCTGTACTTTTGGAACTGCCGAGGCAATTTCAGATTAAAAAGTAATCACATATACCTAAACAGTCTCCCCAGTGATGTTTGGAGAACTGATTGGACAGGACAAGGGGTGGGACAGTGTCTGGAGCTTCCCCATCCTTTCTAGGTAGCTTCAGGGTGTGATGCTCAGTCTCTTGCATGGCATCCTGAAGTGTGCCAGAACCTGTGGTTTGGGGAGGAAGGGGGAAGGAAGCTTATGACACAGGCGACTAGTTTGAAATGAATAAGCAAGAAAACAGTCAAATAAACCCATTTCATTAGCTCTGCATGTGAGGTAGCGTGAACCGGTGAAGCATAGTGCCCAGGTTTGCTTTCTATTGCCATGCTAAAACACGATAACCAAAAGGAACCAGGGAAGAAAGGAAAAGGTTGATTTGTCTTACATGCCCTGATCCCAGTCCCTCAGGAAGGGACATCTGGGCTGGAAAGCCCATGGAGGAACACTGCTTACTGCTTTGCTCTCTATGGCTTACTCAGTTTGCTTTCTTATGCCAACCAGGACAAGCAGCCCAATGACGGTGCTGCCCATAGTGGGCAGTATCAACCATTAATCAAGAAAATGCCCTACAGAGACTTGTGTACAGGGAATTTGGCAGGACACATGGCAGATGACACGTAAATCAAAAGGTACACAGAAAGCAGGAGACAAAGGCCATGAGAGAAGCATGCACCATGGTAGGTATGAAGCAACCGAGCAATCTGCTCATATAAAATGTACCATAACCATTGTCAACCAATAGTTTATGTTTTTCCAGTTCCTGTAGGGGACAGAAGCGTCACTTAACACTGGGAATCTGCTGTCACATGATCTGCTGGGCAGTCATGTGCTGTGCTTGCTCAGTGCAAAATTCAGCACAGTTTGTAAATCTGTGTATGCTACAGAAGGTGCAATTTATTTTTATCTTTTCAGAAAGGAAATTGCTCTTATTTTGTCCTTGAAACAACACACGCTTGTTATATGTGTACAGTCTATTTGCATTTTTAAGCTTGATAATTCTCCAAATTCTACAACTTAATTACAAATTAATGTTCCCAAAATATAATATTTCCAAAGTCAAAAGTAATATGAAAAATGTAAGTACCACAATGTTTCATATTTCTTCTTTAGGTTTTCTATAAATCTTGAACAAATGACTAAAGTTCTTAGCCCCCTCAGGAATGATATTGAATTATCAGTACTTGTCCATGAGACCGCCCCAAACATAATCACCGTTAACTGTGCTTAAAACACCAACAGAGCCTCAGAAAACATACAGTGGATTTTCACCTCATTTAAGAGCTAAGGTTTCTTTTTCAATATCTAGAATTTATGAGATCAACTTACTGGGCATTATTTCAGTGGGAAGGATTGTGGGGGTTTTCAGGTTTCCTGTCTCATAACTGCTCGAGAAATGAGGGATTTCTGTCAGCTCTTTTCCCACTGACATAGGAGGTGACCCTGTCTTCCTTCAAAACTCACTTCCATGTCCTGCACTTGTTTCCTCTCCATATGGTGGTAGATTGCAGGTCTTCAGACACGAGTTTTCTAAGCAAGACTCAAGACTGTTGTGTGTCAGTGATTGGATGTGTGCATTGTGAAGGCCAGTGCAGGAGGAGCTTGTCTTATTCTGTCTTCTTCTGTCTCATGGCTTTGAGATAGGGTCTCTCTCTGAATGAGACACTCTCCATTTTAGCAAAGCCAGTTGGCCCAGAAGATCTCAGAACTATCTTGTCTCTGTCCGAAGTGTCAGGGGATCTTACAGGTTTATACTTTATCAGTGTTTTGTTTTGTGTTTCTTTTCCAATAAAACAAAAATTTAAAAAAAAATGAATAATCCTTTAACCCTTCAGGATTAACCCTTAAGAAGTATCCTGAGAGTCTAACACTAAATTAGAAATTGAAATGTGAATAATTGTAACTAATAGAAAATGGAGACCATGCATTCAGATCATACCTGAGCTAATGGCTCAGATGATCCCAGCCCTTTATTGCAGAAGACTTAAGCTTAGAATTTTTTACACTTTTAAAGAATTGCAGAAGAAGAAAGGAACAAAAACAATAGAAAAAGTATGGGAAGAAAAAAGGGAGGGAGGGAAAAGAAACAAGAAAGGGAAAAAGAAAGGAGGAGGAAGTGAGGAAGCAAGATCGGCCTTAAAGATGACACCAGAGTGCTCGGAAAGATGGAGGTGTTTGTTTAGGAAAACCTCACAGTGCCCTGTATTAGAAAGTCAACTGGCCTAACTCACAGAATGCCATATTATTTTAGAGCAGTTAGGGCAAATGCATAAAGAAAGTACTAGAAGCAAAACCTACCCTTGATTCAAAGGAACATCTGACTAGATCATTTTCTAAATATTTTCTCCAGTGCAGCAAATATTGCCCATTACCTGACCAACACAGACTCGCCCCCATTTTGAGTTATAATGAGGCACTGGCATCAGGGGAGAGGGGAGCCTACCTTCAGCTGGTACAAAGTATCCGGGTGACAAAGCCAGCATAAGGACATTTACTGTAGGACACATGACAACAACTTGCTGTGTTTGCTGTGTTTTAACCTTTGGACCTTTGGGTGAAGTTACCATGCTCTATAGCCAAAAATCAGGGTGGAAATTTGACAGGAAATAAAAATAAAAAATAGTCAACGTTCAATCTATCTGCCTGGGAATTAAAAAGTTCGATAATGCAATTCCTTCTTGTCTAGCCTGGTGTTAGGAATTGCCTTTGCTCCTCTTTAATCCCAAAGCATTCGGACATGCATTGGATAGGAGACAGTATGCAGGGAAGTCTTCATGGATACCTCTGCCAGTTATCAACAGGAGATACAATTACAGAAGATGCTGGTCCTGTCCTGATGGGAGGGAACACTCCATTTACTGATCCATACACTCCAATGTATCATTGTGCAACCTGGGCTAAGCATATCTCTGGATGAACCTGTATAGATTCTTTGTTAGCACTGTCATTAACGGGGTCTTTCTAACCATTAATGAGTGATGTTAGTTGTGGGAGGAAAAAAATTTATTTGAGCAGGGTCAATCAAATGGGTTACTATTCTGAAATGAATATTACACTTGTATTCTTTGACCCCTAGATGATAAGATGACCATCAGATTCCAGTAAACACCCAGTTACAGACTGAAGTCAAGGATCAACAAGAAACCTTCCAGAGGACAAAGCGAGTCATGTTTTGTCCTCAGACTCATGCTGCTCACATGGGTCCCTCCACTGTCTCCGTTGCCCCGTCCAGCACACTGTGGGCTATGTGTGTTATCGCCCTTGCACAAAGTTATAAGAGTTTATTATAAATGTCTTAGCTTTTACAGCTCAAATTGAAGCCTTTAGTGGCCCTTGGAAATTCCTTCTGTGGCTTACTTTCATAGATAACACATTTCCCACACCCACCCCTTTCGACGGGCTCCTTCAGAGATTTGGTTGAGGAAAACCACACAGGATTCTGAAATCTGTAGGCCAGGCACCCACATCACAGTGACTTGGATCCCCATAGTGGTGGCTTCTGGCCAGTCATCAAAGTCAGTGCTTTCTCTTATTATCATTCCTAACAGGAAATTTGACTCCAGTGAATATATATAATATTTTCAGTAGCTTTAGCTCATAACCATTAATTACTTTGGATTTTATTTATTGTGCTTCTGGTATTTCTCTTAAATTTAAAACTCACCAAGAGTCTTTTAATTTTAATATTATACTATTATTTATGGGCAGTTGTAGATGGATACTGGAAATAAGAGGAAGGAGGTTTTCATAAAAATTCCTATCACTATTCTTTCCCAGATCATAGAAATCACAGATTCTCTTTATGTTGTGGGCTGCATCTCAGTTTCAGAACCGGAGTGCTCTTGCCTCTCTCAACACAGTCACAGGCAGATTAATTCACTCAAGAGCTTACTTGTTCCTTATCCCATTTCTCTTTCTCTAAAAGAAACCAGACATTTACAAAGGCCCTGGGGAATCTGGTGAGGAGAAAGGCACACCCCATCCTTGTCATCATGGGTCTCACATTCTCACAAAAGAGACAAATCTACAAGAAGAATACAAAAAAATAGAAAAAAAGGAAAAGGAAGGGGGAGGAAAGGAGGGAGAGAGGGAAGAAGAAGAAGAAGAAGAAGAAGAAGAAGAAGAAGAAGAAGAAGAAGAAGAAGAAGAGGAAGAGGAGGAGGAGGAGGAGGAGGAGGAGGAGGAGGAGGAGGAGGAGGAGGAGGAAGAGGAAGAGGAAGAGGAACAGGAGGAGGAGGAGGAAGAGGAGGAAAAGAAGGAGGAGGAGAAGCATCAGCAGAAGCATCAGCAGCAACCTGGTTTCAAGTACTGGCTAAGTATCCTGAAGAAAATGGCTCATTCATCCTTTGGATGGGGTTGCTAGGAAAGGCTTCTTGGATGGGTTGCAGAAGAAGCTTCTTTGATCAGGTGAGCTGTGGAGGCATCAAGAGACAGCTGCATGAGCTCTGGAATTAAAGTCCACCAAGAAGAACCTACTCCATATCAGTCTTGCTAAGTACATAATAACTGTGTATAAAGGGCAATTAGTGTTTAATCTCCAGCACTTCTGAGTTCAAGAATTTTTCCTTGAAAACTGACCAATTTAATATTCGGGCACAAGTCTGAGAGGAAAGAGAACATTTTAGGGAACCCCCAACAGTATAGTCAACCTCCTGATCTAAAATTCTGTCCAGTGATATCTATTTTGGAACAGAAGTTCCAAGAAGCCCCCCAAAATGAGAAATCCCACCTGCTCCTGAGTGAAGTGGACCAGATAGCATACATTCAAATTTGCTGCCCATCCAGTGCCCCTCTGACCTCAGACATTCCCATCTTCAGCTCTATGACCTCACATTGCTGAAGATCTATGATCTCTCAGGAGAATGTGTTGGGGGATGGTTTGGTGCAATGTATATTTAGTTATTGATTTCTGTGCTCAGCAATCTGTTTACACTCCAGATGTCAGCATTGTCATGATTACTGAACCATCTCCTATATCAATGGTGTGAAAAGAGTGCTACTCAATTTTCTCTTGTTGGTTAATAAAGAACTGATCAGCCAATGACTGGGCAGAGAAGGCAGGACTTTCAATTCCAGGAGAGAGTCCCTAAGGGGAAAAAGAAGGAAGAGAAGAGGTAGTCATAGGGAGACAATCCAGGAGGAGTCATGATGAGCAAGTCACCAAGGCATTTGCTCTGAGGGCACAAATGGAGCAGAGCAAGCCAGGGCAGACTCAAAGTGCAAGTAACACAGGGTCTGTGGCTAGGGAAGTGGATACAGTGTTAGAACAGATGCGTATTTACCCATTCATAGTGCTTAAAGCTTATTAATAAACTTAATAGTTCTGTGTGTCAATTATTTGGGAGCTAAATGAAAATAGATAAGACTATTCAACTTAAATTACAGCCTACAGGAATGTCCCCAGCAAAGCACCAGGGGGCCTGAACAGCATCTCCTCAGCACGCTCTTCTCTCTGCACCTGACTGCACTGACTCAATACTTTTCTTTGCCAGCTCAATTGGATTTAGGACTGCCTGGAAGATTGGAGTCACACACCTTTGGGTGTGTCTTTAAGGACCCTTCTAGAGAGTATGAGCTCAGGGGAAAGGACTTTCCCTCCAATGTGTCGGCAGCATCTGATGGTCTGGGGCCCAGAAGAAAAAAGAGAAACGCTAGATTGGTTCATGTGTTCACTCTCTCCATGCTTCCTAGCCAGCATAAAGATATTCCACTACACAGGGGCCATGCAACCATAGGTCCTCTGAGACCACGAGCCCAAATAAATTCTTGTTCTGTTTGGTACCTTTGCCCCATGTTTTTCCATAGCGACGAGAAAGATTAATGCAGTCTGGATAGCATGCAAATGCAGAACATTTTTCCTTAGCCATCTGTAATCGGTTGGGCAGTCAACACCTGGGTGACATGCATATATCCTAGTGCACAGAACCTACAAATGTGACATGGGGTGAAAATGGGGGTAATTAAAGATTCCATTAGGGGTCATGGGTTCACATTGGAGGAGGTCAGACCCCTAAATCTGATGATAAGTCGGTTTCTCAGAAAGGAATGGGAAACAGACACACAGAAACAGGAACATGTGACCAGAAAGGCAGTGGCCAGACCACTAATGCTACAGCCCAAAACTCCAGGTGCTCCTAGAAAGTGGAGGAAGCAAGGAAAAAACCCTCCTTTCCAATTATTGAAGCTCTCCCTCTCTCTCTCTCTCTCTCTCTCTCTCTCTCTCTCTCTCTCTCTCTCTCTCCTTTCCTCCCTCCCTCTCTCTCACTGTCTCCTTCCCTCCTTCGCTCCCTCCCCTCCTGTGCATGTGTGCATGCATGTGTGTGAGAGAGAGAGATCACATGCCAGAGGAGAGCTGTGGGTGTAACTCCTTAGGCTCTGTCCACTTTTTAAAAAATTACTTTTTTTTTTTTTTTAAAGTCAAGGCCTCTCGCCAAGACTGGAACTTACCAAGTGTGCTAGGTTGGTGTTCTAGTTAGGGTTTCTATTTCAATACCGAAGTGCCAAGACCACAGCAACCTGGAGAAGAAAGGGGTTTTATTCTGTGTAGGCTTTCATGGCATTGTTCATCATCAAAGAAGGGTAAGCCATGCCCCCATTTTAGGAAAGCAAGCAGGGCAGGAACTTGGAAGCAGGAGTTGGTGTAGAGGCCAATGGAAGAGTGCTGATTACTGGCAAGCTCCCTACCGTTTGCCCACTCTGCTTTCTTATAGAACCCACCATGGGTGAACCCTCCTATCAGTAACTAATTAAGAAAATGCCCTACAGCAGAATCTTACAAAGGTATTCTCTCAAGTAAGGCTCCCTCCTCTCTGATGACTTTAGCTGGTGTCAAGTTAACATAAAACTATCCAGCACAGTCTGCTGACCGAAGAGCCCCTGAATCTGCCTGTCTCTGCCTCTACCTCCCTGGGGATGAATTTATAAGCACACAGTAGCATCCTGGCTATTTCTCAGGAGTTGAGTTCTGGTGACAAAGCCCAGGCCTCCTGCTGGCATAGCAAATAGTTTTTCCTGAACTCTCTCCCCAGCCCTTTCTGTTGTTTTAAAAATCTCACATTTGTGGTCATTTATTGTGGCAGGTACAGGTGCTCGATATATAACCTAAAGGGTCTGATTTTCTTAAGGTTAGGGAATCAAACTTGTATTTTATTGGGAACAACTATTGACAAGGGATGAAAGAGCTTAACAGAAGACACAGACCATGGGCCGAGCTACAAGGGTCCAAACTCTCATGCAGTTGTGTCAAAGACTGTATTCTCAGAGGGCAGCTCCTGGCCATGCCTCATGTTATAAACCACAGCACAGAAAAATGGGAGGAAAACTGGATGAAGAATAAAGAAGAGGGACGGAGGAAAAGAGAGAAGCAAGAGAAAAGAAAAATAAAAGAAAAAATTGAAAAGAAAAAACCAAAAGACCAAGTTATACCCTGCTCCCTTTGGGAAATTCATCTTTTGAAAGGTGAAGGCATTACCACAGTGCCAAACACAGAGTTGAAGACCTTTGCAAACCATTACTGTCGTAAGCTACTATTTTCTGAGCATTGTTGAGGGACATCTGAACACACTGAGACCACTCAGTTGTAGGTCCTGGGCCAAGCTGTGGATGTTTCAAAAGAAATCGGGAGAGCTGAGATGGAAGTTGGAGGAAGGGCTCAGAGCACTAGCTTTCTCTCTTTGCCAAAGCTAAACCAGCTGAGTAAACTTTGGGAGCAGAACCACAGACTCAGTGAGGCCACCCCACCATGAGCTTTGACTTGAGCCCAGGTTCCATCACATCAGGGCAGACCCAGAGAATGGCTGCCAGACAGGGTGCAAGACGCTACACTTCTTACGCCGCCTGCAGACAGCAGAGTTCAGAGAGGAGGAAGGGAACATCTGAAAAACGATGCTGTAAGCGGAGGCTGTAAAAGAACTTTCTCATCAGCCTGGAAATGAATTAGTAGGACTTGACTTCCGTTCTTTTCGTTGTCTCCTACCACATTAAATCATAGTTAAAATGAAAAATCTCCTCTCCATCCATGATTTACCAGGCTTTGTCATGTGCTCGTGTGATTTGATTATGAGCAACCGAAGTGAAGGTGAAAGGTACTGGACCAACCCAGACAGGTCTAGGTTTAACATAGATGAGGTCACTTGAATGAGCTGGTTGCCTACCTACCTCAGGGTCTTTGTTTGTAAGAAATGGAAGCCTCATTAGAGAAGATAAGGGATGCCATTCTTAAAAATGACAATACAAAAAAAATCAAAATAATGGTTATTGAAATACAAACACAAATTTTAGGTTCTAACAAGTTTCAAGTTTCTCTCTCTCTCTCTCTCTCTCTCTCTCTCTCTCTGTGTGTGTGTGTGTGTGTTTGTGTGTGTGTGTGTGTGTGTGTGTGTGTGTGTGTGTAGAAGGGGACATATATGAGATTAGGATTAGGAGTGTGTTTGTGTGAAAGCCAGAATTGATTTTAGGTATGTCCCTCGCCTGCTTGCCAGCATTGTTTTTGAAATGGGCTCTCACTGAAACAGGGGCTCACCAGTTCAGCTAGACTGGTTAGCCAGTGAGCTCCAGTTACCACCGGTTTAGGGGATTTGGGCTCAGGTACTCAGTATGCTTGAGTAGCAAGCACTTCATGGCAGGTCTGTCTTATGCTAAGAGCATGAACTTTTGCAGGGATTCTGTATAAAAACAGTTGGGCTATCAGACACATCTCAAAGGGACCGTGACCTGAAAAGTTTTACAATAATAACTTTAGGCTTCCTTAGCTTTAAATGAATTGATACAAAATGAATAAAAGTAAAAAACAAACAAACAAAAATAAAACCTTGCCGTATAACTATAGAAATAAATATAAAATACAAAGATGAGTCTGATGACTTTTTAAATCCTATTAGACCAATGTGAAAGTAGATCTTATAAAAGACCAGGAAGCACAAAACCTGAAATAACATATGTTGGTCATTCCTCATTTAAAAAACTTAAAGTAAAATAAAAACTGGCTGAGTATTACAGGATAAATCTATACCTCAAAATGGTGGCTTGGTTTCATGCCTTTTCAAATTATACATATATAATAATTGATCTTGCTTTTATCCTAGGGTAATTTTAGCTATACTTTAATTTTCGATATTTGTACATTTGTGACATATGTGAGTGTCAATGTCATCTACACAGCATCCTGACCAGAATAAAGGGCTCATGTATTCAAAGATGTTCTAAGATCAAGCACAGTAGTCAGTGTCCTTGCTACAAGAATAAGAAGCTGAAAGGCCCCACCCTCTATATCTGGGGCACCTCGAGCTTCTTGTTATCTCTAACCATGTTGTAGAAGAGACAAGTGCAGAGACTGGGGGCCAGTGTGGACCTGTCTTGGAGAAAACTTTCTAGGGAGGGAGGAATAGGTATCTCCCTGACTGCCTGCTTCCCTGTCTGGGGTCATTTTCACAGATCTGCAGGGGGCCCAGGCAGGAGGAAAAACCAGCACACTGACAAAATAGCCAATTGCACTGTGCCAAGAGGAAGTGTGGACTAAGAACTATAATGAGTAGGTAAGCAAAGAGCCACTGGGTCCAAGCAGAGAATGTGTCAGCAAGAGAGAACAGCAGCCCTGCTGGCTCCAGCACAGGCCAGAGCCTTAATCTCTAAGTCACTGAGAAGCCCAATAAGTCAAAAAAAACTGTGTCCACCTTTGGAGTAAAGGCAGAAGGCAACAACATAAACTGCTCTAACTCCTTCAGATAACCCATGCCAATAGAGAGACAGCCAGCATCCAAGAGACAGCGAGGGTGGCTTGCCAGGACATAATTACGTTTAATCAAGATGGAAAAAAAATGATGACCATGTGTTCCATAATCCCAAATGAAACACACACACACCACACACCACACACCATACCACACACACACACACACACACACACACACACACACACACACACAGACACTCACACACAGACACTCACACACAGACACACACAAACTCTGCTCTTAAGAATGTCTAACTGTACATTCTCTCATCTCCCTTTATAAGCCTCCTCTAAAATTTCTGGCATGGGCCTGAAAGTCATTAGTAATTTAGCTGAAACGTAAAATTTTACTGCAGCACGTTGGTAGCTATTATGAGGTATAAATCTGTGTGGCTCTGGCAGGTTGAATTCCCTCCTCCCATTCCCCATCACACTGCCATTGAAAGCACTGAACTGTGCTGGGGGTACAAGACTCAGGATTTGGAGTTAAATTAGAGACATGAGGGCACTAAAATACTCTCCATTCTTTGTCTGTACCAACTGTTCCAAACTGCTTTCATAGGCCAAATCCCACCACAGGAAATGGGGTCTTCCTCAGGAAAATGGGGTTCAGTAAACTGCCTAGTTAAAAGCATACAGACCCTGCAGAATGACCAGATGCAGCAGCATCTGTTTGCTTTGCTGACACTAGCTGTTCTCATCCCTCGCACACCATGTTGGGAGGCAGTGAGAGACCTTGAGTTCCTCGAGCAAATTGTGAGACAGTTTCCTTATAAAACAGAGCAAGAGAGAAATCAGAGAAAGCCTTGTGTTCAAGAGAATTGTCCTACAGTCTTTCAGTTTGTTCTATAGTTCTTGTCTAAGAACTTCTCAGAATATTTAGGGTTTGGAGTATAAATGTAGTTTCACCGTCAAAGTTTTATGTTGGGATACAGTACCAGTAACACATATGACATCTGACCCTTTCCCGGAAGAGTGACATACTCAAATGCATTTAGACATGGGATTGAACCTGAGTTCTATGTCCTTAGCCAGGGATGGCTGGATTATGCTCTCTGCTAAGCTTGTGTGTGTGTGTGTGTGTGTGTGTGTAGTCTGGAGGTATCTGAATGGTGGTGACCCATGCCTATAATCTAGGCACTCAGGATACAGAGACTGGCAGAAATTTGGAGCTCAAGGGCAGCCTGGTCTATAAAGGGAGTTTCAGGACAGTCAGACCTTCATCCTTCATCACAGAGAAACCCTGTCTCAAATAAATAAATAAATAAATAAATAAATAAATAAATAAATAACCCGCTTGTGTTCTCTGAATAAGTGTGTAAGTGCTGAAAAGGAGGTGTATACATTGATTATTCTCTCTCCTCACTGTCCACACTGCCCCCTCAGTGTTCACCCTGTATCCTCACTGTCTATACTGCATCCTCACTGTCCACACTGCCCCCTCAGTGTTCACCCTGTATCCTTACTGTCCACACTGCATCTTCACTGTCCACACTGCATCCTCACTCTCCACACTGCTCCCCCAATGTTCACCCTGTATCCTTACTATCTACACTGCATCTTCACTGTCCACACTGCATCCTCACTGTCCACAGTGCTTTTTCAGTGTAATAGATAGAATACATAAGTCAAAATAAGTTTTCTTCCTCAAACTCTTTCTGTATTTTGGTGAAAACAATGCAAAAGTAACTCAGGCATTGACCATCGAATCTAACAGCTGCCTAAATTGGATGTTTTCTTGGCTTCGTTTTCCTAGAAAATTGAATGCTGGTGATGCTGTTTTTAATAAAAGAAATTAAATCTTAAGAAAACCATTAAGTTTACTTATGAATATTTCCAGTCTGTGGCACTGATAACAAGGTAGCCAAATAGCTCTGCATTCTCCAGGTGCCTAAGCCTGGAGTGGAGTTACCTGAAGTGCCAATGGATACTGCTAATGGCATTGTCTCCAGGGCCTTCTGGACTAAAAGCTTTTGTCAACTCTACCTGTGTTGCTGGAAAAGTGAGACTTTTACCTTCTGTTGAGAATGCTATGCATGTCAGTCTCTACTACACATCAGTGCTAGATAACTTTTTTTTTCCAGTGGGAAATAGAAAATATTATTCAGTGTATTTAAACTGCAATAGTGGAATCATTAAAAATAACATAATTAAAACTAGCACTGGAAAAGTAGGTTCCACATAAACTTTAATCAGCTATATAGATCTTTTTTTCCTCCCTAATCTGTAAGCCCACATGTAGGCACACACTTCCTTACTAATGTATTCAACAACATTCTTAATGTTTCTAAATTTCCAGAAGACACTCAATATAGTCTATTTGGGTATTAATATCTATTAATACCCATTAATATCTATGTGTAAAAATATTAACTAAGTATTATAACCTATCCATAAATTTAGGAATTGGATTTACTAGATCATACCCTCCACCTCAACAAAATCTCATAGAATTTCTTTTCTCAGAATGACACAAGGTTTAAAATGAAAATCAGTGCCCTTGGAAAAGGGTGAAATGAATGTTCTAAAACTAAGCTAATCAATATTTACCATGGCAGCAGCTCCTTCACAGGGTCTAGGGCAGAGCCTCCATTGAGAGCTAAAAACCAGTGACACCTGTCAGTCTCAATGACACCTGCCAATCTTAAGCTCCTACTCTGTTTGACCCCACAAACACTATATTAACTTTGTGGATCCAAATGTTCCTAGCCTGGCAGCATATATACATATACACATATACACATATGCACATATGCACATATACACATATGCACATATGCACATATACACATATACACATATACACATATACACATATACACATAT
>JANHMN010000018.1:6748321-6767746 GCA_030674055.1 Rhabdomys pumilio | reverse complement strand
ATACACATATACACATATACACATATACACATATACACATATACACACATACACATACACATACACATATACATATATACATAGACATATATACACACACATATACATATGTGTGTGTGTGTGTGTGTGTGTGTGTGTGTGTGTGTGTGCTGGATATATATATGAGGGTGCTGGATATAATGCCAAGCTCCTGCTGCCTCTGTAGCCTCCTTATCAGTCTCTTTAAGAATTCATCCCACTGCAATGTACTCCTAACCTGGTGTGTTTCCAGGAAGTCCCCAGGGTATCACCTGAGTATTGGGAAAGAAGCACAGAGTTTCTCTTTTTTCTAAAGCCTTTTACCACCCTTCCTGTTTCACATTCACCCACTCTTATTAGAGAAGTGAGTCTGCCTTGAATGATGCATCCTCACTGCAAAAGAACACTGTGTGGTTCTCATTCCCTGTGTAACAAGTCGCTTTAGCTAACTGTGCTGGATCCTTCAATGGCATTTCATAGACTTACAGTTTATTGAACCAAAATATCATGGCACTCCTTCTACATTCTATCAATAGCCCCTCCCTATACAAGTGCCTGTCAAGATGCCTCTCCTCTGTATACCCCTACCTAAACACATACACACACACATATACACACACATAGACACACACACACGTAGACACACATACACACACAGACACATACCCACATACACACAGACACACACACACATACATACACAGAGACACATACGAGAAAAAGTTAGCATCTCTACTGCAGCTCAATTCAGTTGTGAAACCCACTCACCACCACCACCACCACCACCACCACCAGCGCCACCACCACCACCACCACCATCACCATCACCATCATCACCATCACCATCACCATCACCATCATCACCATCACCATCACCATCACCATCACCACCACCACCATCACCATCACCATCACCATCACCATCACCATCACCACCACCACCACCACCACCACCACCACCACCACCATCACCATCACCACCACCACCACCACCACCACCACCACCACCACCACCACCATCACCACCACCACCACCACCACCACCACCACCACCACCACCACCATCACCATCACCATCATCATCATCATCATCATCATCATCATCAGTGGAAAGGGGCGCAGAGGACCAGAAAGCTCAGCATGAGGAACTCTGAGAGAAAATTTGGAGAGGGGTCATCTGCTGTCACATTAAATGCTCAGACCAAAAAAAAAAAAAAAATCTCTGTACAGATTTCTTACATCTCCTTATCTCTCTCCCCAAAATCCAGCTATGCTCCCCTACAGCTATCTCTTTGAGACAGAGTTAACAAGAAAACATGTTTGCTGTAGCCTTGCAACCTCCTGGCAGCCGCAGGATAAGGATAAGTTTATTGTCCTCTGAAAATGTACTTTTTGGTGGATTTTAAAGAATCTCTCTCTCCCTTTCTCCCCTTCCCTCCCTCCATCCCTCCCTCTCTCTTCCTCCCTCCTTCCTCCCCACCTCTTCCCCTAAGACATCATTATAGCTGTCTATGGTTATGGTGCTATGCATTCCTGATACTCAGGGAACTGAAGACTCAATGTCTCTTTCTGGGCCTCTAATCCTGCAATACAAATACAGGAGATATTCTAATGCTGCTCCTTTTGGACACAAAAGTTCCCATATGCTAATAAAGCCTTTCTGAAGGGTAATTTCACATCAGCTTCTTCCCAGGAACCTGCCTCCTCCTTTTCAGTTATAACAGTGCTCTGGTAATTCTTCTGAGGGAACTCTCATCAATGTCAACTGTTTGAGTTTTTCACATAAAAAGGGTACTTCCTGTTCTATAGTGTCATGGGTGACAAATGGACTGTCACTTGAAACTCGGTGTGTTCCTCAGAGTCTCCTTCACTAACCCTTTGCATGGCTTCTTTTCAGCCAGTTGCTAATGTTTCTTAGCAGGAATCAGAGGGGAAAATACAGACAACAAACTCTGGTTACATATTTAACAAATAAGATTTATGTCTATTGAAGTTAGAAGTTCTCTTTTAAAAATAACTAAAGCTCTTTTAAGCATAAATGAAATGATAGAGTTAAAAACTGAATAACAAGATGACACAATATGTTTTGGAAAATGAAAGCCTAAGAGCCAAAGTAAATTGTGTGTTACAAAGAAATAAATCTAATTGTAAACCATCAGAGAGGATGAGGCAATATGGACGTGATAGAAGTACAAAGAGCTTTTTAATTAGTGGTCTAATAAAGCCATTTTGATTCTCCTTGATGGATGCAATTCCTTTCTCCATCAACTAAGATGGAGCTACTTACTTCATGGGCAGGCCAGTCTCTTCCTATTACTCCATATTTGTTGACCTGGAAAGCTGAGCTCTAGTCCTGAAGGATTCTCTATGTCTGGTTGCTAACATGCACAGTGACGAGTTAGCTAGGAGGCAGGCAGCTGGCCTATGATAGCTAAAACCTAAACTGAATAGTAACAGTGTTCCCCGTTGATACTTAAAAAAGTAAAAATAAAAGAACTTATGGCTCATTTCCTCATTCCTTCGTGGATTTTGCTTGTAAAAATAAACAATATTTTCAGCATTATAAAAAAAAATACTTCAAAATACAAGTCAGAGTTTCACCTGTTCCATACTAACAAGACCTCAAATAGTGTTAGTGGAGGCCTTCTCTGGAGGCAGTGGTTCTGAAGTCACCAGCCTGCAAGGACACCACACCTCAGCATGCTGTGACGCAAGCCGGAGCATACCAGACCTTCAGGTTGGTATCAAATTCCTTATTTCAAGACATCTTGTTCTTTGAACAGTACAGGTGCAGGGAACAGAAATCCACATTATATGAGAGTCTTTTTGTTACTGCTGGGTCTTTATTTCTTTGCGTTATGTCCTTTCGAGGAACAGAAATGGTGACGTCAAATGAGACAAATCACTAGAGTGGTAAAATCCATTTACTTGCTATCCTAGAAAATATTGCAGACATAAATTTTCTGTGTAAGCAATCTACTTAGCCCTAATATGCTTTAAAAGCTCATCACTCCCTGTAGATCTTAAAAGGAATCAAAGAAAATGAATCTTCCTCCAACTAATCCTCCTAAGAAGACTTGAGAGAGAATGAGCACAGGCTAGATTCAACTCTTCTGGAAGAAAAGGACTGGTATTCCTGTGTGCCTCTCTATGCCTCTGTGTGGGACATCTTCAGTGTGCTTGGTTACAATATTGTTTCGTACTTAAGACAGGAGTCATCATCCAATATTATACTATGTACCCCAAAATTTGTCTAGAAGAAGGTACTCAATGATAATTGAGTATTCATTTTAATTCACGTGTAATTTTAAAGCTATCAGAAAACAATCTGACATAAAAGTGCCCTACACCCACCAATAGTGTGCAAGAATTTTTGTTGCCAAGATAAATTCATAAGAGAAAAATTTAAATAAATAAATAAATAAATAAATAAATAAATAAAAGATTTATTTGGGCTCATGGTTTTCAGATGTCATTCCAAGCAGGGCATGGGAAGTGAAGAGACGTTCCAAGTATGGTGGCCAAGAAGTGTGGGGGGGGTAGATGGAGAGGAAGAAGAAGAGAGATGGAGAGAGAGAGAGAGAGAGAGAGAGAGAGAGAGAGAGAGAGAGAGAGTATTGTGATTCCTCATTTTTCTTCTTTACTCCACCAGAGCTCCCAGCTTATGGGATGATGGTATCCACATTACACATTCAGGATAAGTCTTTCCCTCTCAGTTAGTTACCTCTGAAAACTCTGCCAGTCACAAACATACCAAAAACTGCATCTTATTAATTTCCTAATAATTCCTCAAACCTGTCCATCTATAAAGAACAACCACCACAAATCCGTCTCTTGCCAATTTGATACCTCAGTACATTTTCTTAATACCATTATACTCACCTTTGCCTCACAATGGTTTATGTTCATCTCACACTGCAAAGTTCATTCACCTGTAACAGTACTTACAGTTCCAGAATTGTTCAAAAGTTCAAGTTCAAAGTCTCCTCCAAGTCTTAGAGCTAATTCTTAGCTGTGAACAGCTGCAAAGTCAAAGCAAGTTACATGTTTCCAAAATACGGTGGCGTAGGACAAGCATTCTCAACCCAAATGTGAAGACAAAGACAAAGAAAGGAGAGACAGGATCAATGTAAGACTGTGCATTAAATATTGTGCAGTGCTGTGTGTCATGATGTGTGTCATGATGTATGCTCCCACCGGCCTGAGCATCCCTGACCCTGTAGCCTTGGGTATGCATCCCACACAGTCCTTTCCTTGGGCTGACTCTGCTCACTCTTGTGACTTTCCCAGTAGATATTCCTGACATATTTCACTTTCTAGGGTCTCCATGTCTCAAGATTCACTCCTACAGGTTTATATATCCGCTTCTCTAGTACTGGCTGCAGGAATCTGATCTCCTGCTCACTGCCTAACTTCAGGGGCCTTCCTTTGAAGTCCGAATGAGGACTCCCTAACTTGTAACCCTTACATTCTATGTCCCTGAAAAAGCAACATCACGTGCATACCAGCGTCTACCACTATTTTGTACAGCAGCCAGATCCCACCAAATGACAGCAACGGAGACTGATTTTCTGGATGGCTGAATATAGAGGAACATTTCTCTTGGTGGCTAAAGGAAGGAACTCCATTGCAAAAGGAAATACTTTAAAATTATTTAAAATGTTACACTTTTGACAATGGATGGGACCCAACTGATTTCCAACATGCTCTCAGGGTATCTTCCACATTGTCCCTGTATACACTATGTGGCTGATTCCAAGAAAATGTAATGTCTTAGGCAATCATACCTGACATGGCTTTGAATTTACATGTGCTTCTTTGGTGCACATACTACATGCTTTTAAAATAAATCATTCTCTTCTGCTTTTTGTTCCAGATTCTTACTATAAATTGGCAAAAGAAGCGAGCCAAACCAATGCCCATCTTAAATTCAGGGTTGCCTTTTATTCCCTTTGCCAGATTCCCATAACCTTTAAACACATCCTCGTGTGAGATCTTAAGGAATAGACACAATGTAGATGAGTTCTTGGGAAAAAAAACTAATACTAACACCCTCTTGTTCAATTCCAAGTGGGGTCCTTATTCCCATTTGAAATCTCATGAATGTGGCCTTTCCTCCTCACATCACATCAGTGTTTGGTCTGTTCTTCTGAACTCCCACCAGAATTATCTACTAAGTTCTGCTTATAACAGTCTTGCGCTTCTTTAGCATAAAGGTGCATGCCTTTAAAAATTCTTCCCACAAACCAGTTCCAAAATTGGAAACCACATTGGTAGGTAAAGCAGTTGCCTCATTCCTGGTACCAATTTTCCATATTAACCACTATCAATATTACAAATGGATACCACCATGGCTGTTAGATAAACAGTTGAAGGGAAAGAAGATTTATCTTGACTCGTGGCTTCAGAGCTTTCAGTCCACCATTGCTGGGCAGGAATAGAAAAGCAGAACCTCTTATATCATGGCAGCCAGGAAGCAGAGAGAAAGGATTGCCTGTGCTAGCTAACTTTCCCCTTCTCTTGTATCAAAGTCTCCAGGTGGTGTGATGGTGACAGCCACATTCAGGACCAGCATTCCCTCCTCAGTGAATCATCTCTAGAAATCTCCCCGCAGACACATTCACAGTGACAATCTAGATTAGTTGTAGTAAATGCCTTCAACCTCTGAAATCAGGTGTGCTAGTTTTCTGGGGTTCTTTCTAGGACAGCAAGAATATTAAGTTAGAAACTGAAGTCAATAGAGACACTGTGTCAGAACTTTTCGAAGTTACAATGTTTGTTCAGGACAGTAAGTAAAGGACAGTGACAACTGCTCTTTCGGCTCTGACTCCAGCATGGCTCTGACTCCAGCATGGCTCTGACTCCAGCATGGCTCTGACTCCAGCATCTCCTGCCTGATGTGTCACGTTCAAGAACCAACGACTGAAATATGACTAACAGCATTTGTTTCCAGAATTTGACTCATTTTGCTTTTGTCTACTAGAAATTTTGTATTTGTGGTGAACTTTTCACTTCTTTTTGTTTGTTTGTTTGTTTTTTCGAGACAGGGTTTCTCTGTGTAGTCCTGGCTGTCCTGGAACTCACTCTGTAGACCAGGCTGTCCTGGAACTCACTCTGTAGACCAGGCTGGACTTTTCACTTCTAATCCATGTTACTAAGTTGGTTTTATTTCAAGCCTGCCATTCACCCATTTTATAATTTATGTTCATTGAATATTTTTTCTGAGTTATGATCTAAACCAAATGATATAAAACACATTGCCATATTTAAGAATATGTACATAAGAATTTTTAAAACATGGCAGAAAAAACCATAGGCTGCTTTCTTTGCTTTAACTCTTGATTTGTACTTGAACTTTTGTAATGGTAAAATCAATATAACCATTAAAGGATTAATCGTTCTTTAAAGGTAAGGTACAAAAACACTTTCCATATCTAAAAAAAAAAAATTACCATAATTCATGACATTCTTCACTTTAAGAAGTATTTTTTATTCTTTTAGAGTTTGTACATGTTTGTTGAATATCAAATTTCTTATAATTGGGACAACAAATGGAATTTATTTGCTATAACAGTGCTCCCCCAAACCATCAGCCCAGGCTTCACGCACAGGACTCTCATCCCACAGGGGGGCTCCTCACAGCCTTCCTATCCGCTTACTACCACTGACACTTTAGCCAACCAAAGGTCACTTTCCGTTTTTGACAGTTTTATGAGATTTTCAAAGAGGTTTGGGTGCTTTTTGACGGAGCTGGGCAATGAGCAAGCAATACTCAAGATTTCAGGCCCTTGATGAAAATACATTTTGCCCCATATTTTTCTGTTTCCTTGAAGAACCTGGGTCACTTCATCTGCCCTTCATGTGGCTTGTGTTGACAGCCCAAAAGTAAAATATGGCTATTCCAGCTGAAAGTCCCTTTTGCTCTTTTAAACCATTTTATGACAACAACTACGACGACAACAATAAGAGGTTGGGGAGCTCCCTTCTGCAGGAAGACCTAGGCTGTGCCTGCACTGGTTATTTCAACCTCCTGAGCCAATCAGGTGAGATCAGGCTAAAGATTTCTCTAGCTTTCCAAGAAATCTTAGAACCCAAACAGAGCTGATTCGCAGCTAGGGTTTCTGTCTCAGCAGCACATAAGAGGCTGCCTGTTTTCTGACACTATGGGGCAGGTATCGGCAAGGTGCTGCCCACACTGCTTGCGCAGGACTGACATCCATCCGCAATCACAAACAACATTTTGCTTACTTAGGATTTCTTTAGAGGACCTCTTCCCAAGTGCTGACCCGGATTAACCCTACTTAACTTGTTGAAAATGAAAGGATTATGGGAGAAGGTATATGGTCATGGGCCACTGATGAATTAGACTCTCCCTTGGTGGTGTTTCCTTAGGCCTTTGAAGTGTGGATTGAAGGCAATCTTCCTTAATGTCCCCTCTTAGGGATCTTGTTTCATTTACAGAAGACAGTCCTCTGGAGAGAAGCAAGTGCAGAAAAAGGCTGGGTGGCACTTGTTTTGCTTATTAATCAAAAACAAGAAGTGGGGAGTTTCCTTCTTTACTGTGCTCTCGCTGTCTCCAGCTACACGTATCTACAGGACCTAAGGTTTTATTTCGTTGTAAAAGCTAGCGCCTCTGAAGGAGTGGAGACTCGAGGCCCTCTCGCCACTGATTTCCTAGTAGGAGCAGTAAATGTCTATGTATTCTCTGCGATGGCAATTCACACTCTGGAGGGGAGTTTTAGGGAAACAGTAAGGGTATTTGCAAAACTTGACTGCAGATAAAAACAAGGCACATTCTCATGCCGACAGAATTGTCATAAAGACCACACACCAGTGAAGAGCCCGGGATTGCCTGATTTTGCTCAATACTGTATGTTCACTCAAAACACAGTCACATCCTACATCAAATGATCTTTCAATATTTGAAACATTAATCCATACAAATGCATAGGCTTACCTCGTGAAAGTAACAGAATACTTTAGAAATATGAACAGTTATTTTGTGGTGGTTCATAAATGAATATTTTTAACGTTTTCTAACTCTTTCTACTATACTTATGCATTAGTTAATATAAAATATATAACATTCTTGCAAGGGGAGATGGAGTTATTATGATTTATTTCTTAGATTAAAGAAGCCAACAGAAACTTATAGGCAGTGGGCTAGTGACAGAAACCTGAAGGCACACAGGACAAAAGACATAGGAAAAAATTTGAACTGGTTTCAGGCCTGAGAGCTGGGCTCAGATCTACTCACATGGTCACATTCCCTAGGACTCTGACGCTCCTTCTACTCCTCGGGGACTCAGTTTCCACACATTCATTCACTCATTCCTTCATTCATTCATTCATTTATTGCAGTGTTGAGGATTGAACCCAAGTCTTCACACCTGCTGGGCAATCACTCTACTTCCGAGCTCACTCTCCTTTCCTTCACCTTTGAATGAGGACAGCAGTACCATTCTATGTATCTCACGGGGTTATTATATACACTGGGAGATAGTCACAAAAATCTTGGACAAGTGTGTATGGCTACTAGAAGACATGAAAATTCCAGTCAGTTCAGAGGTGACTTGGGGGTCAATCCAATTAGCCAATAACTGTCCCAATCATATCTGCACAATGAATGTGCGCCTTTAGCTCTCTTCTGCACTAACTAGGAATTTTGCTCGGTGGCTTCAGAATAGCTTGTTTCTCTGTTTCCACCCATGCATTCAGCTCTACCAGACACGCAGGAAGCCAAAACCAGCCAGCTCTGTTTTCCTACATTTACTGCCAGCAACCCAGTGAGCCTGCTGCTGTCTGCACACCTGCATGGAGAATGGCCTCAGGCAATCCCACTGCATTTGGAAACCTTTCCTCATCAGTGTTAAATATGCCACGCTATATACCGCATGCTACGTCTTCATTTTCCCACAAGATTGTCACCTTATCCACAGGAAAGCCTTGCCCTCTTACCTCACAGATCCATAATACTCCAAGTTGTCACTGCAGAAAACGACAGCCCTCCACTTGAGAGAGCACCTTTATCTTTGGGATTTTCCTTTCTTGACCTTAGACTGGTAAAAATGAAAGCCTAGCATATAGCTTGTTATGACTGAAGAATTATTTGCCTGACCTCGTAGCCTGAGTCATGTGACCTTGCTTTCAAGCTTGCAGGAAGGAATCTGGACTTCCATGGAAGAAGTGAACTTTCTGAGTTAGGTAAAAATATCTTCCTCTGCTTAGCCAAACAAGAAATAAACAAAAAGAGAAAAAAACAGCTTCCTGATAGAAAATAACTAATAGGAAATTTCCCGATAAGAAACGACATGTTGGGCGTGTGCCAAGTTACATCAGTACGTGGGATCTGGCTTGCAGAGAGAATAAAAGTGATTTTAGGACAATGAATGTGTGTTGTCAACCCTCCCGGTGAGCATTAGGTGGAGTCTGGCTGACATTGATTTTAATACCCTGGTACTCACTTGCAGAACATTTTAAATCATCTCAAATATGGTAAACAACACTCCAAGGACAGCATCATCCCAAGGAAACAAAGGGGCAATGTTTGTGAAAGTGTTGGTATTGGTGCTTCATTTAAAAAGTAATACAGTTGACTGTAACTTCTTCCAGAGTGTGGGACTGAGCACTGAATGTGGTCTTTAATCTGAGGCTTGGGGACAGGTGTGCTCCAACAGGCAGGCACAGGTAGTAGAGCTGTGAGGCTGCCCTGCTCAGCCTGCCAGGAGTCTTCAACACTGTCCCTCGGGGAACTGCCTCCACGCAGTGGGCCACTTTGATCTCTGCTGAGACTGCTCCAAGGATGCCTTAGTGTTCTTGGTGTCCGCGAGTTCATTTTACAACATCATCAAAGCAGCATTCACACCGGAGACAAACAATCTGGCCTCTATTTGAACAGCTCGCAGCTCCCCGGCCGCCTGATTCATAGAACCTCCTAAGCTGAAAGACAGTTAAAAAACAGAGTACAAAGTGAGAAGAGATTGGGCAGGGTGGGGGAGGGAGCGGGGATGGATCAGGGGAGGTGGGGCGGGGTTTGCCGGTGTCTGCTGATGGCCTGCACCACCCAGCACCAGCTTCCACAAATTGGAAGCTCTTTTCTAACTGTGAGACCACTGCAGTACTCACAGTTTCAGTGAATCATGATCTGGTTAATGGTGCATCACAAGCTTTGAAAGGATCACAGAAATATCAAACAGATTTATCAGAAGACAGGGAGAAAGAACATGCCTCCTGAGAATCTTAATAAAACAACATAAGCAAATGGGCTTGTAAATCAAACTTAAAAGTAGTGGAAAGACCCGAGGAGACGACTCAGAGGGGAAAAGAGCTTGCTGTGTAAGCGTAAGGAGCTGAGTTCAAATCCCCAGAGCCTGTGTAAAAAGCCAAGCATGATCATGGCCACAAACCTGTTCCTCAAGTCTACAGGATACAGGGAGGTGGAGACAGGAGAATTACTGGGACTGGCTGATCACCAACATATATCTCTGGGTTAGTTAGGAAATCCTTTCTCAAGAAAATAAGGCAGACAGTGATAGAGCAAGACACCCTCCATCCTCCTCTGGCCTCTTTGTGTGCAAACATATGTGCCTATATAACACATGCAGCCCACATATGTGCCTACATAACACATGCAGCCCACATATGTGCCTGTATAACACATGCATCCTACATATATGCCTACATAACACACAGGGGAGAGGGGTTGCTAAAAGAACTGGAGTTAACTCAAAGAAAGATAATTGAGTCAACAGTTTGTCCTCTTCCCTTGTTTGAATTTGACTCCAGAAGCCAATGAAGTCTTTTTAAAGTATAATTTTTCACTAGTATCACCCACCCCAAAATTGTCAAAAAAAAAAAAAAACCTGAAGATATTTCTTGATATTCTTCTCATGCCTTCCCACTATAATTCATTTTTTATTAAAAAATTATATCCTTCACAAAACATGAAAATAACTCATTCAATGATGAAATCTGAAGCCATAAAAACTGATTTTTGTAATGAATCAAAAATTAACTCTAAGGAACAAAGATAAAGACATACCCACCCTACTTTGCACTGAATATCTGAGAATGAACTATTAGTAACTTCATTAGTTTTGAGTAGAAGAAAAGGTTTGCTATCGAACAATATGAATGAATGGACAGATTTACATTAGCAGTCTGCAGAGAACAAAATCCAAACAAGCATCAAGCATATGAGAAGATGCCTGCTAATGGCCAGGAAAGGACAAAATTAAACAATGAGAAGCATCTTTTCTCTTAACATGATATATCAATATGTATATGTTAGCCTGCACATGTATTCCAAAGACATCTAGTGGATGATACCTTTGAGTTCAAAGGAACATACAATTGATTGGGCACTTCCTACACTACTTGTGGAAGTGTAACTTGGAAGAACCTTCACGGATGAAGATGACATCACAGCAGTGTACATTTTAAAGCACAAATAGGAAGGAATCTCAGTAACCAACCTCAGTACAAGTAAGTTGACTTGTAGAAAGTTGATCTTAGTCAAATCAAGGTTCTTTCTAAGGCTGCTGACCTGTTGAGAAGTCTGGAAGTGGAAAAAAGCATGATCCTTAAAGTAGTCACAAGTCAACATGGGCGTTGCTGTGCTCACTGTGATGTCAGGCAAGTCACTACCAGACAGCATGACTTCCTTTCTTCCTGTTATGCTGAGCTCAAGAGCCTGGGACTAGTTTCACCATCTCCCTGCTTATGAAGACCGTGGCCAGACTGTCTCTGGGTAGATGTGTCCCTGTGAGACACAATACATTTCTCCCTTGGGGCTTTGTCTACTAATGCTCTTCTTTTAGGCTGGCTGCTCTCAGAGAGTGTGATCTGGGAAGTATAGCACAGTGGTCAGCAATGAGGACCTCACAAATGCATCTAATGCCCCCATTCCCTGTCCCCTATCATGCCACAGAAACTTTATCTAACCTAAAACAGAAGTTCTGTAGTCTTATGAAGTATCTCCCATGTATTTCTTCTGACCAGAGTTTTCTTCATTCCTCTAAGGATTTAAGCTTTTGGAAACCAAAGCCTTGGAGGCTATCCCTGTCTCTCCCTCTGGGCTTCAGAAATAGAACATCTCTACACAATGGCAACAAACATAGAAGATTCTAGCTGTTTCAGTATGGCAAAGACAAAGCTGTCCACTGCCAGATACCTGCCTTAAAATCTAACTATTCACATGAATGAAGATATAGGTTCCAAGAAGCTTTTGTGAGCATTGTTTTTGAGCAAGAGAGCTTGCTGTCTACAACAAGGAGAGATGGCTACAGCAATTCACTAAGCCCCTATCTGTGCCCTCCCCTCAGCCTTAAGCAGGCCTGAAAGACCTTGTTTACCACAATAGACCAAATAATAGGACCTAGGTGGAGTTACCCACCTATCGTGGCATCACATACAGCCTGCTACTGGAACTTAGAATAATTGCTCGCTGAGCATGCCTTGAGACATCTCCGGCTGTGACAAAGGATAGGTTCCTTCACCCATCTCAGGCAGTGGCACAGGATAGATTCCTCCACTCATCTCCAACAGTAACCAAGGATGGGTCTCCTCACCCATCTCCGGATGACACAAGAAGGGGTTTGGTGGGGCTTTCCCTTTAAATTAAGAACTGAACATTAAACTTCAAGCCATGATCAGAGAACTTTGACTTGGCTTCATTTCCTCTCACCCTCCATCTCTTTTTTCATTTGCAGTCCCCCTTTCAGGTAAACCCAGTTGATCCATGGCCGGAGGTAGCTACACCTATGGTGGAATCCTGTGCAAGGATCAGCATGGTTGCTACCGTTTTCGTGGAAAGACTCTAGGAATATCAAGAACTAGAAGGGCAAATTGCAAAGTCATAAACATAATATAATTTCAGCTTTTAAAAAATATCCCTACCCTGTTACTGTGTTTTTGTGTTCCTAAATGCAGAAAGGCAGGCCAAGTATCAGCATATTATAAACAACTTTATAGAAGAGAAATTCACATGAAGAAGAATCTTTTTCCTTTCTGTTCTTTTTAAGCATTTGATTTGATTTAGTAAGTGTCCATTGTCTTGTTAGATTTAAGAAGAAATTAAAAACAAAACAGAAAATTGTATCAGAGTACTACTCTCAAAGCATAAACAATCATTTGAAGAATTGGGATCTAAGACAGACATGGAACTTTAAGGGTGCATAGGAAAGGAATCCTTCACCCCAGGATATTATCTAAGTGTCTGTTTGCTTGAGAGTCAAAAACCTCAACACAACTTCGTAAATTGAGTGGAGACAATGCTCTCCACAAAAGTGGAGAGACAATGCTCCACTTTTAGAGACATATCTGAACTAAATGTACTTAAAGCAGCAAGTGGGCCACACATGTTTAGGGACAGAATGTGTATGAGCTGTATCTAACTGTGTCAACAGGACTCTGGGATCTCTCATCATAGACTGTAAACAGTGTGCCTTATAAACCACCTTACAATTTCATGTAGAAGGAGAAAATTATTTAAGAGAAAAAAGTAAACCATCTCCCATATTTTTAGTCTCTCTGTCTCCCTCCATCTCCCTTTCTCTCCCTCCGTGTGTGTGTTTGTGTGTGTGTGTGTGTGTGTGTGTGTGTATACATATATGTGCCACATACATATGAAGATCAGAGGTAAATTCGCAGGACTCAGTTCTATTGAAAGACTCCCGAGAGGAGAGACCCTCACTCAAGTCACAGGAAGTCATAGCCACCCAATAATTCACAAGACACCAGTCTAGATGCAATCAGCAAGAGGTATATTTCAGGATCAACTGGCTGATGGTCAATCCATAACTCACACAGGAGGAGAGGAATTGACCCAGCAACCCAGGAAGGGGGACGGATGTTTAACGGGTAAAACCACAAACCAGGGGGATGAGGGGGTAACCAAGAGAACATCAAGAACGTAATCTTGTTCAACCATTCATGGTCAGCTAGTTCTTGGAACCATCCAAATGATTGCATCTTTTTTTGTACCATTCACCTTGTGGAATGTGTCTCCGTGCTTTGGGCCTTCCCGACCTGCAGGTGGGTTCTCTTCCCTGAGGTCTGAGGAATGTCAATCAGCCTCTCCCTTCCTCTCCTAAATGTTAATCAAACAAGTGTCCTCTGACTCAGGAATAATGTCCTCCTCCCAGAATGCAGTATCCTGGGGCAGTGAATTCTAAGACCTAAAAATCTCACATTTAGTTCTGCTTTCTCTGTGGAACTAGTGAACTGGCTGGCCTATATTTTTGGCTCAGGTCTAGGGGGTCATAAAAACTTTCTATATTTTTCATAAGTTTTCTATATCTTTCACTTTCTTTCTGCCATGTGTGTCCCAGGGGTCAAACTCAGTTGTCAGGTGTGGTAGCAAGCACCCTTACATCTGAGCCATCTCACTGACCCAACATTATCAACTGTATTAATCACAAAATAATTTTGTTTAGTTATGACTTTCTTTTAAGAAAGCTTTAAGATGTCTTGGGTGCATGCAAGCATCTCATTCAGAATAGTCATACTTGGCAAAGGTGTCTGCTACCTCTAACTTGTATTTAATAAATTCACTCATTATGTCTCACTCCAACTGATGCAGAAATTCATTTCTAATGACTTAGTAGATGACCCAATATTACCCTACAGAGGAAGTGGAACTGTGGCCTCCATCTGACAGGGCAGGGCTGTATATTGTCTTAGTCACTTTCATTATTGATATGACAGACCAAAACAATTTATAGAGGGAAGAATTATAGTTCAGGAGGTGCTCCAAAGTGGAGGCCTTGCAAAGTGGCAGCAGTGTGTGACCACTGCCATGTCTTACCCATAGTTAGGAAGAAGAGCACTTGAATGCCAGTGTCCAACTCAGTGTTTCCATTTTATCCACCTGGGTCATGGTACCACTCTGTTAGGACATGTCTTCCCACGTCAGTTAATCTAATCTAGATAATCCCTCACAGGCCTGCCCAGGGGCTTGGCCAGTCACTATTAATGATCACAAGCTATGTGGTCACACTGCTCCCTCCTGATGTGCACAATGATGTCCAGTCGCAGCAATTACTCAGTTCAAATGTGATGACAGTTATAAGGGTCATTTCATAAAACACTGATGCAAAAGTAGATCCCTGTTGTAAAACACTAAAGACGAGACTTTAAACACAACTGTAGAAATTTAAACACCTTATCTTTCTCTGTCAGGTTCTATGACTCAAGTCAATTCAGGAATGCTCATTTTCAAACAAATGATGACAGTTGACAACAAAGCCTTTTGTTTTACTCTGTAACGCTCAGTCTTGCATATCAGCAACCCTGGCTGCTTTGTGCTGAGTCAAGCAGTGCCTACATGGGTGAAAACGAAGCCCTCGCAGAACATGTGCGGCCTGACTAGCATGGTCACATAGCTACAGATTAAACCATAGCCTCGGTGGATGAAGTTGGATGTTTGACTAACAGTGCTGATGTTGCAACTTCTGGACCATATCTCATGCATTTACAAATAATTCCAAAAAGGACCATAGAAGAGACCAAAAGCATATTCCCATCCCCGTACACACCAATGTAAAAATATTTGGCATGAGGGAGAGGGAAATAGAATTAAAAAAAATGCAATACAGAGTTCTCAAAGAACTAATAAGAGAAAATATGAAATTTAGATAGGCTTAACAGTAAGAGATGTTCTTGCTAGAAGCTCAAAATAAAAGTCCTTCACTAAGCCATCAGTTATTTGCTGACTGAGTGCTAGGCTACAGGATTCGCTAGCACTAGTTAGCACTTACTGTACAGTACAGCCTGGGTATGGTTGTCATTCACAAGTCAACTCCCTTAATCCCCATAGCACTCTCAGTGTTGGATACCTTGACTTTCAAACTTCCCAGAAGGGACTAAGGCACTGAAATGAACAACGTACACATTCTCACATAGGCTGCTGTGTTGCCCATGTCACAAAGAATATTACTGAAGATGCTGAGACCAAACTCAGATGATCTTACTAGGGGAAACAGACATTTTAGTCGCCGTTCTAGTGCTGTGATGAGACACCATGACCAAAGCAACTGTTATAAAGGAAAGCACTTAACTGAGGCCTTGCTTACAGTTTTCAGAAAGTGGCAGGTGATGGCATGAATGGCACAGGAGCAATAGCTGAAAACCACATCTTGATGTGCCGGCCCATGTTGGGAGGGGGGGGGGGAGACTCAGTGACATTCTTCCTCCAATACCACACTTCTCAATCTTTATCCTTTCAGCTAGTACCACTCCCTGGTGACTAAACATTCAAATAAATGAGCCTATGGGAGCCAATCTTAGTCACATACATTTCAAATGTGAAAAAAGGCAAGGCAAGATTATATTTAAAAAAAAAAAAAAGAAAGAAAGAAACCAGAAGTGTAAAAAGCATAAAGGTGGGGTTAGGGAATATGCGGGGGCCAGAGCTGAATTTATAAATATGAGAATTTGTATGGAAGCTACCAGAATACAATTTATGTGTGTGTTTGCGTTTCTCTATAGACATGTATATATTTGACTTTATAAGTTCGAATCAGAAATGTATAAACTGGGTGTTTTGAAATACTCCTAATCTCATGAGACTCAGGTACCATCTTAAACCCATTTGAGATGCATTGAGTCTGAAAGAACACATTGAAGCATCCTATCTGACAGAATCAAACAGCCCATTAGTATGAGACTGCTAATTTTAACCCCTAACACATGCAATGCTGAGAGAGAGACCATTTGTGTCCCAAACCTCTGCCTTTTCTAATTGGGAATCCTGGCAGTTAACTGAGTCTTTTCCTTCATCTTCCACTGGCTGCTCTGGCTACAAGAAGACTCATTTTGCAAAGATGTTGGTGTATTATTGGCAATTTTTTTCTCCTGCTGTTTCTGTTTATTACCCTTCCTCCAGACTTCATCCTATAATGGTCACACATAAGATTCCACATTCTTTCCCTCACACTTTAGGAATTAACAGCATACTGACAATAAAATTGGAACCCCCATCTCTCAGAGGAGAAAACCTTCCTTGGTCAATCAAGAGTGCTTTGTGGGCACCAGCTTCTGTTTCCAGCTTCACAGACAGGGTAAGATGAATTTGGCTATGAACCCAGAACTTTTAAAGGCTCATTCCATATCAACTCATGTCTTAAAACAACAACAACAACAAGAGATGACCATTCAAAAAAGTAAATAGTCACGAGGCTAGGAAAAGGATAAACATTTAAACCAAAACACGGGGAGTTTGGCTATGAAGCACTATTGAGAAGAGAGAGTTGACTATGACGTGGGGCCTGTCCACATCTATAATAAAAACCAAGGTTTGGGAGATGGTAATTGGAACAATTTCTTTTTCATTCCATTTTAAGAGTATCTTTTTGGAGAAACTTGTGTGTTTGCCAGACTTTGATTTGCTGTGGGAAAATACCCTACACAAAATGCTAGAAGGATTTGTGTTCATGGTTCCAGGAGAGCCCTTCGATCATGGCAGATGGTGTGGAGGAGAAAGGCAGCTAGCCTCTGTGAGGACTCAGCAGAGAGAGAAGCCCCAAGCTAACTGGCTTTCTGCCTTGCCATCCTGTACTGTACTCAGGCACAGGGTAGTGCTGCCCATGCCCAGAGATCTATCTCCCTTAATCATCTCTGAAAAGCCCTCACAAACATATTTAGTGTTAAAGTAACAATTACCACATACCCTGATACAAGAGTAAAACCACAACGAAAGGTGTGACTGGAGCACATCCCCCAAGGCTGAGGCTCTGCTTCCTCACCTCATCTTTGTACTGTCAGACAAACATACTTAGCCAATCCGTGGGCTTCAGCCATGGAATTTAAAAGACAAGTATTAAGTGTAATATCACCCTGGTCACTTGTACAGTAACAGAATTCTTATTTGCCAGGTAATGACATTTTCAGCAAGAGATCATCTGCTGTGAAAGGTCATTTCATTTTGGTTGAAAAGCTGAATTGTAGGAATTATGTTTGGCAAAGTGATATCTGCTCAATCAAAATAAAACATAAAACGATCCGGCTGGGCCAATAGAAACTGTCCAATCATAATAAACAACATTCCTCTGTTGATGCCTTTTTCTGAATCCATGTTTTCTTCACCTTTTCTTTTTTTCTTTTTTTTTCCTTCTTTCAAATGTTAAATGGAAAGATACAAGGATGGGGTGAAGAAAGAAAAATATTTGGGGCCCCTTCTTGTGCATGAGTTGGATTATCTGAGACATAGATAAAACTGGGTGTAAGCCTTAAAATAGAGCCTGGTGTCAATTGCAAAATAAATAATGATAATGGTATTTTCAAGATCAGCTCTTTATTCAAGTTCTGTGCCAAAGCATTTAAATACTCCGTGCTACTCATAACATAGTGTGGGTGGTAAGGGGAAAGATGCATGACTCCTCCAACATGTTATTCCTGAAGAACCCATTCACGTCAGCACGCAAGGATACAATTAATTTATGTAACCCCGGTATCCGGATGCCTAAACACGAAGCACAAGAAGAAAAACACTCTCGTTTTGAAAAGAGAAGAATGAATCCAAACCTCGCTCTGTGCTGCACACTGCCCACAGTCGTCTCAGATAAGAAATACAATCGTTCTTGTTACAAATGATTCCAGCACAGCATGTCTATCAGACGTTTTTCTTCCCCCTTCCCTCGCCTCTCTTTTCAGAATCCAAAGTCTGAGCCCACACATACTTTTTCCCCAGGAGACTTAGTGTCTGCTGTGCTGGCAACTTTGTATAATGTGCAATGAACCGGGTGTGGTCCTTCTTAATTTGGTCTAGATGATGACATTTTTGGTCATATAGTTAAATGATTGCTTTCAGATACAGTTTATTTTAGGTCCCCTTCTCTACATTCTGTGTCGGTAGTCTGCTCTGGGGAAACTTTTTAATTTAAAATTTACCTTTGAGTCATTTCAATCTTGTCCATATACAGTTTCTATATTTCTATTAACCCTGAATAATAATGAACCAAGTAATAGATTTTAATAGTTTCTCTATTCTAAAGGGATGCAAGCAAGTGAAACTCTGAGTGGTGGGAAGCAGGGACGACTTCTAAAACAACCTAAAAATCATAAAGTCTTCAGGAAAGTTGGAAGATTAAAACTAGGGTAAGGATATTTTGTAAATTGAGTCACAGGTAGCTTTACTTGTGATATAGAACTGAGTTAATTTTTAATATTAAATTTGCTTCAATACACTGAATGTATTTATTAAAATAGGAATTTATCAACAATTTGTGAGGTATTTGTTACAAAAAAAAGAAAGTAAAATTTTTGTCCAAAAATAAAAACAGATTTATTTTGTAACTTCTGTTTTGAAAAAAAAGTCTTATGAAGTGTGTGTGTGTGTGTCTGTGTGTGTGTGTGTGTGTGTGTGTGTGAGAGAGAGAGAGAGAGAGAGAGAGAGAGAGAGAGAGAGAG
>JANHMN010000018.1:6694039-6748311 GCA_030674055.1 Rhabdomys pumilio | reverse complement strand
GAGAGAGAGAGAGAGAGAGAGAGAGAGAGAGAGAGAGAGAGGAGAGAGAACACCCTGAGTGTCCAAAACATGTATTTAAACATCACCAATTACAGACACAGTCCCTCCACTTAAGTTCCTGGGCACAACCTTTGCATTCACATTCAGGTGGAGCCAGGAGAGTATTTATGGAGTTCAGGGCAGTCCTGCTGGGAACCGCTTCCCCTGTGACAGGGTGGTAGTGCAACTTGGGTGGACCATATCCAAGAGAAATAGACTGAGGTTGTATGTGAGGCCGCATCAAGAGCCAGCACTGTAATTTCTTCATGGCTGCAACCTATAGGGATTGGTGAGGAGAAAAACAACTACAGACTACAAGCTATGGCGGCCAGTGAAGCGTTTTCAATTCTTGTAATTTTTTCCCTTCTGAAATCAATCCTACTTTTTCGTTTCTGATAAAGCCTGCCTTGCCGAAGACACCAACTTTAACTAAGCTATTGAAAGACCATGGTATACAGATACTGGACATGTTGGTACTCGCCGTAGGCAAGGAGATCTAGTTTTACTGCCTTAATGGTTAACTTAGGAAGAGTGTTTACGTTTCTAACAGGAACAAACCACAGGACTGTTATATTTCTGAACCAATCTATCTGCCTGGTGAAGTATAGAGAGGAAGGGAGGGAAGGAAAGAAGGAGGGAGGGAGAGAGAGAGGGAGGGAGGGAAGAACAGTACACACAGTGAGAGCTGCTGGTTAGCAACAATAAAATCTTCATCTCTATTCAATTCCCCAGGGGGAAACCCCAAAGACCCAGATAGAACAGAGGTGATAGAGGAGGTGACAGAGGAGGTGACAGAGGAGGTGGCCTGGAGGAGGCAAGTTGATGCTCAGGCTTGACACCTACCATGCACCAAGCTGTATCTACCTGGAGAGTCAGTTTGTTGCACTTCCTACCACTCCCTCTTCCATAACATAAAGGTGACCATGCCTCTGTCGTAGAGTCATCATAAAGTCTGGGTGAGGAAGTGACACTCAGTAGACACCTAATTGATATTTGTCCCCTCCGTTCAATTGTGAAATCTTACAAGGAAGTCTATAAATTGATCAGCTCTAAGATCATCCATTATCATTGCTACAGCAACACTCTTGAAGCTGGGTAATTTCTAAAGGAAGGAGTTTGTTTTTAGGTCACTGCTTAGGAGACTGAGAATTTAGGTCCACCAGTCAAAGCTCTGGTGAGGCCTTGTGGTTAGTGAGAACACAATGGGGGTCAAGATAGGAAATCGGGGAGACTCAAGACTCGGGCTTGCTCATTTATAACAATACAGTCTCACAGGAACTAAGTCACTCTGGGGACCTGCACCAATCCCTTCCATGATTCTGTGACAATACTCCTACTAATTTACCTATCTCCCTGTAGACCTTAATCTTCAAAATTCTACCATCTCAAGGACACCGCCATGCTGAGAACCTAGCTTCCAACAGAGAAGACTTTGAGGGACAAACCACATGTAAACCAGAGGAACCACTATAGGTACTACTCATAGCAGGGACATCCCCACCACCAAAAAAGGAAATTTCATAGAATTTAAGGCAACCATTTGCCTTAACACTCTAAGAACTCAGTTCATTGCAATTGTTCTTCATCTCTAAACTTGTTCGAGGAAGACAGGTGCCTCCTAGAGGCCTGATCAATGGAGCTGCTGGATCTTGACCTTTCAGCCTCCAAAACATAAGCTAAGTGGACCCCTTTCTACATAATGTACCCAGCTCCATGTATTTTGTGTATTCTGTTGTAATTTGACAGAAAGTAAATTAAAGCAGTAGTCCTATGTGTACTGCCTTGGACCTCCCTGTTCAGTTTTAATACATTTCCCAGTTTAGAGCCTGCATAAATTACAGTTTATAAAATCTAAGAGAGGGTAAAAATAAAGGAAATGAACCAATGCCCAAAATAAGGAAAGTCCCAATTCTGGATGGTAAAACTGAGGTAGGATTCCTGGATTTGCTGGTTAGCCTATGACCCTTAATTAGAAAACTCCAGCCAATGAGAAACCATGCATCAAAGAGGCTTGTCCTGTGGCCTCCACTTGCACCCACACACATGTGCACCTATAGCATGAGGTCACACATACACAGGCTTGTGTACCCCTTCCCTAGTTACACATACAAATAGGTTGAGCATAGAGAAAAGAATTTTTTAAGACATTTCTGCAAGAGAAAACAAGGTGCAAGGCTTCGTTCCACCTTCTTCTCAGTCATGAGGAAGAAGCCTCACAGTTCAGTCTTAAAACTAAGAGCCTTGGTCTGCTCCAGCAGACTAATATGACAGGGACATTGCAAGGGCTCCTTAGCCAGGCCATCGTCTCTTCACTCATGGGTTTCTAACAGGGAAAATGGAGTTGGCAGGTGGCTAGGGTTTTGGATTGGTGCTAATTAACTTAACTTCTGGATTGGTGCTAATTCAGGGCAGGAGCTAATTAGTATTAGGTTGCAACAGAGTTCAGCTCTATACGTCCAATTCTCCAAACCATTTTATTTTTATTTATCTTAAGACATAAAAGGAACTCTTCAAAGTGTGGTAGAGACGTAGATATTTTTTTCCTTTCTGGAAATTTAACATTGAAATGATCAAATGTTTCAAAATTGATGTTGAAACCTATTACCATTGACAATTGTGTGTGTGTGTGTATACATGGGTGTAGTGTGTATAGAAGTATGTGTGTGTGTGTGTGTGTTTGTATGTGTGTTTGTGTGTATATGTGTGTATATATGAGAGAGGATCTGTTTTCTGATGAAACTGATTACTGTCACCAGAAAAACATGAGTTGCAATAAAGCAACTTTATTTTATTAAATCAGCACATCAAAAGATAGAAAGCTATTATTCCTCAGAAAGGGGAAGGAAATGGGGACACTGGTTTATTTTGTAGTTGTTTGTTTTTTCCTATTCTTTTGGATGTGAGAAAAAATTGTCAGTGGTGTTTCCTTGCAAAATTGAGTTAAGCACTTAGAGAAAAAGAAAATAGCCACAATATAATATTACCCTTCTTAAATTCTTCCCAATCGCTCCTTGGCACCACTTTGGACAACTGCTTTGACATCCACTCCTGCCCCTGTTGCCTTATTCACTAGGTCCTGTCTGCTATTTGGCTCCAGGGCACCCATAGAATAAAGCAGAGAAAATACTTGGTACTCTGGGCATGACTCACTTCCCAGAAGAGTCTCCCTTTGAATTCCTCTTCCTCCTCCTGTGTGGTCATCCCTCCAGCTTTGCAGGCCTGCGATCTACAGCAGAATAAGTGGTCTAGGCCCAAAGGGGTTCTATTCTTTCCTACAGTCACCATTTCCTCCCAACAAGAGTGGTTAATGAAAACCCTCTGATTGGTTGCATTTGTTGCCCTTCAGTGTCTTGTTGCCATTTAAAGGGTTTAAAATTAGGTTGGTTTCTGTTGTAGCCTTTTCCATAGACAGTTAATCACAGGATTCGCTGCCACATTGAGGCCACAATGGGGATGGCACATGCGACCAGAAAGGAAGCCACCAAGTACAGGCCAAGTAGTTAATGTGCTTACAAAACACAAATTGTTTCAAAAGCTTTGAACATGATTTCATTTGTTTCTTACCATCCTTTGCTCAAGATTTGTTTCTCTAGGACCCAGTACCAGGCCTGGCATGTTTGTTAATGAGTGAATAGATTTGGTTTTTTGTTTGTTTGTTTTTTGTTTTCCCCTGAAAGGCTGACCAAAGTAATAACAGGCTTTTGCTTGGAGCAAGCAAACTCAGGATTTGAGGTGGGGAAGTTTCCTTTTACTGAGCTTCAAATGAAAGTCCTTCACTCTCCTTTCTGGCCTGACCACTGGGATCTATGACAATAGCGTTCAAAGTCACGCTACACAATGAATCCATTCAAAATCATCTTTCAATGAAAAGCTTGCAGATTGTCTTTGCTTAGACGTTCAGTCAGATTTAAAATCCAAGTATAAATGTGGAAGCTGGGTCTTATTGAACCCCAAATGTAGAAGGAATGGGGAGCATGATTAGCTTTGCCTTCCCTTACTGTGGGATCTACTGATATTGCTGATGCATGCACACCACCTCCTTCCTGGAAGCCTGTGATCCCCTGGTCCTAACGCACACACTCATCCCCTCCCCAGAGCCACTGTCTCTGCCAATCCCCTGGACTGCCATCTCTCCATTTGTTTTTCCAGTATTGCTCTAGCATCGCCGTAGTAGGAAAGTTCTTTTTGTATGATCTTAAGATGATCGTAAAATATTTATGACCATTCATGAGCCTGAGCATCAAGACCTTGTGAGTTCTGACTTGCTTTTCTTCTGGCTTGCTGTATCCCTTCAGGCATGTCTCTTAATCTGTCAGTCTGTTCCCATGTTACAGACTGGGGATGATTTGGCTGACCTAGTTCATAGGATGCTGGGTTGAATAGCTCGTTAGTGACTATAAGACCCATTGAAAGCACAGCATAATACGTAAATGCTCATAAATGACAGGATGCCTTGCAGAGCAGAAACTTTTAAGTATAAACTAAACTGCACCAGGTTTTCACATCATGCCCAGGGTTAGAGGAGACAGGGAGCAATTCCTAGCTTACTTCCTTAGTGTTTTCAACCTTCTGACTTATTGATAACCAAAGCACTCAACGTGGCAAAGAGGAATCTGAAAGAATTACCCTAGATAAATAATTCCTTCTTCAAGTTGCTTGCAACTTCTGAATTCTATTGGACACTGCTTGAAGGTATAGCAGCCAGGTCAATGAAAAGTGTGCATAATGAAAGTCACTGATTTCTCTTGTTGGTTTGGTTTGCTATGTACATGTTCATTTGGAGAGAGAGAGAGAGAGAGGGAGAGATAGAGAGAGAGAGAGAGAGAGAGAGAGAGAGAGAGAGAGAGAGAACAAGCGCATGCACGTGCATGAGCACACATGCCTGTATAATGTGTGTATGTGTGTGTGGTACGCATGTGCTTGTATGGTGTATGTGTGTGTGTGGTGTGTGGTGTGTGTGGTATGTATGTATGTGCTTGTATGGTGTGTGTATGTGATGTGTGCTGTGTGTATGCTGGGTGCTTGTGGTGTGGTGTATGTATGTGATATTTGTATAGTGTGTGTATGGTGGTATATGTGTATGGTGGTGTGTGCATGTGTGATGTGTGATGTGTGTGTGTGTGTGTGTGTGTGTGTGTGTGTGTGTGTGTGTTTGTCTGTCTGTCTATCTTAGAGACTAGAAGGCCATTCAAATTATCAGGAGAATCAAGAACCTTCCATTGCAGAAGTCAGCCCACCTCAGAATCATAAATACAATTATTATACTATGTCAATTATAATAATTCAGCTATCAACTTGACACAAACCTATAGTCATTTTGGAGGAGGGAACCTCAATGAAAGAATTACCCAGATCACGTTAGCCTGCGAGGCATTTCCTTAATTGATAACTGATGCAGAAAAGCCAAACCAATGGTAGATGATAACATCCCTAGCCAGGAGGACCAATCCAACAAGCAGTGTTTCACTGTGGGTTTTCCTTAAAGAACTTACCTGAGCTTTCTAATATGATGAAGCAACCTCTTTGCTCCATGAGTTGCTCTTGTTCATAGTTTAACCATAGCAGCGAAAAACAAGCTGGAGCAATGCTGTACTACTGTGTCAGAACTGACATCATATTTTCCTCTTTCCTCAAACTCGGGGTCTCACTGGATCCCATGAAACAAGAGCTTGGCTCTCTTGCTCTTTAAAACTGTGTCAAGGGTTGCCATTGCTTCTGTGTTGTTGAAACATGCTTAGCACTGAAAATGGAGGTGACCTAGACACACCCAAACCTCCATCTACCAATGCAGCTGAGGACTGCCAGCCAGAAAACACTGCCATAACCACAGTGACTTAGGGCCCACCAGCTGCTGTGGTCTCCATGGTAGAGATGTGATGCATCTGTTAGATGCAAAGGGGAAACGCCAAACGATCCTTTAAGAAAGCAAAATATGTCTAAGCTATGCAAAGCTTAAGCAAAGGCACAAATTTACTCAGGCCCTTTAAGAGATTTAAGCAGAATTTTAGGTTCATGTAAGAGAACTACATTTAAAACAAAAATCATAACCAATAGATGGAAATTTTTACAACATAAGGCAATTACAATAATAACTAATATAAATGAACTACATTCACAAATGCAAAGCTACATAATTTCGTGTAACCATTCATTTTCACAATAGCCTTTTGAGAAAGCCATTCACTTTTGTAAACATATTTATTTTGTGGTTCTAAGTAGGAAATAGTAGACAGTAGATTCAATATTTCTGTTACTGTCGCTTTCAAAATCAGGTACAGCATAAAAGAAGCGATAGTTTTTAAAGAGCTTGGAAAGTCAGGGATCGAGGCCAGTTAAACAAGCTGGGAGGAAGACGATGAGCTCTTTTGAGATGAGAAGTCTGTGACTAACGGTTTTCTTCTGTGGAAGGTTTGCCAGTTCTACACATGGGCTGGTGGTGGCTTGGCCCTTACAGAGAGACTTTACTGAGGGGCTGAAAAATCAGCAAAGCTTTCAGTGGCTGGTCATGTGGTGTTGGCAGGACAACTGGAAACTTGAGGCATCCTAAACACCTGGTTACTTCTTCCCACAGTGTATTTGCTGAAATCGGGAGCTAGGAAGCTTTCATAACACACACTGAAATCCCCTGTAGTGTGATGGACTTTCAGAGACAAAGTCTCTCTTGAAGATGCAACCTGCCTCAAACAGATGGTCGGACTCCTCCTCCAGACATGTGCCAAGGTTGGGAAGAGCAGAAGTGGAGACCACAACCAAAGTCCCAAACCCCTGAGGGGTAGACTGAATTTCCCACAGTCTTCCAAGGGTACAGTGGTAGACACTCTCAATAAAAAGACTTGGAAAAATATGCCTAAAAAAACAGGTAAATTCAGTCTTAAGCCACTTCAATGCAGGCAAGAATGAGGTGACCAGCCCTGCCTAACATCATGGCTCTAAAGTAGGCCCTTCCCTGGTAGAAGACGTCATCTAGAGCTTCTAAAGATGCTTACATCCAATGTTTGGTACAGAATTGGCAATAATTAGATTTGTAAAGAGCCCAAAAGGCATGGTGATAATCGGGAAACTAAACATAAAAACAGTAGATTAGCAATGGCTCAATGGCTCAGACATGGCTGTTGGTATGTTTGGGCTTTGGAATAATCAATATTCTAAAAAAATACAGTCAACAAAGGGCAAAATATCTGAAAAGAGACACAATTCCTAGTGAAAATTGGAAAAATAAAGATAGCCATCCTAGAAATGTAAGACATAATCTTGGCAAATAAGTCCTTTGCAGCCTACTGGCTACAGAGGATAGACAATTAGATTCATGGGCAAAGAAGCAGAAAATTCATATAAAAATAAAAAGAAAGAAGGAAATGGGAAAGAAAGAGGAAGGGAAAGAGGGAGACAGAGTGAGAGAGGAGCTAGTAGCATGGTTCAGTGGATAAAGGTACTTGCCACCAAGCCTGATGACCTGAGTAAGGTCTCCAGGACCTTACTTAGTAAAAAAGAACTAACTCCCATAAGTTTTTCATTTCACTTCCACATGCATTGCCAAGACCTACCCATGCTTACTCATGCAATTGCACACATTAAAATATTAAATAAATTAATGGAATTCTAAAGGAAAGGGAAGAGAGCAAAGACAGATGGAAAGACTTGGTAGTGTGTACCTGTTAATCCTAACCACTCAGGGGCTAAGGTAGGAGAATCACAAGTTCAAGACTAACCTGAAAATTTTAATAAATCTTGATATCAAAATAAAAAGTAAAAAGAAGCTGAAAAGCTGGGGGTGTAGTTCAGGTAAGTCATTGAATAGAACACACACACCTAGAGCCAATTCTCAAAACAGAAAAAAAGGAAAGGCACTGGGTGGGGGAGGAGGAAGAGAAGGAAGGCAGGAGGAAGGCAGGAGGAAGGAATGAAGGAAGGAAAGAAGGAATGATCCAGCGAAAATGTTGAATTTACATATAGTTGGAATCCTAGGACAAAAAAAAATGGAGACATTTGAAATGAGTGGACAACGTATCTGGAAAGGTATGATCCAAGAGTTTTTCAAAGCCAATGAAAACCACAAACCTAGAGAATGAAAAGGAGCATCAGACCTCAGAGGATGGACACCCAGGAACCCACATGAGAAACAGCTGCAGATCAACAAGACACACAGGTAAGGTCACCCTGGATAAACGACATGCAACTTCTGAGAACATCAACACTGCAAATGACTTGTCAAGAGAAACTAGGGGATACAGCAATCAGAATGTCATCCTTAGGATGCTGAAAATTAAAAAACAGAAAAGAGAAAGCTGACAATCTAGTATTATCTACCCAAAGGAAAATACAAAATGAGACTGGAGTGAAAATGTTTTCAGTCAGATAAAAGTAGTCAGAGGGTATCATCAACAGACCACCACTAGAGAAAACACTCACGCACACAATAGTGGGTAACACTAACATTAGTAAATCTAATAGAGATAAAAAATAGTGTGTGGTAATGACACAAAGGACAAAAAGAAAGTATACAAAGCTGAACTGTGGGGGATATTCTAGTGTTATTAGGGAAGTGACAAGACCAACAACTTGCGGAATACTATACTGTTAAGAATACATATTTAAATGTTTGATGTGCCTACTGGAAAGAATAAAAACCTACAACTATTACTATAAATAAAGATGATACAAGAAACAATTTCACTAATCCATAATAGAGACATAAGACATAATTCCCTCTAAGCTTCCAATCAGACTTAGGTTTGATTAGTCCAAGGTTCATCTGGGGGGACCTATGAAAATTGTCTGAGGGTGGTGAGCAAGAGCACAGGTGACCTTAAAATAGCCACACAGGAAGTTCTCCATTCAGCAGTGACGATGGTGTTCCCATGATGTGTAGATGGGGGCCTCATTCTCACCCTTCCCCACCTGTATCTTCTGTCCCCTCCTCTAAAATCCCATACATTTAAGGCAAAATGGAGCACAATTGACTAGGCAAAGAGGCTAAATTGTCGAGATGGGGTGCCATGATCCTCTTGGCCTCCTTCTGTGGGGGAAGATAGTAATTAACAGGCCCAGCCGAGATGATTGATTATGAGCTGACCGAGTACAACTACAAAGATGGTGGCAAGTTGGCTTAGAGGATAGACTCGTACAAAACCTGCTTAAGAGAGTAAAAGTAACTTTCGTTCCTTTCTAAGAATTTGTCCATCCTGTATAATTTTGTCTTAATAATTTACAAATTTTAAAATGCTTCAGAACCATTCCAAACCCCCTTCCTTCTCTGTCCCAGCTCACAGAATTCTGCTCTTTACAAATTTATTCGAAATATTTATCCATGCTGTGGCTGTTGATTTTCACACATGTTGTGGAGTTTTGTTTTTTTTTTCCTCTGTCTTATTTATCAAAAGCCAGGTACAGTTGAACACAAGGAATGTCTAAATATGGAAAAAGACACGTTGAAGTTTACAATGAAACTTAAAATGTCATCCATGTAGACAGGAAAGGATTTTTGAGGAATCAGGGGATCCTAGGCCCGTCCTCTGAAGCTAACTTTTCACACACAGCCTGGATGATCACTGCCCCCACATTACTTCAGGTGGGCTGTCGGCCAACAAAAGAGACCCCCCCTTTGAAGGCTGCAAGTCTTTCAGTTCAAATACTAAAGTCATAAAGGACACAGCACTCGATTTATAACATTCTTGTACTTTGAGGTTTTTTTTTCTAGAACCTTCTATGTTTGCTCTGCATTGAGAATGAATCGATCCTTGGGGCCTCTGCTACTCTCAGTGAACAGCCTCTGGAAGCAATAAAGGATCTTGAGAAATGAACTAATGGTGAGAGTCGTCAAACTAGAAATTATAAATAATCCCAGGCTTGCTGGTGTGTAGTGTTAACACCCTATGGGAACACTGAGGGCTTTCGGAAGCGCGGGTCCTTTTCTACCTCTCAATGAGAAATCATTTGCTTTGGATGACTTAGTAAAGACTGATCATCTGTCGACGTGAAATGGCTGATTTTGAGCCATGGATTTAGGGTTTGTTTGTTTGTTTGTTTGTTTTTGGTTTTTTTTTGTGTGAATGAAATGGTCCCTTGAAGTAAATAAGGGAAGGTTACTTGATGGACAGAACATCATAAATTACCTCAGGTTTATTATTTTTTAAAGATAGAGTCATAAACAAAGGATGAAATCAGAAGGACTTATGCACTAGTGAACTATGTAAAATATGAAACATAAGTTAAGGAAAGACACAAATATCTTGACAAATTAAGACCTCCACCTAAACATAAAAAAAAAATATTTTAAGTGGCCCATCCATGTTGTGCAATCAACGCGATGCATTATTACAGTTGTGCTTGGGGAGCTAATCAGTGATGCTAAGAACAAGCAGGATGTAAACTTCTCATTTTGCATAATGATGGCTTTGCTGGTTATAAACCCCAACCCCCACCTCACTCCTCTCTCTCTCACACACACCATATCAATAGCATAACTGAAGGATTCAGGGACAGCCCTGGTTTCACACAAAACTTGGTTGGTGGTTCAAAAGATGCACCACATTGCTTGCCCAGAGCGCTTTCCCTCTGCTTTTCCAGCAGTACTCCAGTGGAGACTTCCCGGCTCCATGGTACTCACCCTCATTTGGGAGGGGTGAGAAAGAAAAATCTGAACAAGTGTGAAGTCCCAATTTATCTGTCATGTTTCTTGCTCCCAACTCTGAACCAAACCCTGTGGCCAAAAGGGTCCTCTTGCTGTCCCCTACTGTGAAACCTACAAGTAGAAAACAGATAAGTTATATCTAAGTCCTGCGGCCAAAAAAGTCAGGGGGTCTTTGGGAGGGGTGGGAAGAATAAGTACCACCAGGACAAACAAAACATCATTGTTTGAATGTTTTCTAACACAGGAAGAAAAGACATACAGTTTCTGTTACTGATTATCTGTCTATGGATTATAGATAGTTTTTTAGTGTTTTGAATATTGTTTAAAACCAATATCTCAATGACCATGTAAAATCTGATAAAGAAATTGCTCAAATCCATAAGGATGAAGGCATATTCTTTCAGCCACTAAAGCCAGTTCATCTATAAGATGATAGTTTGGTATAGTTATTGTTTTATATATACACACACATTTATAATTTTGTACACTTTATTTTGTAAGTTTCAATGTAGCTTTTCGATATATATGTATTTAAATAACCATAACAAATCTTTAAAGCCATAAATTCACTAAAAATGCTCATAACTACCTACAGGTAGCTAAAAATTTATAAAGAAACTTATAAATAAATGTCTACTTTAAGTTTAGAACCAGGATGTGAAGAGCTCGGAGCAACATTGAAACCAGGAGGGCACTGCTAAAGAGAAAATGATGTCACCAAGCAACAGTTGAGAAGTGTTAATTTTGAGAAACACACGCACGCACACACATTCACACACTCATAAATAGAAACATATGTATAATTTAAGTCAATGAGTTTCATCAACTATAATTAGCTTTTTGATATCAATCAGTCAGGTCCAACTTGGGATTCACTGTGTGGCCACAAATCGCTATGAGTCTGGCCCAGCACAAAATCATAAACATACTTTAGACATTATAAAGTTAATATATGTGTTCTCTCTCTCTCTCTCTCTCTCTCTCTCTCTCTCTCTGTGTGTGTGTGTGTGTGTGTGTGTGTGTGTGTGTGTGTGCAACTTAGTCAAGTAGTTCTTGAATGTGAACTTTGTAAATGACAACACTATGTTACATGCACACACTTGGATCAACACTACAGACAGACTTCACAGCTTTACTTCTAACAATGAAAACAAAATTCACTTAGAAAATACCATTCTTCTGACTATGCCTTCAATTTTCTGAGTCCTGTGCTTTGTTTGCACCTGTCTGTACACGAGTCTTAGTCTATTGCTAAGTGATGCTCCCAAAACAGAAAGTAACATACAAAGAGCATGTGTGTGTATGCGCCTGTGCATGCACACACACATGCACTTGCATGTGCACGTACACATACAGTCTATTTTTCTTCTCTCTTCATTCCATAGAGCAATCACCTCAACCTTCACTACTCTAAGACACTACATAGGTGGATTTAAAGTTGTTACACACTAGATAAAATAAATGGCATGTTTTCAACCACCAAAATAAGCAGTCAGCACACATTTAGTTAAAATAAGATTTACAAACCATTGAGATACACTTTCTTTTCAATGCAGCCTATTTCATGTTGGGTTTTTAAACACAGATTAAATTTCCCTAAATGGTTTCATGACTCATGAGTGAATGTTCAAGAGAGTCTCAAATCCAAAAGAGAGAAATTGGGGGGTATGGGGGCGAGGCCTAGAGCTCCTCTTTTGAACATGTGAAATTGAAATGGAGGATGTGCACCAAACTCAAATCAAAGTCTAGGAGAGATTTAAAAACCATAAGGCAAACATGGGAAGATTTGTTTTCCTAATTGCAGGCAGCAAGACATTGCAAGAAAACAGAGAATGTTGCTGTGGTAGAATGAGCAAGACTTACACTTGGATTGTGACCCAGCCTTCTCAGCCAACATGGAAGACGTCAGTTTGAAGTAACATATGACATAGGTGTTTACATGCTGGGTGGCACTGAAATACTTCGGGTGTTTAGAGTCAACGTTGATCAGAGTGGTGGCACATGGAAATTGGTTTGTTTTCCTTACTGGGTGTTAGGAAAATCACAGTGCTGTCCACCGGATGGCATTAAGTCATTATTTTCTTTCGATTTTTCGAGTAATTTATCTAAAAGACTAGACTTTCATGACTCACAAAACAGTGAGTTTTCATTGCTTTATTAGGTTTGAGGTCATTCATACCAATTCAAATATTTTATATATGTAAGTCACTAGACTTGGTCTTCATGAAGACATTTATATACTGACACTACTAAAAACGCACTTTCTGAGCATCACCTGTGAGAGAAGTACACAATGACCTGGCAAGAAAATTCTTTCAAACAAGTCCACTACTAAAGACTTTGGAAACGCCTTTTAGTATCTCTGAGATGACAAGGTGAGCATGTTGAGTGAGGTCTTCTTGTTCAGAAATTCTCCTCAGAGGTACATAACCAATAAAGATAAATACACATATGAACCAAGACCCATACTTAGGAATAGCCACAGAGATAGTATTTATAATGACCTAAATAAGTACCAACTCAAATTCTAATCTAGAATAATGGATAAATGCATTATGGAATGCCACTGTAATAGAACATTACATGTCACAGAGAAAGAGCAAACCATTTTAAGCAACATGGATGGATCTCCTAAATATGACAGAGAAAATTAGTCAGGTATAAAAGAACGTATATTATTTCATGAGTCTACTTATAGAACATTCGTAACCAGGCAAGGCTGTCTGTCTCTTTACCCTCTGCTGGTGAAGGCCAGGCTATTAGTGTTTGTTATTGTTTCCAGGGTTTGACCTCAAGCCTGCATAAGCTAAACTTATTTTGTTTGCTTGCTGGCTGGCTGCCGAGGGGGTAGGGGGTGGGGGGTGGGGGAACGTTTCATGTAGCCTGGGGCCAGTCTCAAATTTCTACTACAGCTGAAGATGGTCTCCAACTCTTGATCTTCCAACCTCTAGCTCCCATGAACTGAGATTATAAGCGTGTGCCACCATATTCTATTCAACACGCTAGGCTTCTAACAAACATCTCTTGAGTGAATGCAAAATAAAATGAGATGCTCTTTTACTTTGTTTTTTACAGAAACACGGTTTGATACCAAAACATCAGATTGTCAAATACCCTACCCAGTAGCGTCCTCAGATTCCTCCGCCCTAGCCATAAATTCTACTCAAATAATTTATTACCTGCTCCCATCTTGGAAATATTATTAATCAATGCTCTGGTCAGAGAAAGTAAACCACACCATAAGTTATAATTTTCTTAAGAAGATTTTTTAGAAAAAAAATTCTGTAATTGAAGATGAAAAGACAAACCTTGTGTATATAGCCTATGGGACTTGTCTGTTCTTCACACATAATATTATAAGCTAACAAGTAGGTATAGGGAGATGCTAAGGATTCCAGAGGTGGGGTTAGGAAGCTGGAAGCCCTCTGGCTTTGTTATAATTTAAACAGTTTTCTGAGATTCATGACTTATTGCTTTCATAAGAGATCAAGAAAAATGAAATAATTCTCTGAGATTCGGGATGCTATCAATCTGCACACGGACATTCGAATTTCCTGTTCTGAAGAAACAAATCCCTCTTCTTCTCATGAGTCAGATGTTCCACTCCCTTGGATTCTCTGCACTTGAGTGCTTGTCCTTATAGACAAGGACAGAGAAAGGATGGGATCCATGCTGATGTCACAGTCCAGCCATAGTTCTTTGCTTTTGCGATTTACAATAATACACCACAGAATTACAAATAACAATTTTTTGAGGTTCAGAAATCAGTTCCACATTTGCTATCTCAAAAGCAGCCAAAAAGGGCAAAATAATAAAACATTATGTCCTGTCCTAAGAGGGGGGAGGGGCCGAGAGATTTACGTCATCCATTAATCAATGACCTCACCAGGAAAACATTAGTGAATGATTAAAGAAAGATGGCCCTGAGGGACTTCAGGGGGATTCAGACCGGCTTTTGTCAAAGCCCCCAAATCTAATGTAATTTCAGGCTGGCCTCAAAATTCAATTTGTGTGGAGCCTCTAAGTCATCCATTCCGCAACGACATTCAGGGTAATTGCACTTGACTGACTTCCAACACAGAGCTGAGAAAATGTCTTGTTCCCGGCCCTGAGTGCCCACAAGGAGGGCAGCCAGATGACCACACAGGAGGCTGCTCAGGAACGGTCTGCTAGAGACCCACCTGCTGACCGTTGCCCTCCACAGGAAGCACGTGTTTCTCCTTAATTCCTGCCAGCTTTTGGCTGGCAGGTAGGGTGTCTGCAGCAGGCTGCTCCACGGGTTACCACCTGGCGCTGCCAGTCGGCCTCAGACCAAGGAGGAAAAGGGGGTGCATTCATCTACGAGCTTGTTTTTCTGTGTTTAGGGCATTTCATGGGACTTGAGTTCTCACTTGGCAAGTGAACTGGTCTCTATAGTTTAGGAGAGTTTTTTTAAAAGGAGTGGGGATTTTGGTTGCTTTCACGTAAACTCAACCAAAGAAGGGATTCTTTGGGAAAGCAATTTAGTAATACCTAGTTCAGCCTCATTAAGCCTCTGCAAGTGTCCTCACTGTACTGCAGACTTGCCTGAAAATATACTTAAACGGTTGACCCTGACGGTCAGGATTTGAGACACACTATATTTTTAATATATAATTAATAAACAGGCAAATACAAAGTCAGTGTTTTGAACCATTAGAAAGAATAGACAAAAATAAATGTCCCAGGAGAAAGATGGAGCATTCCTTAATGAAGAGCATTGTTGGCCCCTGTCTTGGTAGCTTACAGCATTGCAAAAGAATAGAAGAGTCTCAACAAATGTCAACAGCCAGATAATATTTCAACCTCAAAAGGACCACTTGCTTTGGTCCAAAATCAACTTCATATTTAATTTTAACTCACACATTGCGTTTTGCATGGATAAATGCAGGGTAATACTGCACAAAATGTAAGTTTGTTTAAAAATGCAATTGGCTTTTACGGAATTGGTTTTAAATAAGAGCACAACTGTGAGTGGCAACCGGAACCTGGAAAAGAATGCTTTCTCTTAATCCCTCAGCCTATCTGGCCTGCCCTGGCAAAATGCATCAGACTGAGGAATGGTCAGCAGCAGATGTGCATGTCTCAAGTTCTTCAAGTGGAGAAGTCCAAAATCAAAGCATTTATAGATGTGATGTCTACTGAAGGGTTGTTCTCCGTTCATACGTAACGCCTCCCTTCCTCACAGTCACAAGTGCACAGGGACTCCCCCTCCTCCCAGCCAGTATCTGGACACTACACCTATTCACAGAGATTACTCCACCTTGGTATAGTCCCTTCTTAACTCTACTTCTTATAACCTCCACCTTGGAGGTTATAGTTCAACACAAGAACGTCAGAGGGACACATCAGCCCACAGCTCCTACGAACAGATGTTTGGGGTAATAGCTGTTTCTTTGACTTAGCCCACGAATGGCTGACAAAGTATCATGAGTAACGTGTAAATGTTGCTGGTAATAGAGAGTCTAGGTGTAGCCAAGTGCTGGATTTGCTCCATACACGTTAGGTTTTATTTGTAAGGACTTTTCAATGTTTCTTTTAAGCATTGACACAAATATCCATTTCCACTGCTGCTGGAAAAGTGGAAATCTTTCTTATCTCTAACTCCCAACGAGGACTTTGGAGCTGAAGTGCTTCTTTCACTCCTGTGATTTTTTTTTTCTTCTTTGAAAACAGTGACAATCTGAGCAACACAGCCCACAGAACAACGCAGTGCAGTCTGTCCTCAACCTCAGAAACATATTACTACGGAAATCGGTGCTCAGAAACTTGAGTATAAAGGGCCGTGGGTATCTTTCTTTCTAAGGGGCATTTCTGGCTCTGAAAAGAATGGCAATCAGGGAGGAACAGAAAGTGCTATACTAACACTCTTGTGCGTGTTTTCTGGTAAATATGAATGCTCTACTGACTTTGCTTGCATGGTCTTTTTCTTCTCATTCTGCTTTTGTGTTTTTAGGAAGTTTAATAAAATATTTGTTCAGAAAGTGTTCCGGGCATGTGAAGGTAGAAAGAGACGCCAAGTCACACAAAGGGCTGGATTTGAGAAAGGAACAGGAAGTTGAATGGGTGAAAAGTGGTTGGGCAGAAAGCACAAAGAAAAAATTTAAAACACAGAGTGACCCTCACAATCCCAGGAACCCGACTATCAGGGTAAAAACTGAACATATTTGAATCACCACTTGTTCCTACAAATGTGAGCCTGTTGGGAGGTTTGACATATCCTCTCTGGTTATTTTCAATATTTTATTCTCACATTTACCATTAAGCCCAACACAATGACTGCATCATGCCATGAGTTTCTCCAGGGAGGTTTCAAATGTCCCTTGTGGAAGCTGGTAAGGAGGGACTGGCTGACAAGGGCTAGAGATGTCTCTCTTGGTAGCATATTTGCATTGAAAACAGAAGATTTGAGTTTGATTTCCCGAACTCATGGGGGGTTTTGTTGTTGTTTTGGTGGAGTAGTTTGTTTGTTTGTTTGTTTGTTTGTTGTTTTGGCAGTTTGCCCTGAAATCCTAACACTGGAAACTCATATATAGTTAGATTCCTTGGGCCTGCTGGTCAGTCATTCTACTGGCATGGTGAGCTCCGGGCTCCGGGCTCCGGGCTCACTGCCTATAAGTAAGTAAGTAAGCAAGCAAGTAAGTAAAGTATATAATGAATGATGAATAGTACCCAGGGTTTTCCTTTGGCTTTCACACTCATGTACACTTGCACACAAATGAATACATGCACACACGCACCCCCCCCCCCCCCACACACACATACACACACCCTGAGAGAAAGGCAGTAGGGGAAGACACTATCAGAAAAAGATGCAGTCTGGATGTTTCCAAGGAAGGGACCACCATGAATCAACTCTGTGTAGTTAAATGCGAAATCACTTGTTCTGAGAGATCTCGCCAGGAAAACTGAAGAGGAGAAAGCTCAACCTACCCCCTTGATATTTATTTTCTCTTCCATTTTAATGCCTAGCCTCTGGGACTGTCCAGAACACATGAAGAGCTTGCTGCAGAATTTTCCAAGACAGAGCTGGTTGCAAAGATTGCCTAAGCTGTTCAGGTATATTCTATACCCATGTTCACAGAAGCAATATTCCAACTTACCGCTCCTTCATTCAGCTGGTTCTGAAGGGGAAACACCCATCCCCCTGCGTGCATACACTGTGAGAAATTCCTAGGTTTTGTTTCATGAATTTTTCATGGAAAGCAAAACAGTATATGTTTTTTCTTTGACAGAAGGTCTTTTGAAATGCCTTGAACTTGCTCTGAGCATTTGATCGGATCAGCTTTCTGCAATGTTGCTTCCCACCCTCTTGTTCTTCTCCATCCAAACCCCAAACCCTTCGGTCACTAGCTTGCTAAAGGCTCCGGTTTGATAACCCTGCAATTGGAGGGTGGAGTGGGAGGAGAGGCCTCATACCTTTGTTTTTCTGGTTCTTTCCAGCACCCTGGTGGCCTACTTGGGTGTCCCACAAGCTGTCAGTGGAAAATAGTGCATGCCATTTAGAAATAACCGCACCTAGAAGGAACTCCTGGGCTCTATACTTAAACAGAGGCAAGAGGGAGTCAGAGTGGTGGAAGCCTGAATTACTCAGAGAGAACCACTCTTTCTCCATGGTGGTGGGCCACAGACTAATTTCTTCTTATACTGAAGCATCTCAGGGGGTAGAGAGTATAAAATTAGGCTTTCCCCAGCATGATCAAAATGTAGGAGGTATTTCAGAGTACTCTTCTTTCAAGAGAAGTTTTCAGCTAAGTTAAAAGCTCATTTTTAAATAACAAAACAAAAATGTTTCTATTTCTAGTCTTTTCTTATAATGTCTGATTTTATTTTCTATATGGAAGGTGAAGAAAAGAAGATATATCCTCTGAAGTTCGAAGTATCCAAGTGTCCATATCCTTTCGGTTGTACCAATGGGCAGGCTCTTTTTTTATTTCTTTTTAAAAATAGCCTCTACTGGGGTTGGGGGGATGGCACAGTAGGTAAAGAGCTTACCTTGCAAGTGTGTGGGTCTGAGTTCAAATCTCTAGAATCCACATAAAGTCAGAGGCTGTAGCATTCGTCTCTAACTCCAGTTGCCCCCATGATAAGATAAGAGGCAGAAACAAGAGAATACCCAGAGTCTACAGGCAGCATAGCCTGGCACAGTGCCTCAGCAGCAACAAGAAATCTTGTCCTAAATAAGGTAGAATGTGAATGCCGACATCTGAGGTTCTCTCTAGCCTCTGTACATGTGCCATAGTACACAAATATGCACACAGACAGACAGAGAAAGGAGGAGGGAAGAATGGAGGGATTAAAATTAAAACAGAGTAGCCACTATCCACTATCTCTTGTATTCTGAAATATATTTATTTTCAAGAATCTCTACTACATAAAGGCACTGAAGGCATGTTGAGAGAGGAGGCATGGCTTTGTCAGCATTTGCATCCAGAACATTCAGAATATAACATGCTGTCTTCTTTAGTAAGCACTATGAAAAGCAGTGAGGCAAGCTTGCCTTGGTGGGAATCACTACACAACACAACACAATCATCCAACACTGCAGTGACTTCTGGTCAAATTCCAAAGCCACCATCTGCCTGCACACTCAACTTTTTGCTAACCATTTACATTTCTATCTCACAGCAACCAGTGTCTAAGACTATATCCTTTTGTATTTCTTATAGTGTAAGATGTACTTTTTATTATTTTGGTTTATGCTTATCTTCCATTAAAAATATTATGGTTTAGAGACTATGGGAATATCTTGTAGCAGATCACTTGTCTAGGACATTTAAAGGCCTAGGTTGCATTCCCAACACCTAGCAAAGTTAAACTTTATAATAATGCCCTTGACTTCGACCATGGATTATCAACCACCTTTCAACTGCCAAGCTAAGACCTCCTCCAGACCTTGTATTTGTTGGAGAGAAGGAATAAATAATAAGTTGAAAGTGACGTGTCTTTTAGGCAAAAAAGAATGATCAAAAACACTTAGAAATTTGTAATGAAAAGATAATTTTGAGCCTTGTATATGTTTACTTTTCTTTTTTTATTGGATTTCACACTTATTTACAGTTCACATTATCTCCTTTCCCAGTTTCCCCTCCACACACCCCCTATCCTGCCCCCTCCCAATGCTTCTATGAGGGTGCTCCCCCAACCCCCACCCACTCCCACCTCACCGCCCTGGCATTCCCTACACTAGGGCATCCAACCTTCACAGGACCAAGGGCCTCTTTTCCCATTGATGCCAGATAAGGCCATCTTCTGCTACATGTACAGCTGGAGCCATGGGTCCCTCCATGTGTACTCTTTGGTTGTTTAGTCCCTGGGAGCTCTGGGGGTTCTGGTCGGTTGATATTGTTCTTCCTATGGACTTGCAAACCCATTCAGGTCCTTCAGTCCTTTCTCTAACTCCTCCATTGGGGATCCCCTGATCAATCCAATGGTTGGCTGTGAGCATCTGTGTTTGTCAGGCTCTGGCAGAGCCTCTCAGAAGACAGCTAAATCAGGCTCCTGTCACCAAGCATTTCTTGGCATCAGCAATAGTATCTGGGTTTGGTGTCTGTATATGGGATGGATTCCCAGGTGGGGCAGTCTCTGGATGACCTTTTGTTCAGTCTCTGTCCACACTTTGTCCCTGTATTTCCTCCCTTGAGTATTTTATTCCCCCTTCTAAGAAGAACTGAAGCATCCACACTTTGGTCTTCCTTCTTCTTGAGCTTCATATGGTCTGTGAATTGTATCATGGGTATTCTGGGCTTTTTGTGTTTACTTTTCTAATCAGAGCTTTTGGGGACCCAACAGTGTTTATGTCTACAGTAGAATAGGAATAAGAGGCGTGGTTGTGTGAGAGAGCAGGAAAGGGCCTCCTTACTGAGATCATGCTTCCTTCCACTCTCTACTCACCATGTGCCACGCCCACCCCACACCTCCCAACCCCCACTATCATGGTGTTACTAAAGGAAACACCTGGATTCACTTGGTTAGGGGCTTTCATTATTGCTGCTTGTTAGTTGGTTTCCTTGTTTGTTTGAAAAGTGCTAAATTCTTGAGTGCACCAAATCTGGGTTCCTTTGAACAGAAAAACCTTCCAGTCCCACCTTCTCACACACTCAGAGGAGAGGTTCCAGAAGAGATGCACAGTGGTAGTTGCTAGGGTTTGGATGCTTGCTCCTTCTCAAACAGAAATTGTGGAACTCAATAATCAAGGTTAGAGGATTAGGAGGTTGCACCTTCAGGAAATTATTCTAGATACATATTACTGGGACCCTCACAAACAGGTTTAGTGTCTTACTGGGAAGACTTGAAAGAGCTTGCTCACCCCTCTGCAGTGACCTAACAAAGAACTGTGGTCTATGGTGCAAAGGTCCCTTCTTAACACCCTGTCTGCATGCACCTTAACCTGAGACTTTTCAGTCTCCAGAGCTGGGAGTAATATATTTGTCTACTTCATAACTCACCCATGCTTAGTTATTTGATGCAGCAGCTCCAGCCAGTCTGGGACAATGGGACTCACATATATTACTGTGAAAGGCAGATAGCATAAAAAGACTTTTAGCACCAAGTTTATAAAAAGACATGTGCATAAATCTTACTGACAGTAGGCTACCCTATCCCAAGTAGCAAAACCCTACACCTAAGGTTCAGAGAACATCATGAAAGAGGGAATAGGAAGACTGTAGGAGCCAAAGGATAGGGTATCTCCTGGGGGGACGGGGGCAGTGTCTTCTATGTGATAGCTATATCTATAAAATCTCAATGATATGGTCATAAACAAAATCTACATAATAATACCAACTGACACAACAACAGCACTAAGACCCCACCCTAGATAAGGAGCTGCAGGCAATTAATGGATGCTAAGAGAGGCAGAGGAGGTAGAAGATCAAATCCCAGTGATTGGTCCTAACTAGATGTATAAACAACATCAAACGAATTCAGAAGGTTGTGTGTGTGTGTGTGTGTGTGTGTGTGTGTGTGTGTGTACATGTATGTATATATGTAACAATAATAATTAAAGAAAATGAGCTCAATAACTTGAGAGAGTCTTGGGAGGAGCTTAAAGTGGTAAAATTATGTAAATACAAAATTTGTACATAAAATTTTTAAAAACTAAATAAAAAAATAATCTCAGACCTCAGGAAGCAGAGATAGGAGGATCTTTGTGAGTCTGGGGACACTCTGATCTACATAGAAAATTTCAGGCCAAGCAGGCCTATGTAGTCAGACCCTACATCAAAAACAATTTTTTAAAAAATCAGTGTAAAATATATAGATTTCATATGTCATTGTAAACTTGGTGTTCATGAAGTACAACCATAAGGATCTGGCTTAAAATCCCCAGAACTTATGTAAAAGCTGACTTGGGTAGCACCTGTTTGTAATACCCGTGCCTGTAATGAAAGCTGGGAAGTAGAGGCAGAAGCATCTGCAGAAGCTGGAAAGCCAGCTTGCTGGGGATACGCAGTGACAAATGAGAGACCCTCTGACCGCCACACTTACACACGAACACACAAACTGTAGCTCAGGAGAGCCTTTACATTTTAGGTTTATCTCTTCCAAAGTTAGGCACCCAAAGCTAGAAGTCTATGAATTGCAGACAACTATTAGTCCAAAGAGAGACTTTATAAATAGAAGATTTTGTATATCCGTCTATCCGTCTGCAGCCTAGTAAAGCGTAGAACACTGTCTAGAGAATGTGATCTAAGTAGACAAACAATTCAGATAATGTAAATTGCAGTTCAGGGCCTAAAAAGTACAAAATAACATGTTTAGTCTAAAAAAATTAGAGAGACCTAAAATGGTATGCGAAATCTAACAAAAGTTTTTGCGGGATGAGGCAACATCAGAAGGCCAAAATATAAATTAAAACCAAAGAGGGGCTTTTTCTGTTTGGTTTGGTTTGGTTTTAAATGGTGCAACATGGAAGTAGCTGCCAAAAGAAATCCTCCTAGTGTTCAAGACCGATGGAGACAAGCAAAGTGAAGACCAGTGACCTGTGGTTACAGTTGGGGATGAATGTTCATAAATGGTGCTAAGCTACAAACAAACTCACGGCTTACCCTCGAATCCCATGTTGGTGCACAGCAGCCTTATCTACCCAAAAAGTTCTTCCCCTAGCACCCATCTCAGTGACTTAGGGAGTGTTTTCCTTCTCCAGGACAAAAGATGTCACTTGAGGCAGAAAAAGTACTATGTACTCACTTGCATTGATTTTGAGGCTGTATATCTCAGAAGACAAAAGAGAAATAAGGTAATACCACTGCTAATGACAGATGCTGCTGCTCCCTGGGGTAAGTGGAGGTGAGGGGAAGCCAAGGACGTTTATGGAGGGGATGCCATCAGTTTAACAAGACCGACCAATATTACGGTGTGAGAATCTTATAGCTAGTTCTACCTTGTCAGGCTGCCCTTCAGAGCTGTTTATGGAGACAAAATGAATGGAAGAAGTTTATGTGCATTAATGAAATGCAAAAACCAAGAATAAGGAAAAGGCCTCTATCATATGTCTGTGTAGAAATGCAGGCTAGAAACCAGAGGGCTGAAACCATTAAGCAGGCATGATCCACAGATGACAGAAGAGCTGTTACTCATAATCTTGGAGGAAAATGTTTGTTAACTACAGGTTTTATACCCTAGTGGATATTTTAAATGTGAAATGGCAATGCACTGATACTCTCTGAAAATCAGACCGAAGACTCAATGAGCCATGTGATTATGTAAAAACTGAGTGTCTTGGTTAGTGTTCTTTTGCTGTGAAAAGACACCATGACCATAGCAACTCTTATAAAGGAAAGCATTTTAATTGGGGCTGACTTACAGTATGATGGCTAACACAGTGGCAGAGAGTTCTATATCAGCCTCCATGGGCAGCAGGAAGAAGCAGAGAGCTTCTGAAAACCTCAAAGCTCATCTCCAGTGACAAGCTTCCTCCAACAAGGTCATGCTTACTCCATCAAAGCCACACCTTCTAATCCTAAGTAGTGCCACTCCCTGATGACTAAGCATTCAAATATATGAGCCTATTCAGAGATTCTTATTCAAACTACCATATAAAGCTGAGCACAATGGTGTGAGCTTGTAATTGTAGAACTCAGGAAATTGAAACAGGGGGATCATGAGTTCAAGATCAGCCTCAGTCACATAGCAAGTTCCAAGCTAGTTTGAGTTATATGAGACAAAAAAAGATTTACTTCAAAACACTATCTAAAATTTAAGACCTTTTCTGCCAAAGGATGCTGATACAACATCAAGTCTATTTAACATATCAGCCTAAATAATAATGACAAATAAATCAAAAAACAAATATAAATTTTCCAAGAAAATCATAACAACCAAATATACTAGCTAACAACAATACTAACAGCTTACACTGATGGTTTCTATATGCTAGATAATCAATGTTTTCTGCTGATTGATCTCAAAAAAATTCATAAAACAACTGCTACAATTATACTTACCTTCCAAATGAGAAACAAGTTTCAGAGACTCAGTGAATTATCTTTGGCTGCATGATGTGAAACTAGACATCAGCATGAACTTACAAATCTAAGAACATTTTTATTTGAAAATTTAAACAGTCGAGTATCAAAACCCCTAGGACATATCCAAAATTCAAATGACAATTTTTTTCTCACTCCTAAAAAAAAAAAAATCTTATTTTCCTAGATCTTGTCATTTATTCACATTTAAGCTAAAATGCTCAAGCCAAATCTTGGGAATTATCTTTAATTTCCACTGTCACACTGTTGACCCATGTGACCATCATCACTGTAGACTGAAAAATTATAAAAATCATTTTATAAAATGATTACAGGCTTTTCTTTAGACTTTTCTTTAAAGAGAATGAAAAATAGAGAAAGTTTTTATGATCCCTAGACCTGAACAAAAGAATACGGGTTCACTAGTTCAAGGAAGTGGAACTGAATGTAAGATTTTAGGTCTTCACTGCCCTGGGATACACTCCAGGAGGAGCACATTATCCCTGAGTCAGAGGACACTTGCCAGATTAACATTCCTTAGACCTCAGGGAAGAGAACCTACCTGTGGGTAAGGAAGGCCCAAAGCAGGAAGACACATTCCTGACCACAAAGAAAAATGCAAGTCATCTAGGTGGGGCTGAGAAACTAGTAGCCACGATGACAGGGCAACAACTGAGAAATAGTTGAGCAAGTGACATGGCAAGACCACATTTTTGAGAAGAATGAGTATACAGAGTGTTTTCCACATGACCCTGATTCACTTAGGTTGGGTTCCTCTGGAATTCTTCAATATTTTTATGTTATATTTCCTTAGCAACCCCTCACCCTCTCCTCACTCCCCTGGTTTGTAGTTTTCCCCTTTTAAAAAGCTCCTCAGCCAGCAGCTGGTCTTTTGTCAATTCAGCTCCTGCGTGAGCAAATGAATTGATCTTGGCCGGCCAACTCTCCCTAATAAACCTCTGCTGATTGCATCCAGGTACAGTGTCTTGTGATTTTTGGGTGGCCATGACTTCCCGAGACTTGAGTAAGGGTCTCCCGAGTTTGGGGGTCTTCATCACCTCCCACTCCCAGCTCCTGATGGCTTCTACAGCATCTAAGTACTGATCTCGCTTCTGTCCATCTTGATTGCCTTTACTCCAAACACATAGTAAATGGACATTCTCTACAGACTCCCATCCCTCCTATGATAGAAGACAGGCTCCTGCTTGTATCCTGAGCCTTGGTCTGGAACCTGATAATGCCTTACCATGACACAGCTGAAGTGTTTGACATCCTAAGTTTTCAACTAATATATTTTGTTGGCTACTGCAATAGTGTGCCTAGTGAATGTGTGTTAGCAAGCACCCCTCCTTCACCCTCCAGGTCTTACACTTAGTGCTACACTGAATAGATGTTTGATTGAATTAGCAATAAAATTATACTATTTTGAAATTTTTGTGAGCAACAAAACAAAATTTACCAGTGGTTATCAAAACTACATATAGAAAGGGCTACTCTTATACTTTCATTAAAAAAATAAAGGCTAAACATTAATTAAGAACATCACGCACTAGAAAAAAGAGATATCAGAAAAGAAGTAACATGACCTTAATAGTAAAGTCTTAGATACAAAAATTTGGATTATTTTCTATTTCTGAAAAACTAAAAATTGGGGGAAAACTCATAAAACTTAAAGAACAAAGAAAAACAAACATCATGTTTAACATAGGAAATGGAAACAAATAGGTTAGATTTTTATGGTTTTATTTTAGTGTGTGTTATTTGTGTATGTGTGTGATACTGCTCCTGTGTGAAGGCAAATGTGCTTGTGCCCCTGAACATGTGGGGAAGTCAGGGACTAACCTGGTATGTCAGTTCTCACATTCAACATTGTTTGGGGCAGGATCTATTTATTGTTCACTGCTCAGTACCTCAGGCTAGCTGGTTTGGGAGCTTCTGGAGAGTGTCCTGTCTCTGTCTCTCATCTCACCATAGGAGTGCTGGGTTTACAGTCACAGGAGACTGTACCCAGCTTTAGGTAAGTGCTGGCTATCTGAGCTCAAGTCCTCATACTGTGGCACAAAGAGCCATCTCCTCAAACCAAGGTATATATTTTTAATTTAAAAACTTTTTTAACTGTGGAAAATCTATGTGCTAAGAAGTTAACTTTCAAAATTCACACAGCATTAAAACATTCCATTAAGTATTACTTAATTCTCCTATTTCTTTATTGTTTGTGGTGACAAACTGTCAATTGGTGAGAACAGGATATTAAAGTCACCCACTATTACTATGGTATGGTTAAACTGTGACTTTATAATTAATAGTACTTGTTTTGAAGTGTGCCTGTGTTTGAGGCATGTATACTGAGACTTGTCTTCTAAATGGGTTGCCCCCTTGATGTGTATGAAGTGACTTGATGTGTATGAAGTGACTGTCTTTACCCGGTCTCACAAGCATTGCTTTGGAGTCTGTTGTCAGAAATAAAACATGGACACCTGCTTGTTCCCATTTGTTTGGGATGCCTTTGTCTTCTCAGCATAGTGACTGTCTTTTGCATTGAGGTGTGTCTTGAAGGTGTGTCTCCTAAAGCACCACGAACTGTGATTAATGTTCACATAAAGTATTTAGCACTGGAATGCCATTGGATACTCTTAGCTAGAAGGAAGATTTGAAATGTGAAAACAGACTGACATTTTTTAATGGTGGGTTACTTCAAATACCCAGGTGAGGCCTCAATGAAATGGGAGAACTGCACATCAGAAGAATCCTTACAAGATGGCTCTGAGCCATTTGTCACAAGAGACATAGACTTAGAAAAATCACTGTGTGCTGCTGCTTCGTGTATCCGCCCCTAACACAGGACTCTGGACAAAAGGAACAATGAACTGTGTGGAGTTAGCTGTGAAAATGCTTTTCAGAGCAATGGCTGGCAGGACCTGTGAGTTTGCATAGCATGGATAGAAACTGACCCTTTGCAGAGGAGGGATACCAGGACGGCCTCCGGATACGAAGACTTGTAAAGAGAAGAGAAGCCTTAGGAAGCTGGGCTTTTCCACATGTAAAATTAAAATTGTACTAATCATAGTTTGTGTGTACTGTGAGTCAGGCAGTGTGTTAAAGTCTTTAAATATGTTGTTCCATATATACCTCATCTACCAGGAGGTGCTGTCACCTTATAATTATAATTTTCCTTATAATTGAGGTAAGTCACCAAGCTGGAGATCACACAGCTGGTAAAGACAGAGCAGGATCTGTGATTTCAAGATAGCATTGGTTTCCTATTGTTCTTTTGACTTCGTGAGGGGCTTTGTTTGTTTGTTCTAGGTAGCTGAGGATGGCATTGAACTTCTGATGCTCTTGTATCCACCTCTCTAGTTGTGAGATTACAAGTATGTACACCACTTTTTAGATTAACCCAGAGCTTAGTGAACGGTAGGGTAGCATACTACCAGCTGAATCACATCCCTTCCTTGCCCTGCAGAATGGATATTTCTGAGTGGAAAAGAATATCTGGAGTGGATATTCTCTGATTTTGTAGACTTCCATTCATGAAAGGCTAATATGCTTTAAAAAGAATCCTGTCCTTGCATTGACATTAGGAGCGCACTCCACCACAAAACTGACCCAGGTCCTTCTGTCTAAATTTAACCCATGTACATTTTGAGAGGTGGATCTCTGAATAGTAGTTAGAGTTTTCTGAATGCTGGAAGAAGCCAGTTAAGACCTAATTTTGGAGAGGTAAGGTACAGCCTACTTTTTAGGCTTTTTGTACTTTTTTGTACTTTTTAAATGAGGAAGTTGCTGGGATTCCCTGTGAATTTATTTCTCTATCCCTATATTCTTAGTGACCAACAGAACACATTTAGAGCTGACATGTTTTCTACTGTGAATGATATTTTGATGGCTTTCTACACTTATCTGCAAGCTTCTCCATCTACTCTTCCCACAGCAGCTCTGTGAGTTTTGTTACTCATTCTTCATTGAGCTGGGAGAAAGAGAAATAGCTTTCTCTAAGGATGTGTGTACAGACAAGAACTCCATAAGGTGGAGGAGTTTGTAGAAGCATTAGAGTCTATATGCAGAAATAAAAACATCAGGCTACTTTCCATAATTAAGTATTCTCTTATAAATGATGGAGAAGTTAATGGCATTGACTGAATTTTGATTCCAGTTGACAAAATTTTCCAGCTTGGAATTTTTGTGTCTGTATAATGAGTTTACTAGGAAAATAATAGCTTTGTATTTACCAGCCACTCAAAGCTTAAACATGGAACAGCAGGCTCCCCAGGGGACAGCTCTGGTTCCAGCCATTATGAAGGTGAAGCTGGAAACCAGGAGGGAGGAAACAGATTGGATTGCACATGAGCATGACCTAGTGGCTAGTTCCCTGAGTGACATTTATGGCAGGAACGGAACAGGCTACTTGTCTGTTTTCCAAGTGTCCAGTTAGGAGATGTGTATACAGCTGTTGCTAATAGAAAGGTGAAGCACGAGAAAGAAGAGCATCCTGGAAGGAAAGCACAGGCAGAGGATATTCCTGACCCCAGTATTAGATGCACCAGTACCTCCATGAGCCTGGATCCATCAAAACACATTTCTTTGCAGAAATAAACAGAATGTTCTTACTGATTCTCACAAGCAACCCAAAAATGATAAACTTGGCCCCATACTGGCTCCCAAATCATTGCTGAGAGTTTATTTAGACTGTAAGACACTTAACATAGCTGACCACACTAAGCATGCCTGGCCATACACACCCCATCTGGGGATTGCCAACTAGCATTTGGCTCTGCTGCTGATCAACTTAGGGGCAAAGTGTGCATCAAGCCATCTAGAATTTTAAACTACTACATTTTACAGGCAGCTACACATTATCAGTTACTGGGGACGTCTATAAACTCTCCATAACACGTATTTCATCTTCATCACATGGCTAGTGAATGGCAGCTCACGTGCAATAGCCACCAGCTTTTACAGAATCAAGTATTCGCTGCCTACAATTAGGAGCTCAGTACATTTTTCTGTAATTTTTGTCTCAAAAAATTTCAGATCACAGATGTTAATGTCATACTTCCATTTAAACAAAGAGAAGCAACAACAAAAAAGCTGCTCTCAGATCTCACTGATGGAATTTGAATAATAATTAGGTCATATTCCTTAAAGAGCCACATGCAATATCAAGTAACCAGGATTTGAGAAAAAAAAACTTTTAAAAATTATATTTCTGATTGGACATGAAAGCAACAATATTTAAAAAAAAATCCACTGTACATTTCTGTGGGTTTTCTCTGTGTGTGAATGTGTGTGTCTCAGTGTCTGTATGCACTTCTTGTTTTTTTGTTAATTTGTTTCCTTGTTTCATCCTATCCTGGTTTATTTGTTTTTATTTTATCTTATTTATTATTATTATTATTTTAGATCCTTGTTTTTATTCTAATGAAAGAGAAAGGATGAAGGTCTGGGTGGGTAGGGAATTAGGGAAGATTTGAAAAAAGTTGGGGGAGGGAAACTAATCATAATAAACTCTATGAAAAACATCTATTATCATTTTTTAAGTCCACTATAAGATCTGAGGAGGTAGCTCAGTTGGTCAAGTGCTTTCTGTGCAAGCCTGAGGATCTAAGTTTGACCCCATGTGGTGGTCTGAACAAAAGTGGCCTCCATAGGTCCATAGGAAGTGGCACTGTTAAGAGGTATACCCTTGCTGGAGTAGGTGTGGCCGTATTGGAGGAAGTACATGTCTATGAGGTGGGCTTTGAGGTTTTGGAAGCTAAAGCCTGCCTAGTGGCTCACTGATTTTTTTGTTTGTTTGTTTGTTTGTTTGTTTGTTTGTTTTTCCCTACTGCTGTAGATCAAAATATAGAATTTTTGACTTCTTCTCCAACACCAAGCCTACCTATGTGCCACCATGCTTCCACCATGACGATAACGAACTAAACCCCGTTCACACTGTAAGACAGCCTCAATTATATGTCCATTATAAGAGTTGCCATGGTCATGATGTCTCTTCACATCAATAAAGCCCTAAGAGTGTGGGGAGCCGACAGAAGGTTGCTATCATCCTTGCAGCCATCTTGAGCCATATACCCTGACAAGAGATTTGATTACAATAGCCTACAACAGCTGAGCACGCTCTGATAACATCTTGCATTAGATACCCAGGATTTTCCCTTGGGTTTGTGAGACTTAAAGGTGTGATTTAGAGGCGAGACTTAAGGGCATGACTTAAGGTGTAGTTTAGAGATAAGACCTAAGGGCATGACCTAAGGGCATGACTTAAGGGCGTGACTTAGAGGCGTGGCTTAGAAGTGAGACATATAAAAGGCGAGAGGCAGACAGAAGAAATTACCAGACAACAGATTACTTGAGAGTACAACTTGGAACTAGGAATTAGGAAGAAGACACTAGCAACAGAGAATTAGACATTAGGCACTTGGCACTTGGAGGAAGAACTTGGAATTAGACAGTACAACTTGGAGTTAGTTATTAGGCAGTAGGAATTAGGCACTTGGAAGAAGTAACTTGGAACTTGGAGGCATTAGGGACTAGGAACTAGGGACTAGGAACTCAAGACTTGGGACTTGCACTAGGAAGAGTGACTGAAGAATAAATGGGATTGAATCACACTCTGTCTGGTCTCCATTCTTCAAGTCTGCTCTCACTCTCTCTCTCTTGCTGAACCCCCGACCCTCGGACTGGAGCAGCCTGGGGCAGTGCGGGCTCTAACAGTTTATCCCCCAAGGCTTTTTGCAGTGTCAACATAAGAGGCCATAGTTTTTTCTTTCTTTCTTCTTTCTCCTTTTCTTTCTCTCTCTCTCTCTCTCTCTCTCTCTCTCTCTCTCTCTCTCTCTCTCTCTCCTTTCTTCCTTTCTTTTGTTAATACAATATATTCTGATTATGGTTTTTCCCTCCTCTTACTCCTTCCAGTTACTCTCCAATAGGTCAGGTTATTTCTCTGCTGGTGGAATGAGCCAGTTCAAGCCAGATTAGCTTATATATAAAGGCAGGTTTATTGAGAAGCTGTTATTGGGTTAGTCCACTGGCCCCAAGGTTTGAGACCAGGGGAGTTGCCATCGGGAGAGGAGGTGGAGAGAAAAAAAAGAGAAAGGGTGTGTGCACATGCAGAGAAAAAAGAGAGGAAGGGAGGGAGGGAGAGAAGGAGAGGGAAGGAAGGAGAGGGAAGGAGGGAGGGAGGGAAGGAGGGAGGGAGGCAGGGAGGGAGAGCATGCAGCATGCAGAGCAGAATGACTGTATTGTACAGGAAAGAGCTTCTCAGGGAAGAGCAGGGTCAGGGTATGACAGGTAGGAACTGAGAGATGCTGGGGAAAACCTGGAGACCAGGACTGCTTTGATATGTAAAATAAGCACCTCAGTCCATTGTCTCAGGTCCAAAACCAAATACTCCTCCCCTTCCCTCCTACCTAAATCAATACCCATTCTGTCTCCCCTTAGAAAACAAACAGGCTTCTGAGGGATAATAAAATAAGATAAATCCAAAACAAACAAGTCAGAATACAACAAAACAACCAGATAAGAAAAAGAGCCAAGGAAAAACCATGTGATACACATATAGACGCAGAGACCACCCATGCTGGGGAAAAAAAGGAATCCCATAAAAACACAAAACAATGATAAACCACAGTATACAGGCAAAGAACCTATAATGTGTATACATCTCACACTATAAGAAAAAAAAGCCTCCAAAGTTACCATTGAGTTCATTTTGTATCGGCCATATACTGCTGGGCATGGGGCATGCTCACACACATGCGCAGGAAAGAGAAATATTAGGAAGGAAGAAAGGAGAGAGGAAGAGGGGGAGAAGGGGCAGAGGAAAACCACTCATGAAAAAGTATCATCAAATGAGTAAGTTTAAAATTATAGTACAAGCCCAGGGTTCTGCTTTGCATTCAGTTACAAAATGTACGCCTGGTCCAGGCTTTCTGGTTCCTATTCGCAAGCACCTGCAAGAGGTGGGAGACGCTTAGGTTATCTGCATCTGAATTACTTATTGCATCACAGTCAGCAAATTGCAGCTTAATGTCTGGGATTTTCCTCATGTGAGTGTCCAGGCTGAACAACTCCAGGAACCTTCATCCCTCCACGGGTATCAGGCCTTCCCTTTGGCCATTTTGGCTGCAGGTAACAAGATCACTGCCTACCCTATAACATTTTCAGAGCTGATGTTATCTACCTCACATTCTGTGTGGGGTGTGTGTGTGTGTGTGTGTGTGTGTGTGTGTGTGCAGGCACCTGTTTATGAGTGTGCGTGTCACCTAAGATCATCAGAAAACACAGATATTTACACACGTAACAGTAGCAGAACTACGGTTACGCAGTAGCAATGAAATAATGTTATGATTGTGAGTCACCACAACACGAGGAACTGTACTAAAGGTGGAAACATTAGGAAGGGTGAGAACCACTGAGCTAGAAAGGTGCTTCAGTGGTTAAGAGTTCATATCGTTTTTACAAACTATCAGAGTCCAGTTCCCAGCACACAGATGGGATGGCTCACAACTGTTTCTAAGTCCGGCTTTAGAGTGTCTATGGCCCTCTTTTGGACTCCCTGATAACCTGCACCTTATGCACACACCCACATGGAGACAAACACCTAAACTGGAACTAAAAATAAAATCTTTTTTTAAATTAAAGTTATGATTAGTTCAAAAACTAAACAAGAGATTTATGATGATAAATACATCCCATAGTGAGAGAAAATTTTCTAGAATTATGTGGAAGGGAGACAGAAGATGATGAGATGATGATCTGAGGAACAGGGAGGGATAGAGCAACTAACGAGAAGGGCAGAGGAAGGGGGATAAGAGGCTACCAGGGAGGCTGGGCCAGACTGTGATCAGCCTTGGAGACCACTTTAGAGAGACCCAAACTGGTCTGTGGAAATCAGGTATAACTATTCAGATTTACTTGGGGGAATTGGGTATCATGTTCAGAGTTTCCAACAGTGTTGTATTAGCTGTGCTTGTATACAGGTGGTCCAATTACAATGACCTCAGGCCTTGACGTTCCGTCACTCTTGTTCTTACCATAACTCTAGTCCTTTCCATCCCAGAGTCCTTTCTGGTATTCCAACACTGAAGAACAAACTGTATCTGCAGTCACCCACTAAGCACCAAACCTATTCTTTTCTCCCCAGCTCTGGCTTCTTCTTGTTCATACCCATTGTCCAGGGAGCAACAAAAGAGCACAGCATTATCAGGAAAGCTGCCCCTGAAGGTGGGGAGCTGCCAATCCTCAGAGCTATGGCCATGCTGAGTCCCATGCTCAGTGACTCAGAAGGACTCTCCTCACACTTGTCACCAGTGTGCCTAATAGATCATCTGTGTCCCTCCCTTGCCCTCAACCCCAACAGCACGCTCAGTCTAGTGTTACAGACTTCTATAACATATCTCCTTCAGCACCTGCTTATTTAATAATGGAAGTACAGCTTTGTCCCAAGGGACATGGTAGGACCCAAAGTATCTCTTTACTCCTCTACCCATTCCTAGAATGTCCATATACATAAACAATGCCCCCTACCTTTGCTCTATTAACTAAGCTCTTGTAGATCTCTGAACACAGTGATCTGTAAGACTGGGATTAACAGTGCATGAACTCTGCCCTGTGAACTTTCCACAGACTGATTTCCTACCTATATTTAGATCAGTATCTGGCTCATTGAAGGACTTCAGGAATACTCATGGGATAAAGAGATGAGTGAAGACTGGAAACCCCAGTGTGATGAGGATGATGACATAGAGAATAGAATAGACTACTGGCCATGTGGGAAGACACCAGAAGGCTGGGCTAGGGCAGCTCCATTGTAGAGCTTGTGCTTCACATGAACGGGTTCAGTCCCTCATGGAGGAAAGGAGAAAGGAAAGATGAAATGATGAATGAGGGGAGACAGGTGGGGAGAGAAGGAAGGAGGGAGAGAGAAGGAGGGAGGAAAGGAAGGTGGGAGAGAGAAAGGGAAGGATGGAGGATGAATGAATGAATGAGTGAAGATATGGAGGGAAGAGAAGGAATAAAGATGAAATGAAGAAAAGGATAAAGATAGAGAGGAAGGAAGGGAAGGAAAGAGGCATGAGAGAGAAAAGGAGGGAGGGAAGGAGAGAGGGAGGAAGGGAGGAAGAAAGGGAGGGAGGATGAATGAATGATTGAATGAAGGGAAGGAGGGAAGAGGGAAGGAGGAAAGATGGAATGAAGCGAGGAGGAGGGAAAGAAAGGGAAGGAGGAATGGAGGGAGGCATGAGAGAGGAAGACAGGAGCAAAGGGAGGAATGGAGGAAGAGAAAGACCGAGGAGAAAGGAAAGCATCAGAAGCATCTATCGTAAATGTCTTGCTCCTCATTGAGATCATCTCCCAGAACTCTTGGGGTCTGAGGATACTCCAAAGACCTCAGGGAGTCTTCAGAAAAGTACAACAAAACGAAAAATATTTGCATATAAATTGTTTTCTTTCTTGGGAATACCTTCATAAATAATTTTCTTATAATGCCCACTGGGATGTTGCAAGCATGGGCCACCAGACTTGTCCTTGCTTCAGAAAAGAATGGTTCATCTCCAAGTAACTGCGTTCAAACTCTGCCATAGACACATGAATCTGATGATTTCATTGTTTCCCCAATCAAGTATTAGGCAGCTTTTTAAAATCCCCTGCCCTATAGCAAATATGAGTTGGGAGCATAAAATTACAGAGACTTGAAACCGGGTTTAAAAGCAAATGTAGTCGTAGTGGCAAATATTCTTGCTATTCAATGAGCATCAAAGGAATGAAGGAGTCTCACTTCAGTGTGAGAGCTGTACTGTGACCCTGAAGTTAGTGAGCTTCCAGACTACAAAGTCACAAGGGAAATATAAACAGAAGATTCTGTTTGACTTCCAGGGAGATCCTGGCTTCCTTGTTCATAAGAGGGCGATCCTGACAGTCCACCTCAGGGAGAGCCGGAAGAGAGAGTAGCTTTAGCTTTTTCAGCAAAGGGTACCTGGGAGATTCATCTTTTTCTTCTCAAATATAAATCTCCTTTAGCTTTCAGAATCAACACTGCATCCAAACTAAAATTTCAGTAAAAGTAAAGAAGCTAGAAGATACCTAGAGCTTTACTGGCCACGGGCTGGTAATCAGACACAGACGGGTGGGAACCAGGTACTGAGGTTCAGGGCTGTGGCAGTCACCTAGTGGATGTGACTTCGGAGAGAGGAATTTCTCAACATTCATTCTGATTGTAAGCATAATAGAGACAAGGGTTTGCAAAGGTCTGGGAATTTACTACTGAGCAAAGAGCTTCTGTCCAAATCTCATAAAACTAAATTTTAATCAACACTTTGTGTAAGCTTTATTGTTGTTTGTGAGATTCGAGGAATGTTTGTTGTTTGTTTGTCCCAAGACTTTCTCCCATGCATTTCAAAAGCACTTTTAGGAAGAGAAAAGATGAGAGTCAAAAAACCAAGCTACTGGATACAGTAGAACAAGCCCAGCATGCAGTAGATATTCCTTGGGAATCCCCTGGCTGGACAATTAGAATCCACTCAATGAGATACTAGTGGTCAGACCTGCATACTCCAAGGCAGTCCCTCTCCTTCCTTCCTCTCTTCCTCTCTTTCTTTCGATATCCTCCTCGCTCCCTCCCTCCTCTCCTCCCTCTTTCTCTCCCTCTTTTCTTTCACTGGATATTGAAACCAGGGCCTGTACATGCAAAGCATGTGGCCTACTGGTACTACACCCTAGCTCCAACCTTCTGCTGTCTTCCCATGCTGCTGTTCGCTCATCCCTTTATCCTAAAGCCCTAAAATCTTTCCATGTGGTGGATGCTGGACTGAAGGTAAGTGAAAAATCAAGACCAAGCTATCAACTCCATGCCTCCTTGAGATGTAAAATAAAAGGGGTCATGCTGTGACTGCATTCTTTGTTAGAAATGAACATATCTAGTACCAAATGGGAAGGTGTGTCCAACCTTGGAACAAAGAATCCTGTTGGTAGCAGGTCGGTAGCAGCAGAGAGCCCCTGTTTGAGCTTCATCTTCTAGAAAATCCCTTGGCTATGTGCATCAGCTGGAATTTGAAAGTCAAATAAGCACTAAGGAAAAAAGAAAGAATTTTCGAAGAGAATCAAACAACCACAACAGGATAAATAATCCTGAATCACAAGTGGGAACACTCCCATCGGTGGAGACTCAAAGGTAATATGTTCAAGAGAATTAGTCTCTGAACAATGTGTCCTTCAACATCAGAAAAATACAAGGCTTTCCTTCCATGTACTCCAAACAAAATTTTAGGAGCATGTTGGGGGTTGGAGTTGGAGAATAAACTTGGTCTGTATAGGTCCAGGGTTTCCTCAATGATACAGTAAGTCCCCGGCAGTAGTCAGGTGCCATCTACTATCATCTTCTATCACCTTTAGAAGCCTAATGTCACCGAGTAACGAATCATATTCTATTAAATTTTGAGCCACTGCAAGAGGCAAATGCTGGGAGAGCATATTCCTCTCACTCTGTAACTTTGTATCACACAGAGACAAATGAAAAGCTTCCAACATCTCTCCCCACCCCCCACCCCTTTATGAACTGTGTGTGAGAACGCTTTAAAGTCAACCACTCTGCTAAGCGGGTGTTGCTTCAGTCCACACCATACATAAAGGAGATCGTCGACATGGGAACTAGTATTCACCTAACAGTCTTTCTCCCCGTTTTACTCTGAGATCCAAATGCTCCATGCTCTTTGCAGTCATGATAAGTGAAGAAAAGGTGTGTTCTTCCTATGCAGCTCTTGCCAAGAGGCCTGGGGTTTCTCATATGTCAACCATATGTTAAATGATAACTTCATGACCTCTCAGTGTGAGGCCATTGCGGGCAGACGTCTAAAGGTGCAGGAACAGGCTAAAATCTCTGCTGCCTAGGGACTGCTTCACAGATCAGGAGTTACAGCTGCCCTCCTTTGTAAAGACTTTGCAAATTAATAGCTGTCACTCTGGGGGATTAGGTTGAAGTAATTTTAAATAGAAAATCGATATCAGTAGGTGAACCAGCAAGAGAAGACTTTTTAAAGATGGATGAGAAGGGCGGCTGGAGGGACATGTCCCCTTAAGAAGTCCTGGCAGGGTGGTAGCACTTACTGTTTTAGATTCAATCTCCAGACCAAAAGGGAAGGAAGCAGGTAAAGAAGGAAGGAGGAGATACGGAAATCTTTCAAGTGCAGCCATTGGTTTCAGTTGGTCACTGAGGTTGGGTAAGATAAACCCTGCCAGTCATTCACCCTCAGTTGTCCTAGAACTTAAAGTTGCAACACACAGCAGAGGTGAGTGGAGTAAAGAGTGGAAGAATAACAACCCTTTCCTTGTCAGTTACTAAATATCTGCCCTTGAACCGGCCTGAGTGCCTCTTCCTCTTATCAGCCTCACTCCCCTGACCCACATTTCCCTCCTCATCTCCTCACCTGTTCCTCTTCAGACCCCATGATGTAACATGCAAGAGATAAGGAGGTAAGAGGAAAGAAACCGTGTGTGCTCTCCACCAGTGGCTCTCCTGCCCACAGCTACCGGCAGCCCGGGTCACCCTATCACTGGCTCCCAAAGCAGCCTCTGCTGAAGTGTTTCTCAATGTGTGGATAGTGACCCTTTCACAGAGGTCACCTAAGACCATTGGAAAACACGGATGTTGATAGTAAAATTTACAACAGTGGCAAAATTACAGTTGCGAAGCAGCAACGAAAAACTAGGGTCACCACAGCACAAAGAACTATACAGTAAAGGGTCCCAGCATCAGGAAGGTTGAGAACCACTACTCTAGTGTCAAAACTCAGATTGTCAAACTCACTTTGTCATTTTGCCCAGTTGAGAAGTGACTTTTACTCTGGTGGGAGTTCCTTCTTTATCCATTGGCTCCAATCCATCCAAGGAACCATGCAGAGAGGCAAGTCCTCAACCCTCCCAAAGCTCAGTAACAGTATGTAAACTTCTCAAAATACTATTCTGAATACAGTGGAGCTTTCCTATAACCCCAGCATTCAAGCAGGAGGATTACAAAATATTCAAGTCCAGCCTGGTCTACACATCAAATTCCAGTCCAGCAAGGGCTACATAGTAAGACCTTGTGTCACAAAACAAGCAAACAAAACACAATAAAGTCTGTGTGTGCTTGGTCTCCAGAGGCTCATGGCCTGTTCTTGACGTTACTATATAATAAAGCTTTCTTTATAAGATTGTTTTTTGACTCGGTATTTGACATTAGGAGAGGCAGGCCCAAGCATATTTACCTTCACAGTTTTATACCATTCATCTCTAGAAGGAGTGTGTGTCTCTTTTGGACCACTAGGCATTGTGGAGAGAGCCAGGAAGTACAAAGCCGTGTTCTCCTCCGGCCCGTCCATAAAAGAGAGCCAGGCTGGCAAGCAGGGAGTGCTGCCCTCCACAGCAGCTAAGCCTGTGGTCTCTGCTGCAGGCCAGGTTTCTGGAGGCACCAGACCTCCCTAGGGAATGGAGCCTAGAACTATGGTTGAGCATAAGTGCCTCACTGTCCCCTTTCCCTGAAGCCCTTTTGGAGAGCTTCCATGCCCAGGTTGGGCTGAGGCGGCTTCTCTCTGTCAACATGGCAGCTGTCTCCAGCTTCCCTCTCCAGCAGTAAATAGGTACATTGTGAGGCAAAGGTCTGAGCTGCTGCTGCTCCTCCTGCTGCAGGTGGCAAGCAGGTGGGGGGCTGTCAGGTTTGAGCACTGCAGCTTAGCTTAGCTACTTTTCTGTTTCCCCTTGTCCCCCTGATCTCTGCCTCATTTGTCAGCTGTACAAAACAAAACACAGAGAATTCTCTCCACAAATGCATAGGTTTGGTAAAGTCTTCCTGTGCCAGGACGGGAGTGAACATGAATCCAAACGATAATCGGCTGGGGTTTGTTTACTTGTTTGTTTTTACCTGGCTGCTTACTTCCTTCTCTTCTTTGGGGAAAGGATGTTTTCAGGAATAGATTTGAAAGTCAACTCTTAAAATAATTTAAGGGGCCAGAGTTCAGAGCACTTACTACTTCTGCAGAGAACATAAGTTCAGGGCCCCACACCCTCAGAGCAGCTTATGACCACGTGAAACCCCAGTTCTAAAGGATCCACAGTCACCAGGGACACACATACACACAATGTGCACACACACATGCAATCAAAGCACTCATACACAGAAAATAAGATAAACAAGGATTTTATGTTTTAAAGATATTTGAGTAGTCTATCATCATGCTGGCCATGAGGTGCTCAATGCACTCTTGCAGCAGCTCTGTCTCCCTTCACAGATGTCTAAGTCTGGGCCAAAGCCTCAGACAGGAACTAAGACTTACAAGCAGTAGTTGGGCTGAATGTGCAGCCTGTGAAAGGTTCCATGAAAGGAGTCTCCCTCAGCAGCAGGCAAGCTCTCTGAGCTGCCCAAACCCTCACAGCACAACAGAAAGCACAACTAAAGATGCCTTAATTGCCAGCATGTCTTTTCCTTACTAGTTCCTCTATACACATTTTTTAAAAATGGATTGTTGATTGTGTGTGTGTGTGTGTGTGTGTGTGTGTGTGTGTATGTATGTGTTTGAATGTGTGTGTGTGCATGACATATAGGTGTATGTACATGTGGAGACTTGAAACCTCAAAGCCCATTCTTTAACAAGCAAGGTCATACCTTCTAAGTCTTCTCATATATACCAAACTGGGAGCCACGTATTCAAATGCCAGAGACTATAGATGATACTTGTCATTCAAACCATCACCATGGAGATTAAAGAATGCAAAGGTCTCAATGTGGTTTTTAAACTTTTAAACTCTCTTCATTTTCTGGCCACTTAATACTTGCCTCCCAGCTCTGGGGATGTCCAACCAGTGTCCCATTCCTTTGCTAACACCTGTGTGTCACAGCTAGCAACACAGCCCTCTGTGTATACCATTAACTCATGGGCTACTTGTATGTCACATATCACACACACACACACACACACACACACACACACATACACACACACATAAAACCTCTGAAGTAGATAGGCTCACATGTGGTACATAGATATGTGTGAAAGAAAATCATTCACATATATAAAATAAATAAATCTAGAATAAATAGATTTCATGTAAGAGAAAACATTCAATGTTTGTCAGTGGCTGCAGCAACTGTATCCGCCTTGCCCACTGTTACCTTGTGTCCCCAGTGAGGACTAAGGTACTTAGCACTGAACTGGTGCTCAAAAATCATTTGTTGAAATAATGAAAATGATTGAATTGTCAAGCAAAATGAGATAGCTAAGTATTCAAGTGCCAAGTTAGGGAATACTCACAAGTAGCCTGTGACATCAAGGACAACTTAAAAGACCACAGAGGGAGCCAGTAAAATTAGTTTTTGGAGGTCTCCAGCTTGAGGACTGCATTTTGTCCCATAGATGTGGGAATTCTGAGTAGCTCATCACACTCACTAGCAGACTGGTTGGCTCTGGGATCCCTGCCAGAAGGCCAATGAGCAGCCATTGCCACAGAGTGCAGAGGCGCTGAGCTGCGATCATAGCCAGACCCAGTTATAACAGCCCCCCACGCAGGCTCACACACTTCTTCCTCTCGAAATCCTCTGAACCTCCTTTGGGCTATGATATTAAAAAATCACTCAGACTGAGTACAAGGAAGAGCCAGTGTAGCCCCTCAAAAGCCTATACAACAAACCTCACCTTAGAGAATCAGTATTCACAGTGAGCCTATCTTTCTAGAGTTTTTCCTGGCTTTTCCCTGCTTTGACTCACAAGGTACATATGAAAGTCTCCTGACACTTCATTGATGAATCTCTTCCTCATCCTTGCATGGTGTGACAAATGTATTTCTCACAAAATCAGAGGACTGGGGGAGACACTGAGGGTTAGTCACAGTAAAATCTTCTATTCTAGACACTAACATTTGAAATACATTTTTATTGCTGTAAGTCCTCATGTACAGGAAAATTTGTAAGGAAACCTACACATACATGTATGAAAACTACTGTGCTATAAAAAAAAATAACTGAACTATGTCTAGATAAGAAAAACATAAAATATTTATGAAACTATTATATTTAAAACGTGTAAAAAACTACAGACTCAGTTAACTTTTGGAATACATTAGTGGCAGTTTACCACAGAACAGTCCTCAGAAGGTGCAATGGGAAATAAGAGCTACAGTGCCTTCACGGAGATCTCAGGATGATAAATACAGCTGTGCACACAGCATCCCTCTGCAGTGGCCAGAAATGGTGAGTACAAGGACAGAGACCTCACAATGCACTATGGGAGGAGAGACCACACAGTGCACCATGGGAGGAGAGAGCTCACAGTGCACCATGGGAGGAGAGAGATAAGACACAGCACATTCTGGATACCAAGAATCCAGGCACAGCTTTATCAAGAAAGCAGAATCTTCCTTGACATGGCCTTGGGAGATAAGCAATATTTTTTATCTTTATAATTTTTAATATTTTTTATCTGTTGTTACTTTTAAGCAGTACATCACTGAGTAGTCTAGGCTGACCTAAAACTCTCAATCTCTAAGGAGTTTCAGCTTCCTCTGAGTGCTGGGATTACAGCATGTGCTCCTACACTGGGCTTTTAACATGATTCTGATCGTAAGAAGGAGAGAGGCATGATTCTGTGAACAACCATCTTTATATCAATAGAAAGCTAGAGAGGGAGGGAGCAGCAGGCTAAGTACCTTCTACTTTACTGCTCTCTGTCTTTGCTTTCACTTAGAGGGAACGTAGGGTCAACAGTAGCAGTTCAGGTATTATATCCATTCCAAACAAAGGACAAGTTCCTTGAATGAAAACACAACTTTTAGCACCAGACTCACCTTGACCATACAGAGTTACTCAGAGGAATTGGGTCATCATTGTGGAAAGGATTTGGGGAGTCACCACAAGACATGACATCTTGGAACTAACTAGGCAAACAGTCATGGTTGGACAATACCATAAGAAGCAAAATTATAAAGGGGAGGTAGAAATTTTCAGAGTAAGAAGGAGAATATGAGCTCAGATAAGACAGCAGGGGAGAAATAGAAGGGGGCGGGGTTGGGAAATAGCAGTAAGAAGCATCGCATCGTTTACTTGGCTCTTGTGATCCAGGCCTTGTGCCCGAATTTGCATATATCATCGTGTTTCATTCTCACCGTGACTCTTTGTGTGACACAGTTAACGAAAACTGAAGTAGGTGGAGGTTCAGGAGCCTGCTCACGTTTATATTCAGTAACCTGTACAACTGGATCTAGTTATGTCCCGATTTGTTTCCAAAATTTATATGTCAAGGGACGATGGAACCTAACTCACCAGAAACACAATATGTAGAGAAAACCTTGAAAAATAAGTCTGGGAGACAGTTGGACCTATAATGTAAAGGAGTTTACTAACAATGCAAGGAATTTTGGCTTTGTTCTGTGGGCTAGAGAAGATATTGAAAAATCCTTCTGACTGAAAAAGGCCAATATTAAAATACAGAGTGGGGAGTGTCTTTCAACATTTAGAATAGATTTTGATGAGAAAGCCTGGCCTAAGAGAAAAGAGCAAGACTGGGAAATTATGGAGGGCTTGAATCAAGTCAATGACACTAGAGACTAGGGGAAAAAAAAGATCCATTTCCCAGGAATCTGGCAACTGAATGGAGGGTAGAAAGATGAGGGAAAGGGGCAATGGAAGATGACTTAATGCCCTGAAATCTTAGACACTGAACAAACAGTGGCATTGTTCTTGTTAGAAGAAGTCAAAGAGAGGAGTTGCTTAGCTGGTACTAGGAGAGGCAGGGCATTGCCCAGACTACCCTAGAAGACAGGCTTGATGTTTAGAACAAGGTGAGAGAGCCAAAGAGAAAAAGGCAACTGCCAGAACTGCCAGGGTAGCAACATCACACAGGCTAACAGTGGAACCATCTCAATCTTCACCTTCTTTTCCTTGGTTCCTTGGTAACTGCTCTATTGAAAAAAAATGGAATAAAATATGCAGAAAATACTGAATTTCAATAAGACCATTTTGTTACGTGTCAATAAAAGTTTTGACTACAGAAGGAGTTTCCCATGAGGAAATCTAAGTATAGAAATCCTGAGAGTCATAAAATTAAGTTGGTGAAGAGAATAGCTATTTAAAAAAAACCTCTCCTTTCAAAACAGTTGCCCTTAAAAGCCCTTTTTAATAATCCCTTTTGGGGCTGGAGAGAGGACTTAGTGGTCAAAAGTTCTTGTAGCTGAGTCATTGGAACCAGAGTTTGGATACCATCACTTAGGTTGTGTGGCTTGCAACCACTGTAACCCCTGCTCAAAGGTTTTGATGCCTTCTTCTATCTTCTGAGGCCGCCAGCACACACATGTAGTAAACATATGTTCAGGTAGACACATACACACAGATGCACACAAACACATTCATAAGTGAAAGATTTAAAACTCTTTTAATTCCTCTAAATATGCCTACGTTTGGAAATGCTCACTTAAAAACAATGATATTCTTGTTCATATAAGATTTTGTTATATAAGACCATATTTTTATCACAATTTTAGTTGTTCTGATTCTCCTTGCCTGTTATAATCAGTATGAGGAATTTTACTATTGTGATTCCTAACTTTTAACTTAACTCGTGGCCCAAAAACCAATCAGTGAGTTTTTGCTGATTGAACAGTATCATAATGAAGTGATGAAGTTATTTCTACCTTGTGTTAACATGCATGTTATATGGGTTTTCCATCTCTGACCACAAACCCAACAACTTGAAACACCCGTCTACTGGCACAGAGTTCTCTATGCCAGTCCTTCATGGCACAACCTAAACTCTACTCAGCAAACAGTGGCTGCAATCAAGTTATTGGACTTGCTGAGCCTGACAGTTCTAGGGGAAAATCCAATTCCGTGTTCCCAACTGCTGCTAGTACAATTATCTTCTCTACAGCCTGAGGCTAACATCTATCCTGTTTTGCCAACAGCTGATCACAACACACAGTCCTGTTTACATAGCCCCCTTGGCAGCTCACAATGTTGGGATGTTGTGCTTGCTTTCTTATAGGCCAGAGATATCATTTCAATGCCTTCATTTACGACTAGCAAAGGAAACATTTTGCATCTTTAAAAAATGTGATTAGATTAAACCAGATCACTGCCCCTTCCCTTTCCATCAACTTATCAATAACCCTTGCCATATGAACTAATACATAGCCACAAGAAAAGGAAGCAATCAAAGATCATGGACCTACTTAGAACTCCTCCTACCACATGGGCTAGGAGCTATTCAGCAGCTACTAGCAGTCACTTTTAAGCAGCAATTGTACTCTTGTTAGAAAAGCTGTCTTAAATTTCTAGTAAAATTTGAATAACTAACCCCGCATTCCCACAGCTAGCTTGCTGGCCTCCACTCTGCCCCCTGCTTGCTGTTTCTTTTTACCTTTGCTTCTTCAGTCATCTCTCCTCTATCCATCTCTTTGTTCCACTTTTGCTGTCCTCCAGTAAAGATATTGCCATTTTGTATGCATGGTGCTCCGCAATTTGGTATAAAGTTACTTATCTTTCTGTAGTGCCACCCATTCAAACCTGAAAACTAACAAGCATTACTTGTACCTCATATGGTATGTATGAGGATGGATAGAGAGATTATTCTACTGTGCAGATGGAGGTTGTCTTAGAGTTTCCATTGCTATGAAGAGACACCACAACCAAGGCAACACTTATAAAAACAAACATTTAATTGGGGCTGGCTTAAAGTTTCAGAGGTTTAGTCTATAATCATCAAAGTAGCAAACATGACAGCATGCAGGCAGACATGGCGCTGGAGAAGGAGCAGAGTTCTGCATCTTGATTCAAAAGCAACCAGGAGAGACTGGCATCTTCAGGCAGCTAGGAGGAAGCTCTATTCTTTAATGGGTGGAGCTTGAGCATAGGAGGAGATCTCTAATACCCACACCCACATTGGCACACTTCCTCCAACAAGGCCACATCTCCTAACAGTAAGTACCACTCCCTACTAGACAAACATATTCTTTTTAGGTCTCCAAGAAGTAGAGCTGGATGTGGAGGTTTATGCATTTAATTCCAGCACTCAGAGATAGAGACATTCGAATCTTTGAGTTCAAAACCAGCCTAATCTATATAGCAAGTTCCAGGACAGCCAAGGCTACACAGAGAAACTCTGTCTTGACAAAAGAGAAGAGGGGGAAGAAGAGAATGAGGAGAAGGAAGAGGAGGAGGAAAAAGAGGAAGAAGAGGAGGGGGAGGAGAAAGTTGTGTTGAATGTGTTTTCTAAATCAGAAGGTGAACAAAGAAATTAGAAGTCTTGAATCCACTAGTGGTATGATGCTGTCCTCTGACTCAGCTTAAAAATTCTCAAGAGATTTTTTTTTTCAAAATCTTTCTCAATGACTCTCAGTTTAGAGTACCATTTCCTTAATTAATGGTCTCTTCTGCCATCAAGGGTGGATTAAGAAATAATAACCTCCTGAAGAACCCATTGGTGACTTTAAGGTCTGACAGTGTGTGGGGGGGGTATTAATTAATCAAATGGATTTGTTTTAGACATGGTCTCCCTGTGTTTCCCTGGTGCCCTGAACTCACTATGCTAAGCACTCAGTCCTTAAACTTGCTGTGATGCTCCTGCCTCCATCTTTCCAGTACTAGGAGTACAGGTACTCATTGCTACCTTCCTGATGTAAGTCTTTTAGATGAAAGAGGACAGTCTTCATTGTGGAGTGAGGAGAAAACAGAGTCACCAGCCCCTGAACTAAAAGAGACCACAAGTTAGAGGGTTCACGAGTGACAAGTGATACAGACGAGGCTCAACTGGACATCCATGTTCCTATTTGTAATCCCAACATTGGCACTGAAGCAGGAGGATGCTTAGTTCAAGATCATTCTAGGCTATGCAGTGAAACTTGTCTTTTAAAATGTAAAAACTAAATGACCCTCAAAGCCAGAGGTTGGGACAGATCAGATCAAAACAGTATATTCTAGGCATGACAGGACCAAGGAACTCATGAACTCACGGCTGCTGTGATTGCCTGTACAAGACCTGCACAAGAGTAAGCCAGTCAGCATTCTAGCAGGATTGGAGGCAAAGCAGATAAGCCTCCACCTCTAACTGAGGAGCCATGACATCAGATGGTGTCTAAGGGAAAGACTTCTATGGGAATGGTTCCAAGTACACTGAAATGTTATTTCTTGTTTGAAGTGGTAAATATACATGTGTGTTTGAGGTTCATTCAATGGTATACATGAGTGTAGTATGAATATTTTAATAAATCCCAGTGCCGAGTTCCTTCCCACCTTAGACCATTTATGTTCCAGGGTGAAAGACAGACAGACAGACAGACAGACAGACAGACAGACACACACACACACACACACACACACACACACACACACACACACAGCCTTTATATTTTAATTTGCCTTAAGCAGCACAAGAGCTGGACAACTGCCTACCCACCATGCTGTTAGACTCCACTTTCCTACAGACAACTGCAAGTTACCACTTACTAATTTCCATGTTCCGTCCTGGCTGATCTTGACCCAACTGAGCAGCCCCTCTGAGCCTCGTCCTCTTGGATCCTTTACATGGTGGCTCTCTTTCTTCCTCCTGTGTGTTCTTCTACCATGGCCATTCTCTCCTACACACTCTCCTAAAACATGGTGGTTCTCCTTTCTCATGGTTCCAAGCCAGGAAAACCTCAATCCTGCCTTCCTCTCTTCTCCCCAGGCTGCTGGCATTTTTATTTACCAATCAGAATTAACTGGGGTCAGGTTCCCAGAAGCTACGTGAAGAATCCAGCTCTTGGGAGCCTGCATTTAGCATTAAAATAAGAGCAAAAGACAAAACCTCAACACAAGAGATTCCTATGTAACAAAACACTTCAATTAAAACTTTCTTTAAATATGGATCATTATGTAGTTGCATTTAATGGAAAGACATTCAAACTGTTTTCTTACAACAGCACCTACGTAATGTAGAAAGGAGAGAATGGAATGTGCTTCCAGCCTGGCAAAAAAAGGTTTTTTTCCTCTTTTAAGCCAGGCACTTCACATTACATCAAAAACAAATCACTAATAGCACAGTTTCTCTTGGGCAGGGGAGGAGAGACAATTCAAAATGCCTCATTCTAGAGGAATGTAATGGCTAAAGTAGGTTTAAGATTACCAAATTACCATCCTATGTATCAGATTGCACCAACGTTTTGGAAAGCAAAATGTGTGTGTGAGTGTGTATAATTAATTCTGAAAAATTAGCATTAATAAGGTATTTAGAATATGCATCTATGTTTGGAATAATGATAGGAAACCAAGGACTCATTTTAAAGAATAATTTCTAAAAAATAATGCATGTACAGATATGCACATTTCTACTAGATGTATGTGTGTGTGTGTGTATATGTATATGTATATGTATATGTATACATATATTTGTTGTGTGTGTGCATGCATATGTACACACACACACACACACACACACACACACACACACACGCACACACACTTCTAGATATGCCCAGACCACAAAGTTTACCAACAAAAAAGCAAAATTTGGCAGAGTCCTGAAGATCCATCCTCTGGACTGATGTGCCTGCTGTGACTTTAAGAGACATTATTTGATTTAGGATAGCCACTGGATGCTATGACTTTTCACCAAATGGTTCTGAAATGCCACCAAACAGAGGTTTGGATGGCAAAAGAACATGCCTGTACCTCATCTACATTTCCAAGTCTCAGTCTGCTCTCAATAAAGTTTTACAAACTATAAACTATCCCACACCTCTACATAATATAACTGACTACCTACTGCTAAACACCATTTTCCTCCTGGTGTATAAAACTCTAAATGAAATATGAAACACACTGGGCAATAATCTAATATTTCTGTGGCTAATTTGCTTATGGAAAATAATAGAGTCAATATCAAACTACTTACGAAGTATTTTTATTGAATTTCGCTTACATGTGCTTTGCCAAAGCAAGCATTCTGTGTTTCACATAGGGTTTCAGGTTCTGCTTAATGCTCACCGCCCCTATTATAGCTAAAAGTCAGCAAAAACGGAGGTAGTAGTCTCCCAGTGTCCTGGGTTTAAGCAATGGCTTTTGAGATTCATTCCATCTTCAGGATGGTGATACAGTTCAGTAACTGAGCACGTGTCAAGCTTGTGAAAGGCCCTGGGTTTTATCAGCATCAAATCAAATAAATACAGTGCAAATGAAAAGTTTACCTCTTGAAGGTGCACATCCATAATAATCACACTTACTGAGCAAATTATTTGTGTTTTAAACGCATAGAAAGATATAGAGAATGGGACTAGAGAGAAGGTTCAACTGCTACGAGCCCTTACTACTCATGTGCGGGACCTGAACTGAGCTCACTACATCCATATCAGATGCCTCACAATAGTCCATTACTCCATCTCCAGAGGATCAGTGCACTCTTCTGACCTGTAAGAATACATGCACTTACACTTACATACTCATACACAGGCACACACACTCACACACATGCATACACACACACACACATGCACACACATTCATATACTCACATACACATACACACACATTCATATACACCACACAATTACATACACACACACTCATACACTGCCACATACACATACACATGCACACTCATATACACCAAAATCACACAGATGCATACTCACACACGTACACACATACATGCACAAATATAGGCACTCACATATACATATACTTATACACAAATATGTACACACCGTCACACACTCACACACACACATGCAAATGCACATGCACACACATACACTCATGCACTCACTCACACATGTGCACACAGATTCTCACACACTCATATGCATTCACTCATTCACTCACACACACACTCATATACATATACACATGTTGACACTTGCAGCCAAACACACACACTCAAACATACACACACTCACATACATGCACATGTATACACATGCGCACACTCACACACTCTTAAATATTTTTAAACTTATTTATTTTATGTGCATTGTTGTTTCCTTCTTGTTCATATGTATACTACATATGCACCCTGTACCCAGGGAGCTCAAAAGGAGACACTGGATTTTCTGGAGCTGGAAGCAGAGGTGGCTGTACCTTCTCATGTCAGTGAGGAAATGGAACAAACTGCTAAGCCATCTCTCCAGCCCCATACAACATAATTCAAAAATAAAATAAATCTTAAAAAAGAAAAAATGTCTCTAATAAATTATAAATTGTGTGCAGTGGTTTGAATATGAGTGGCCCCTATAGTTCTACAACTGGGTATTTGAAATGAACCAGCCAATGTTTTATTATACCAGATAGTAGTTAGAAAGTAAATATACCACTTATCTAAGTAACATACTTCAAAAAGCATCTACGGTTCTTAAACACTTCTCAGAAGCAATAAGCAGTGTACACACAGAGCAATGCCAACTAATCTCAAAGGCTTTACACCAAATGCACGAATGTCAAAGGACAACTTAAAATGTGGGGCTGCACAGATGGCTTGATGGTTAAGAGCATCAGAGGCTCTTCCAGAGGACCTGGGTTCAATTTCCAGCACCCACGTGGCAGCTCACAATCATCTGTAACTCCAGCTCAAAAGGATCTGTTGCCCTCTCCTGACCTCTGCAGGCACAAGCCAAACATGTGGTGTTCAGGTGCACACCCAGGCAGAACACTCATACATATAAAATGAATCTAAAATTTTAAAATCTCTAAAAAATACAAATTAATCTACAATCTTGGAAGGTAGGCCACTTTTGCCTAGAGTCAAGAATAGGGAAGGGGGCCATTAGAAATAGTGAAAAGACAGGGAACTTTGTTCTGTATTTTGATCTATCAGATAGATCCTTACATCTGTCAGGACCAATAAGGTTTGAAGGCTTAACAGCAAGTGCATAGCACTGAAAGTAAATTATACTTCAATTGAATTGATTTCTTGGAAAATTCAGCTTCTAACACAAGATATTTAAAATATTTTTTTAAAAAAAGCAATTTTTCATGTTCTTCAAGAAGCATTACTCTCATCAAAACAAACAAACAAACAAACAAACAAACCATTTCCCATCCAAATATTTTGATCCCTTGAAGAGATCATGAAGTCTGTGCTTTGAGGCAGCTCTTGGTTCCATGGGCAGTGAGGCTGGGAATTTCTGGGAGGGTTCCTCTGTCAAGTTCCTGCTGCATTCCAGGGCCAAGCAGAGTCACTGATACGAGATCTTGATCATATCACACTTACTGCAGTGTGCCCTGGCTCTTACTCTACTCTGTGGAAGCAGGAATGATTTCCCTGGATAAAATCAGAATATTGTGGCTAGGAGGGACTTCCGGAAATATCTAGTATGGTGGTTTGCAAACTCTGCCTTTTCTTTTTGAAGTTTAAAAATTGTATTACACACAGAAGTCACGTGTACAAAACATGCAAAGTCAGCTCCTTTGGCTTAAGAGGAATGGGAGAAACTATAGCCAATTCCACTGGCTTTAAAATCACCTCAATGATGACCCTGAGATACCTCCAAGTAATCTCCAAGGTATCTGGATTCAGTTACAAATCACTGCTAGAGTTCAGAAAGGGTGTGTTGCCTTTTTCTTTCATTCTTTTAATGAGCCAGTATCACCTTACCATAGAACCTGTGTACTGAAGCATACCTCCTGGAGGTACTCTCTTGCCCATAATACCCAGAGAGCTATTCCAGAGCCTAGTCAGGACACTGCATTGCGCACACTTTCAAAATGGAAACTTCTGGTTTCTTTGGGAAGTCAGTTATGTGTTGCATGTTGCTTTTGCTACCCTGCCCCCCACCTAGCTTCCCCTGAATCCACAGATAAAAGACACACACACACACACAACTTGCCTTCTTGGCACAATTGCTTGGCACTATGTTCTCTAGCCTGGAAAAATGTACCCTTATTAACATTCTTATCTCCTTACCTCCCACTTGCCCTAAACTTTAGTGGCTCAGAAACATCTAGTTCCTGATAAACAACCCTGGCCACCTGCCTAAAGGAGTGGCCACAGACGGCAGCGCTCTTCCTGAGACCTTACATGGCTGCTTGGTTTTTCTCTCTCCAAAGCATGGCGAACTCTCCTCTCCTCCCATGTGTCTGTCCACTTGCCTCCTGGGACTGGAATTTCCACATCTTCCTTCCGCCCTGCAATTGGCCGATGACTTCTTTACTAACAGATGCAAAACCAATTGGAGAACAGGACCTTAGCATCAGAACCACCCCTACAGTTATGTCAAATGATGTCTTGCTGGGGCACACAAGTAGAAGAATGTTTTACTAAAGCAGACATGTGGAAGAATGTTTTCCTGAGCAGATACAAATGAAAGGATGTTCTGGTATACCAGACACACAAAAGGGTGTGTGTTGTTTAGGACGAATATAAATATGGCCCCACAGACAGTGGGAGCTTGAGCATTCATTCGCTATGCTCCTCCTCACTAGTCTTCCCTGATGACACACATGTATTGGTTCGCCTTACATTGCTTTTCTGAGCTTCACTGGTGGTGACTTAATTGACAGAGACTTCCCAAAGAAATTCTGTGAGGTTCCTGTCACTTCTTGGTGCTTTGGCAGACCCAGGTGGTTGGTGAGCCTTGTGGTTTCTTCTGGATTGAGCTGCAGTTGCTGATTCATGTGTGGTACCTGCCGAGTTGACTGGTCTGCAGCTGCTGATTTATGTTTGGTGTTTGCTACTGGACTGAACTGCTTATATCTTGACAACTAAGATTGAAATCGCACCCAAAGAACCATTTCTAAACAGGTCTACTTTTCCCGCATCCCAATAACTTTTCTTTTCCACTACTTTTGGTGGGTGGTGGGCTAGAGGAGAGGTTGAACCCTTATTAAAGTAGGCTTCAAAAATTTGTAACTACACATGTGTCCTGTTCAAAGAAACCGACTTGTATTTCATACTGCACCAAACCATTCCCCTCAGCAGCATTCTTGGTGGCCCTTCACCCTCCTCTGTCATCTGTGTACATAACTGGCCACATTTATTGCTTATGCCTCTGTCCTTATAAGAAGTTGGATTGTGTTTGTTCATCACAGTATACAGAGATCATAGAATATCATCAGGCACCATGCTGACATGTGATATCTGTCTTAGTTGGGGTTTCTATTGTTGTGCAGACACACAATGACTAAGGTAACTCGTATAATAAAAAAAAATGATTAATTGGAGCTGGCTTACAGTTTCACAGGTTTAATCTGTTATCATCATAGCAAGAAGTATGCTGGCATATAGGCAGACATGATGCTGAAGAAGGAGCTGAAGGTTATACATCTTAATCCAAAGGCAACAGAAGAAGACTGACTGACTTGAACATCCAAGACCTCAAAGTACACCCTCATAGTAATATATTTCCCCTAACAGGGCCACACTTCCTGAAAGTGCCACTCCCTATGAGCCAAGCATTCACACACAGGAGTCTATTAGGCCATTTCCATTCAAACTACCACAGTATACATTTCCAAAGTATGTTTCTAAACTCGCAAAACTTAAATGCCCTTGAATTTCAACTCTCTTGATTCCTTATTTTGTGCATTTACCTTTTTCTGGTTTCCAGAGATGGGGATGAGTGTGTGTGTGTGTGTGTGTGTGTGTGTGTGTGTGTGTGTGTGTGCGCATGCGTGCACATGTCATAGTGCATGTGTGAAGATCAGAGAACAACTGTTATAGAATCATTTTTGGTCTTTCTACCTTTACAGAGGTTTTGAAAACACAACTTGAGTTGTCAAGCATATATAGCAAGTGTCTTTACCCACTGAGCCATCTTGCCTTCCCCAACTATAAATGATTTTACACAACAAAATAAAGAAATTTCATTTTTTTCTCTTCTCACAAATAAGTATAAAATAAAATAGGTTCATGCAGGTAAAACTCCCGTTCTCTAGACCATTTCTCATTAAATGGTTAAAGTTGGGCAAAGACACACTTATCAGCTTTAGAGGCTCTATGTACATAAATGTGTATATGCATATTATGTATACCAGCCTGTGTGTGTGTTAACCAGCTTTCTGTTACTATAACAAAATTCCTGTGATTGCTAGCTTATAAAGAGAAAAGGTTTACTTGCATTCAAGGTTCTGGTAGTTCCAGTCCCTTTTCTGTTGGCTAAATTGGTTTGGAACATGTGGCAAGGCCCTACATCATAGTAGAGGAAGTTTCTTACCTTTAGGAACAAAAAGAACAGGGAGAAAAAGAATGATATTTCACGATCCCCTTCAGGGACAAGCCTTTCCAATGTGAGATCATCCACTAGGTCCCACCTCTCAAAGGTCACACTACCTATTAATAATCTATGGTCTCTGAACAGAAGAGCCCTTAGAGACACATATTCAAACCATAGTATTATGCATAAGGTGACCTTAGGTTTAATGAACCTGGTATCATTTAGGTTTTCAATCTCACTATCAGCTTACCTGTTCTCCAAGGCTCTTCCGCCTCCCAATTACCTTTTCCCCACTGTGAGTTTCCCATCACACCTAACATCTCTATATTCAGACTTTCCTTCCAATCGTGCCTTTCACCTTATTAAGCAAAGAAGCCAGTCCCCTACCACAAGCTCTTGGTAGCTAACCCTTCTCCATGCTCAGGGGAAAAACTGAAAAAAGGAAGCTTCCATCTTTAAAATCCCCCTACTCTAAAAAACAGTGGTAAGGCTGGAGAGATGACTCAGTGGGTAAAGCACTTGATGCACAAGCATAAAGGGTCCTCAGAAATTACACACACACACACACACACACACACACACACACACACACACACACGGGTGTGGAGACCCACCTGCAATCCTAGTACTACCAAGCTCAGCAAGGTAGCTAGCTGGACTAGCCAAATCAGTGCTCTCCTGGTTCAGTGAGAGGCTCTGTTGCCATAAACAAAGTAGATTGTGATTGTGGGAGACACCTAACCTCAGCTTCTGGCTTCCATACCAAGGCACAGCATGCACACACATGTGAATGCTCACACTCATCCACACCAGACCTATGGGTGCCCTCATGTTCTAAGCAATGGAAGGTTAAGCCTGCCTCCCATGGACCGCCTGGGTACGCTTCACAGTTGTATTGATTGTATCCCTGTCACGAGGGAGTTCTAATTGGGTGACAGCTGCCTGACTGACCCAAGGTGCCTGACTGACCCAAGGTGCCTGACTGA
>JANHMN010000018.1:6676207-6694029 GCA_030674055.1 Rhabdomys pumilio | reverse complement strand
CTGACTGACCCAAGGTGCCTGACTGACCCAAGGTGCCTGACTGCACCTCAAATCCTTAAGCTCAACCACATCTGCACCACTTTTTCTCCTCAAAATAAAAACAGTATGTTCTCAGATTCTGGAAAGTCGTGTATGGACATGCTTGAAGCCTGTTAGTCTATTAATAATTGTTCTGATTCTAGCCCACCACTGAATTCTTTGTGTTCGTATGTTTTCAAGATACATACCAAAATAACTTGAATAGTCTTTTTTTCCCTTAGTAATGAAGCATAGTTATTAAGATTTTAAAATTAGCATAAAATCAGTTGAAAGTGGGGAAAAAACCAAGTCAAATAAATACAGTTGAAAATTGAAGACATGTTTTAAGCAAGAAATAAATAGCTCTTCGGACCCTAGCACCCATGGCAGGCAGCTCGCACCCACCTCTAACTCCATCCCCAGGAGGATTCAATGCCTCTGTTCTCTAAAAGGCTTCTGCACTTGCATGGCACACACACACACACACACTCATGCACGTACACAAATGCAGGTAGACACACATGCACTTAAAATAATTTTTAAAGATATACATAAAATAAAGCAAACCCATCTTGCAAGCAAATAAGACTGTCTCACATGCTAGGTCTCAAGACATTTAAAACTGCCCTGGAGGAAGGGCTCCATTCAACATTTTATCCAACAAGTCTTGCACAGGCCTCTGAGCTGTGAGTCCGAGCCTTTCTGTCCCCAAGCTGCCCATGTACATAGGGACCTTGATTTCTCCTTGAAAGCAGCAGACACAGTACCGCCTTAGAGACTAAGGTCTGTTGTTACTTATGCCTGCCTTGGATATCTCCCTAGACAAAGTCTTCCATCTCTGAATCTTTGTTCTGATACTAACAACTTCTGAGAGTTTGGGACTGGTTTGCCAAGCTACACTGAGACCTACTCTGAACGTCCTACTTCAGATTCCCAACGGAGCTGAAGAGGCTCAGTATTAAGAGGACTTACTGCTCTTCTATAGGACTCAATTTTAGTCCCCAGCACCCACATTGGGCAGTTCACAGTGACCTGTAACTTCAGCCCAGGGCCTCCACAGGCATTTCAGTACACATGCACATACCCGTACATAGATAAAAACAAATATTTCTATCAAAGTGAACACTTCTCACATTTTCTACAACCCCATACACACACACACACACACACACACACACACACACACACACACACACACACACGTGGGACTGGAGCTATGGTCTCATCCTTCTCTATACAAATATCCCGTTTCACTTATTAAAGTTTAACATGTGTTATTTTCTTTATTCTTTAACCAATAAAAATTGTAAGCAGCATACAGTCAGAGATTGCTTGTTGTTGCTGTTCATTGATAAATTCCAAGTATGCAGACTGTGTCTCCTAGAGAGGAAGTCTTTGAATTCTCTGAATTGTGAACCAGTAGACACAGTCTCATTCAGTCAGGTTTCCTTGTGTTTCCTATCACATACAGAGAATTCCAATGAGCTGATTAACCTTACTGGGTTAACCGTAAGTAAGACACTGCAGTTCTCAGGGAGTTAAATGAGACCATGTAACTAAAGCATTAATGAACACTAGCACCATAAACAACTGTGAACTCCTTTAGGAGAGATAGGTTTGTTCGGATATATTTCTAGCTCCGTCTTCTGAGTTCTGAGATTTCAGAGCCTTAGAACTGAGTAAGAGTTTTTCCCCCTCTGTGTATTACCATTGTAACCTTACAGACCCCAGTTTCATGTGCTGACTTAGTATTTCTTGTCTGTAAGAACTTTGTCTTCTGGAGACTTAGCAATCATATTGTTCACTTTATCTTCCTTTCAAGTCATCAAAAACCTAATTCTCAGCATCTGACTGTCTTCATATATTTTTGGTAAAAATAATGCCTACTGTTTCCTCTCATTCAATGCACACACAAGCTTCGGATGGATACTTGCTTGGAAAGTCTGTTGCTGATGCCTCAATGCCTGGCTCTTCAAAGGAAAACAAATGTTTTGGAACAAGATTTCAAAATGTCACCTTAGCATTCTTACAAACCTGAGCGTCTCATAGATAATAGGAGACCAGCTTCCTGCAGGGTAAACACTGACCCTCAAAGGAATTCAAATGACTATAATTATGTACAAGACACTCAGTGCTTTACAAAATACCAATACAATAGAGTGTAGTAAGATATATAAGTGGAAAATTACATATATGCTAAATGAATACAGAAGTATGAGCTATAATGATTAATTTTCATCATCAACCTGACTAGGATTAGAATCACCTGGAAGACACGCCTCTCTAGGTGTTTCTGTAAAGTGAAGTTACCTGAAAAGGAAAAGCCTACCCTTGAATATGGGTGGCAGAATCCTGAAGGGATTCTTGCCAGCTCAAACATGGCAAGCACATTCCCCTATTCCTTCATTCTTGCAAAAAAAAAAAAAAAAAAAACCCACTAGATAACATCCCTGAAGCTAGCCCCCAAGGTTTATTCCCTTATCTGCCCACGAGGCTGACTATCAAGGTCCAGCTATCAAAGTATTGAAGTCCAGCAATCAAAACCCCCTTTAGCTAACGTATTAATGTGCCCATTAAAATTTAACATCTGAACATGGGGTTCTCCCCTTTACTTGCATATAAAGTAGTATTTTCCTATGGAACACACATCTGTCTCCTCTCTATCCAGAGGTAGTCCTTTGTCCCCTTCCGGGACAAATACTCCCTAGTCCTTTGTCCCCTTCCGGGACAAATATTCCCTCCCACCCCATTCTCCACTTTTCCTTCCCCTTCTTCTTCATCCACCATCTCCTGTATTTGTCTCTTGTTCCCTGCCCTCTGTCCCCCTGGGGCAAATAAATCTCATTTGTGTTGAGAACGAGGTCTTAGGGTCCTGATCAGATACTTTCCCTACAGCACCCTCATGGGTCAGCAGCCTCATGGGTTAATCCAGACAGAATATAAAGGGCAAAGAAGAAGCTGAGTAGAGCACCACTTTTCATCTCTCTTGCTTCCCGACTTCACATACAGTGTGACCAGCTGCCACATTTACCTGCCATCACAGTTAGATTCACTGTTACAACCATCCAATGCAACAAGGGACAAAAACCAACAAAATATCATTCCTATGAGGTGGAGATGGAGACTCTCAAATGCATCCTCTTTTTCTTAGACAAGTCTCCCAACAGAGACAACTTATGGTGAAATAAGCCAGATGCATCTAAGAAATCCAGAATTGTAGGGTCATTGTAAGGGGCTGAACCAGGAACCAAAATGCTTTTAGGACATCATATAGTATTATTTTTATCTGTCTCTTTTCAGAAGCCCTCTGCTTTTCTCTCTGTGACTACCTGCTTTCTTTACCTCTCATGGTGCTGAAGATGGTTGTCTCAGACTTGCCTGGTTTGCACTGCACCCTGACTTCCAGCCTCTGCAGACACCAGAAACAATGCTTCTCAATCCAAATTTCAGACTCCTGTGACCCAGTCTAGTATGCCTAACTTGGGAGGCATGGAATGATGGTTATAAATTGTGAACAATTAGAATTTTTACAAGTACAGAATTTTTCAAAGCCATTTTTCTCTCCAGGCTCATCTCAAACTTACAGGGCTTTGAGATGCTTCTGAGGTCTTGTCTTTTAACCTCTCACCTTACGACAGTGTGGAAATAAAACAGCTCTCAAGTCTAGTTAAGATTTCTGGAGTTTCCTTGTAACTTTAATTTTTCAAGCCTTATTTTTAATGATGGTTCTTAAAAGCTTTAACCTCCCTTGTAGCCCACCACCCACCAGAGGTAGTAGGAAAGAAAGGATATGGAGGAGGGGGAGTGGACTTGTTCTTTGGAGCAATTCCCATCTGTGTTGTCTGGAAATTGGCAGTTCGGTTCACAGGTCAGCAGCAGCAGCTCAATCCATTTGCAAACACTTCACGGATATACCAGCAGTCCAGTTCAGCAGAGCTGGGACAGAAAACACATCAGGAGGGACCAGGAGGAACACCAGAAGTTCTTGGCTGTGCCTCTCAGCAAAGTAAAGATCAGGGCAGACTCAAGATCCACAGAGTTGCACACCTAGCTCTATAAGCAAGACTAGCTCAGACTCCATCAGTGTCTTTTGAGTCCTTTTTATACCCTCCAAACATCACAAGTCTTCCATTGGTCTTAGCATGGGTCTTGACTATGCAATGTAAGACAGACTAATACATGCATGGTTTTAGCAAAGAATCCTTCATCACCTGTCCTTGCACATGCTTTAGCACAACATCCTTTCTCCTGTGTCTGCTTCAGCCAAACATTCCTTCACCAGTTTGCCTTAGTCTTTCACCTGTGTCCACTTCAGCTAAACATTCCTTCATGTGTTTGCCCCAGCAAAACACCATCTGACACAACTGATTTTCCAAAGAACCCTTAAGTTTCCAATTCACTTCTTCCCAGTTCTTTACTATGGCTGCCTCAAACCTAACAGGGTCTCCATCTCCCAAGCCTTTCCTCTTCATTTTGACATAGAAGAAGGTTGGAATTATCTCCCTTTCCTCTAGCTCAGTGGTTCTCAACCTTCCTACTGTTTCAGTCCTTTAGTACAGTTCCTCATGTTGTGTTGACCCCAACCATAAAATTATTTTTGTTCTTACTTCACTATAACTGTGATTTTGCTATTGCTATGAATTATAATGTAAATATCTATCTGCATTTTTCAATGGCCTTAGGTGACCAGTGTAAAAGAGTCATTGACTCACAGTATAAAACTACTGCTCTAGTTTGTCATGGAAGAGACTATTCTAGTCACTGAAACTACGGAAAATGGTGAATGTTGTACCCTCCCTCATTCATTAGAAAGAAAGATGTAGAAAGAATGAGAAGACCTCGAAGCAATGTGAGGCCAAAGGTCATGGTGGAAACTGTGGTGGCACACAAGATTCCAATCTCTAATGCATGCTAGGATTTGAGGGTGAGATCGAAATGTGACACATTATCCACTGAGCATCAAAGGGGAGCAGAAGCCGTTGGTATTGTGTGGATAAAATATAAGAAGTTCAAGTCGGCAAAATAAAATGTAATTGAATAAAATGTTTTCTGAGAATATGACCTGTGACTGGGAGATTGAATTTTCTCTTTGCATATTAAAGACCCTGTGGTAAAGACAAACAATTAAGACAGCCTTGGAAAGCACGTAAGTGTCAGTACTCTTTCCAAGTTTAAATTGAAAGATGATTTTGGGTTCATTGAATAACAAAATTTAATGAGCCATCTTTTGAATGAGTTAAGTGTAAATTAACCAGAAATACTCATACTTGGCAACCATCTTCTCCATAAAGTAATTTCATTTTGTCAGGGTGTTGCTAATTTAAACAAGATGACCTACCCCACACATGGTATTCTTGCATTGCTAGCAGATTCTTCTCAAATGGCATCATAATTTCCAAGAGACATTCCAGAAGACAGACACACAGCAGCGACAGAGCCCTGACATGCCCACAACCATAGCTCATCGCGGTCATCCCAGCACCTCTACTCTCTTGTCGAGAAGATAGCGTCTGCAAGGAATAATATTAGTGCTGAGGCTAGTGGGGCAAACGGTGATGAACTGCACATCCGTTCATCTCAGTATCACCATTTCTCCTTCACAGTGTTCTCAGACATCTGGATTTGTATTGAGGGAATCAGACAGGCTTGTTAGTATTCTAGGAGTGAGTCAAGAATCTACACAGGCATAGTTTCATCTAGTCCTGACAATCTGTGAGTGGACCACTGTTGTTCTCTCTGCTTTAGTGATCTAACAATGGCAGTGTGTGTTTCTCTCCTTTCTCCTTTGGAAACAAGTCATTTCAAGCTCCGAAGTTCTAAGACTTCTTGAAAAACTCAAAATGTGACCACTACCCCTGCTCTGATCTTACACCTTCCACACCCTGATGCATTGTGTCTCCTGACCTACGAGCTAAACTAAATCCTCCCTCCCTTTCTCCCTCTCTCCTTTCTTTCCTTTCTTCCTTTTTCCCTTCCTTTCTTCCTTTCTTCTCTTCTCTTTCTTTCTTCTCTTCTTTCTTACTTTCTTAACTGGCCTTTGTTGGGCTATTTTATTACAACACTTCAAGATAAGCAACTAATACTGATGTAAACTTCTGATAATCGGTGAAAATATAGTCATGACAAAGAGACTGGCCATGAATCAGATGAGACAGACCCAACCAGTCCTAAAGAGTAAGCAGTGCTTTGTAAGCCTCTCACTGCAGTTCATGTTGTTCTCTACTTTGTTGTTATCAGTTTCCCTTTTTGCCCTCCCTGAACATCAGGACCTCACTTAAATTTGCTGTTCGCCTTGCTCAGAAATGTTACCGAGAAAAAACCTATATTATATGCTGTCATAACTAGTCTTCTTCCTCTGAGTCTTCATATGCAAAAGAGCAGAGTCTCTCTTTGGCCACACCCACATATGCAAAAGAGCAGAGTCACACAAGGTAATGGTATTTTCTCAAGGCAGAGACAAGGGTACTTAGTTAATGCTGAATGACATTAGTACAGGATTCTTGGTCCATAGAATAAGATGTATCTAATGTAACCACAGAATGAATGATGGTCAGGACTACAATAGAATTCTGGATTTGCTCATGGCTCCTTTTTATAGTATGATCTTAAGTCTCTATGTTTTTCAGCTTAATGTCTCATATTATTACAAGAGAGACATGAGTTCACAACTCCTACAACCGACTCTCACACTCATTTGTCACTAGTACTTACTGTCACTGTTAATGGAGACCTTGTACAATTTGCCTGTGCATGTCACTGCCACAGCTGTGTGGGACTCATGGTTATTAACTGTAATTTTCTAGAGCCTTCCTTGCATTCTGAATTTTTCAATAAGTTTTAGAACTTCTGAGCTTGAAATGACTAACCTTCAAAAGAGAAAGGGCTGAGGGGATAGAAATGTATGCCACCACTGTTAGATCGCTAAAGTTCAAGTTGGTATTCAACACATATGAGATGCACTAAAACACTAAAGCACTTGGAGCCAAGGCATGTAGCCTTTCTGAAATATTGATGCAACACACCACATCAGCACACGGGTTTGGAGTAGACATAGTCGAACCTACCTTAACTGCATCAATAGAGATCCCAATAATTTAGTCAAAGACTTTGTTTCTCAACTGACCTGCAGGTAGCTGTTTTTCTTCCCAAGATAAGGAGAATTGGAAAACAGCACAACCAAACACAGAGGCAGCAGTGAAGGAGAAAAAGGCAGAAGGGATCCTAAGGAACCAGTGAGGTCATAATCATACAAGACAAGTTTGTCTTTCTTCTCATGTTCTGAAGTTCTTGGAGGAGGTAAAGAGCCAGCAGACTATCTGAGTGGCTGAGGAGAACATTCTGCCTGCTGAGCCATGGAGCATTGCACACCAAGAGCTGAAGTTTTCTTTAGCCTCATTTACTGGCCACATGAGTCAACCTCTGAGCTTGATGTGACAAACCCCATAACCTCTAGATAAAGCTCTTGGAATGCAAGCTAAAGTTGACAGCAGGCTCCACCAACTTTAAATCTAAGCATGCAGTAAATATATCATCTACATCCACTCAGGGAGAATGCCATTCGAAGTGAGCCACACTTGTAATCCATTCTGGGTGCAACTTCAACAAAGGCTAAGACTCCGCCCCACTCCCCGACCAAGGAAGCCATGAGAAGATGGCTTCATTTTCTCAGGACTCAAGCATGCAAAGGTGCTGGGATCTCAATAGTTAAAATTAGTCATTCTTTTTAGAAGCTACCCATCCTCATCATTTACACAAACTATATTCAAATATTTGCAATAGCAATTACTCATTTCATCATCTTCAGAACAATACGATTTTAACATACAAAATACCAAAAACATTAGGTTTTGTTTTGTCTTCTTTTCTCTCGGGATAGGGAATAGAATCTATTATGATTTTTATGTTTTGAGGGGTTTTTTGTTGTTGTTGTTGTTGTTGTTGTTGTTATTTCCACATTTTCAATAACCATAATATATTCCTTGTACAGTCATGGAAAAATATAAAAATTATTAGAAAAACATGATTATTCACATTGAATCTGGGGTATAAAACACTACCATTATTCTTTCTGAGAAAAAAGAAAATGTCCTTTTAGAAATAAAATAATGTAAGGATTAATAAAAGAATTGTATAGCCAAACCCTGTTTGGCTCTGTATTGAAGGAATTCTCACTAAGTGACTTTTAGGACCCAAATTACTAACTCAGCACATTCCCATGTTGTCTCTTTGGGGTGGCATATTCATTTCCTCACACTGATATCCAGTTCTGAGGGTGGACAGCTCTCCAGGGAGGGGACTAGGACCTTGCCCAGCAGGACCATCATCCTTCCTTGGTTCTTGTCATTGCTCATATAGCATACCGTGTTGTTTTTATGCTTCGTTTTGTTTCCTTACCAAGAAAATATGTTTATTAAATTTTTTTTAAATGACCAAAGGTTTAAATTAAGAAAATCTCCATTTAGAGAAAATGCATGCAGTACAGTTTTATAGCACAAAGAACTTAGGTGGGGGAGTTAAGAAAGGATGGATATCTACTGTGTATAGTACAGGACTGGAATTAACACAGACTAAATTTATGTGAAATGAGGCAATTTTGACTGCTTTTGTCACACAGTAAAGTAACAACCTGACCTGGCTGATATATTAATCAACTCCTTATATGAATCAAGCTTTATCCCATAATATGTTGTAAACCTCAAATACACAGAATGAAATTTACTCTAAAAACTATCATTCAAAATTCATGCCATTTGTCTCTCTTGGGACATGCTTAAGCCTTTTTGTTTATTTTTAATGTGCATTTTAAATAGTTATCCATTTAAAACGACCCCATATGTTTGTAATATAATTTTTCAAACACCAATAACTCCTTAGCTGTTCTGAGGGTGTTTCCTCTTTATTCTAATTCACAATGACACTGGTTCATGCCACAATATAAAACTTGACTTTAACTGTCATGTATTAATGAGGAAAAATAAAAATAAATTAGATTCTTCTGGTTTTCCTAGCTTCCTCCAACTCCTCAAGGAGCGATTAAGGGGTCACTGAATCCTGCTCCTTTGCATTTGTGAGCCTATATTTTGCCTCTAAAATATGCTGTAATCTTGGTGTGACATTAGACTAGAAATAAAATCTAATTGAACAGTGAGTTCTTGATTAGACTTCATGCTGAACTTCTCCTTGGCAGGTTTTAGGAATGACTCACTTCCACTTTCTTTTCTTTATATGGACATTGACATCCAGCTAAGCAGCAAGCATTGCACACTGTCAGCTAAAGAACTATTTCTAGACCGTTCCTAGCACTGTACATAATGTACAGATTTCAAGGTAGCCTCACTGTCATAGATTGGTATCAATAAATACTATTATTTAAGTAATACATAGTGAGCACATGAATATTAACGTGTAAAAATTGAGAAAATATGAGATATATTCACTGTGGTAGTATTTCCTTATGGAATTACTAATAATTCCATAAGCACTTAAGCAGACAAAATAACTAGGAACCACCCCCCCCCCTTGACACAATTACAGTGCCCAGGATTCTGACAGAGCAATGAGGTAATGGGCTGCTGGGAAGTATGTTCTCTGACCAAACTATAAACTCATTGACAAGAGAAATGCTTTGTAAGATTGATATGTGTAGATATAGATACAGGTAGAGATTACACTTGTACATAAGGTATTCATTCGATTTATTCTCAGACATTTATATCATTCATATCTCAGACATTATTATGGCTACTGTCTACAATGGAACAGTGAACATGAAAGTGAGTATCTTAAGAAAAAGATGGGGGCTAGAGAGATAGATGGCTCTGTGGTTAAGAGCACTGACTGCTCTTCCAGAGGTCCTGTGTTCAATCCCCAGCAACCACATGGTGGCTCACAACCATCTGTAATGGGATCTGATGCCCTCTTCTGGTGTGTCTGAAGATTAGTAAAGTGTACTCATATATGCAAAGTAAAAAACTTTTTATATATTTTAAAAAAGAAGAAAATGGCAATTCTTATTTGTCAGGCTGACTTTGTTTTGTTTTTTTCTAGATATAGTTTTTCTGCTGGCCTTGAACTCACAGAGATCTACCTACCTCTGCCTCCCGAGTGCTAGGATTAAAGGCTTGCACCACCACCACCACTTGGCACAAGATGGTGATTTTCATTGCATAAGAGGAATTGCTGGGTTGCAATGGCTGCATCAATAATCCACAATCCTCCCAGCAGGTAGTATCATAGTTTCTCTCTCCCTCCTTCTCTCTCTCTCTCTCTCTCTCTCTCTCTTTCTCTCTCTCTCTCTTTCTCGTGTGTGTGTGTGTGTGTGTGTGTGTGTGTGTGTGTGTGTTCCAGGATACACACGTTGAGTGCATAAAGTAATTTGTAAGAGCTGGGTCTCTCCTCCTTCTGTGAGAGTTCCTGGGGCTGAACCCAGCCTGTCAGTCTTTGCAGCGAGCAACCTTCCACACCGTGTCTCACTAGTCTAGCATTTTCAACCGAATTTTTTTCTGCCATTGACTTGAAAGGGTTCCTCATAAATATCTCACCGGATATATGGATTTCTTGACTTTTCGTTTTCATAACTGTTCACAGTAAACAACTTTAATTCAATGTAGCCCTATTTATTTTTGCTTTTGGTGTGATGTTCTCAAAGGTCACTGCAAGACCAATGTCAAAGAGATTTTCTGGTATGTTCTCTTCTAGAATTGTTGTTTAGGGTCTCGTGTTTTGGGTGGCACCAGGTTTGAGTTGACTTTTGGAAGGACCCTTGAGTCCCAGTTTATTCTTTTCTACGAAGAATCCAGCTTCTCCTCCACACTGTTTGTTTTGTTTCATGATGGTTTTGTTTTGAGAGTTTTCTGGTTGTTTCTTTATTGTCTTCTGTATCATAACTAACTGGCCAGACTATCTCTATGTGGCCCCAATTGGTACCAACTCATGGCAATCTTCCTATCTTGGTGTCCCAAGTGCTGAGACTACAAACAAACCTGGGTTACCACTTTCTGCTTCTCAGCATCATTTTCTGAAGATCGAACCTTTCCATTGTGACTTCTTGGTGACCTAGTTAAAAATTAGTTGACATAAGTGTGTCAGCATTTCTACTCCGCCCCACTGGTTTATGTGCCTCTTTCTTTCTTATGCATCTGCTCTATTGTTTTTAATGCCAAAGGGTTTTAGAAGAGTCTGGTGACTTCAGCATCTTGTTTGTTTGTTTGTTTTCCCTCAGAGTTGTTTTAGGTGTTCAGAGTATCGAAGATTAATGTCCATTGTATTATACTTGTTCTATGTTTGTCAAGAACAGCAATGAAATTTCGACAGGAATTGTGTGAACTGTCTGCTGTCTTTCCCAGCATGGACATCTCCACACTATCACCTCTTCTGACCCAGGTAGCTTTCCATTCATTTTTATCTTCTTTAATTTCACCTCTCAATCGTTTTTCAGTGAACAATATTTTTACCTTCTTGATTAGGTTTGATTTCTAGTTTTTTATGCTATCATTAAATGGGATCATTTTCTTGTTTTCCTTTGCAGTTAGTTTACTGTTAACTTTAATGGATACACTACTGCCTTTGTATGAGAAATTTTATATCCTGAAGCTTTGCTAAACTCTTCTACTGTTTCTAAATTTTCTGTTGGATCTTTGGTGTTATCAATATTTAAGATCATGGTCATTTACAAATAGAGAGAACTTTACTTCTCACCCAAGTATGGTGCCGGACATTTTTTTTTCTCCTCTGATTTCCCACCTTGAAATCTATGTTGAATAGGATTGGCAAGAGCAGGCATCTCCATGTTTTACTAGATTTTAGTTATTAGAAAAGTTTTCAAGTGTTGCCCATTGATTATGATTTGATCTGTAGGGTTTTTTCCTAATAACTGTCCTTTATTAGTTGATGAATTTTTCTTTATACTTAAACTGCTAAGGGTTCTCATCAAGAAAGGATACTGAGGTGAAAGAGAGATGGCTCAGTGGTTAAGAGTACTTGCTGTTTCCCCAGAGGATCTAGGTTCAACTCCCAGCACCACATGGTGGTTCATAACCATGTGTAACTCAAGCTCCAGTGAATATGACTCCTTCTTCTGGCCTCCATAGGCACCAGGCACACACTCTATATACAGGCACACATATACACAAAACACCCTTACACATAAAATAAAATTTAAAGAGAAAGGATACTGAACTGTGTTAAATGTTTTTCTTCATAAAATTGGGACAATCATGTGGACTTTTTCTTTCATTCTGAAACTATGACACATTACATCAAAATATTTGCATATATTAAACCAGCCTTGCATGCCAGTGATTTGGTCATAATGTATGTTCTTTATGATGTAGTGCAGATACTTGGACATTTTATTGAGTATTTTGCATTAATTATTATCAAAAAATTAATATGAAAAATTAAACAGCATGTTACTGGACAGTCAATGGATCAAAGAAGAAATTCAAAGGGAAATTAACGATATCTTGAAATAAATGACTTTGGAGATATGGCATATCAAAAAAATCTATGGGATGTAATCAAGTAAATTCTGAGACATTTATAGCCATGAATGTCTACATTTTTGAAAAGAGAAATGAGACTAGCACACAGTATTAAAAGGGCACTCAGCAGATGGAGGTGGGAATGTTCGAAGTTCAAATTCAGCTTTGACTGCATAGAAACATCAGGCCATCCTGGGCTACAAGGGATCCAATCCTCAAAGAACCAAAAGGAAAAAAAATCTAAATAAATGGCCTAGGGGTATAACTCCAGGACTAGTAAAAAGAAAAACAAATCAAAAACCAAAACCACCCCCTCCCAAAAAAAAAAAAGAAAAAAAAACCTAAACTCAAAGTTAAAAGTAGGAAATAATACCAATCATAACAAAAATGAATCAAACAGGAGAACCCACAGGGGAAACATCAATAAAATGAGTTCTTTGAAACAAATAAATAAAATCAGCAATTCCATAGCTAAACTAAGAAAAGAAAAAGAAAAACTAAATAAATAATGTCAGAACTAAGAGTTGGAGACATTACAACAGATGTCTCAGAAAGAAGATGGCCCATAAGAGACCACTGTGAGCAACCGTATGCCAATGAGCTGGATAACCAAGAAGAAATAGACACATTTCTAGAAAATGCTAACGTTGAATTGGGAAGAGACAGAAAGCTTGAGAAGACCAACAACAAATAAAGACATTGATGAAGTAATTAAAACCTTCTACCACCACCAACAAAGCCCAGGACCAGATGGCTCCATGGCTTCATTCTAACAAACATACCAAGAATTATTACCAATACTTCTTAAATTTTTCCAAAAATATATAACTAAAGGGAATACTTCCAAACATATTTTATTAAGCCATCATCCTAATGCCCAAGCCAGAACAAGAAAAAAAAACCTATAACTCATGTATTTAAAAATAGTTTAACATTTTTATATTAGTATTCTGTGCGTAGCAAGCAGAAAGAAATGCACATGGGTTCAACGCTCTCAGTACTTCACAGAGGAATACATTGGTGGAAAGGATGCATACCTCTAAAAGCATTAAAAATAATGAAGCATCTGTCACTGGGTGGTTACCACAGTTAGCATCTTGCTAAGGCTTGAAATGTTAAGAGTCTGCTTTTCTCTCTTTGCTGCATCGACTATAAGAATGAGGATCATTCTCAGCAAGCAGACTATCAATATTCCAGAAAACGCACGCATAGATAACTATGGAGGGCCCCAGAGGAACCCTGCAGAGGGACTTTAATCACATCGGTATAGAGCTGAGTCCCCTTACAAAGAGAAAGTGGCAGCTCCAGATTGACAAACACCTGCACCATCTACAGCCATGTTCAGAACACGATCAAGGGTGCTATGCTGGACTTTTGTTTCAAGATGCGCTCCTTGTGAGCTCACTTCCCCAGCAACGTTATTGAGGAGAACCAGACTTTGGTTGAAATTTGAAATTTCTTGGGTGAAAAATACATCCAAGGGGATCAGAGGAGCACGGGTGTTGCTTGATATGTTTCTCAAGAGTTAGTCATTGAAGGGAATGACACTGAACTTGTTTCAAATTCAGCAGGAAGCTACAAGAGTCAAAAACAAGGGTATCAGAGAAGTCTTGAAGAGCGTCTATGTGTCAGACAAAGTAACAGAGGCTGTTGAGTAAGACCTGCATCGCCCAGCTCCGTAAACCAGATCCTGGATTAAAATACAGTTTGGGATGTCTTTAGGGCCAGTAAAAGACTTATTGAAAAAGTTGTTTGACAATATTTTTGCTTTGCTTTCTCTGTTGGTGCTAGTGTTGAAACTTTTATCTTCAGTTTCACTAAAGTCACATGAAGTCACATGCCCAAGAATTTCTGTGAATTGCAACTAATAAGAATAGAATGTGGTTGTGGATAGCCCTGGAGCTGTTTGTATTTTGATGTTAATTCCACTCTCCTGGAAGGGGCATCGGACAAGGAGTGAGTCATGTACTCAGGTGACTTCTTGTGAACCAGTCCCCTAATCAATAAAGGAGCCAATCACTGGCTGAGTAGTAGGGACTTCTGGGTTGGATGGGGGGAAAGAGTAAGAGGAGAGGGAGGGTCCTTTTGGACAGGGATTGCGTGAGGATAAGTCGTAGTTCCAAGTATCTCCCCGGTTTCTATGGAGGGTCCACCAGGATTTGCCAAGATTACCATTCTAGTTGGTGCACCCAGAGACTGAGTTACCATTGTTTCTAAACTAGTTTGTGTAGTGTTTTTCTTCACAGTTCCGGAGAGAAAGATACGGCAGGCAGGCAGCAAAGCGTGGGTTTGCGGATGTGCACCACAAAGGCTGTGGGGGATTTGAAACACGAACCTGACATGGTAGTGACCAGCCAGAGGACTTAGCGAGTTGGGTGGAGGGATTTCGGGAGCTCCAGGCCAAAAAGTCTGCCAAGATGAGAACACCCCATTGGTGCCATGTGGCCCGCTGGTGCTGGGCATAGCACGCAAATTTGACGATCTTTATTTAGTACATTCCACAACAGGATGCTATTTATTTTCAACAGTGTCTTAACTGTAGCAACCGAATCTTAATATTCAGTTCACATCTTAGTCCTGTTTTCTATCTAAACTTCAGATAAAATATGCACAATTTATTTTAAAAATAAAGTTATTTTTTAAGCCCTGCGTTTCTTTTCTTTCTCCTAGACTACTGTTTGTTCCAGACCACAGTTATTTTGTACCTGATATACACCAATTATGAACAGTGTACCAAGCTCTATGCTAAGATGAAAAGAAAATAATGACGCGGATAAGAACCAGTACAAATAATATGTTTTTCAACCAATTGCCACCAAGGATATGGAGTCTCTGGAGAAATCTATAGCACTCTATGGCTTCCCATGAGCAGAAATGAATCTTCAAGGAACATCTTAGTTCTAGAAGGGGATCTAATGTCTCCTTCCCGACTGGTGGGAACACACCCTGAGCGGGTATAAAGAAAATGCTATAAGAACAGAAACAGACACTTGAGTGTCACAGCCACGCCGACTTAGAGGAGATAAACATCCACCTTGTTTTAATCATTATGAAATCAGTTCTCTGACACACACACAGAGATGTGCACGGACATATATCTTCACAGTTTGCTGAGGAGAAAACAAAAGTAAGCCATCCAGGAGATGGGAAACAGAGTAAAGGAGACAAATGGATAGTTACTAAACCTTATCCAAGGACATCAATTGTACCTATGACTGAAGTAGCAATAAAATGGTAGATTTGTTAAGATGAAACTGCAAGATTAGTACAGTGGGTTGCCATTAGTCGCCGATCGGTCCATGTCCTGGGTAATCCTCCAAGCTTGGGCACCTGAATTGCTTTGAACAATAGGAAAGCACAAGACACAAGGTTTGCAAAGTCTTGAAAAGTGCTTTACGCACTGGAGTTTTCAGACTTATTTTGCTCGTATGAACCCAGAGACCACTATTCATGAATGAACAGATGCGAGTCGAGTGGAAGATGGGTAATACTCTTGGACTAGCCTGCTGAAGAATGACAAACCCCATGGAAAAAAGATGTGCTATCTCCTCAAACCAACCCCTGGTCAGATGTAAAATTATCTGAAATTATCTTTTGCTACTCCTAAAAGGAAAACTCAGTTCTTATTTTAATTAATTCCATTTTGTTCCTCAAACCTGTGCTTCAGAAATTATTTTACTTCCCCATCTAACCTCAAGTTCTAGAACATGAGCCCTGCCTTAATCTCTGTGTGACTGGAGCCAAGGCTGCTCTTAAAAGAAATAATGACTTCCCCCTTAGGCAACAGTGACTGCCTCAGAGCCAGCAGGACTCAGCAGAGACAGATCTGAGATAATGACCAACCGGACTATAATGAACAATGAACCACGATGCTTGAGTAGACACACTCCTCCCCTATCCCTAGTTTTTTACTCTGGAAATCCTGCATCCATTGCTAATATGCCAAGGTGTGGCTTAGGACACTAGTCCTCATTGTCTATCTGTGTGAAATGGGTGTCCAAAGAAGCCCTAAGTGAGTGCCTAAGTTCGAAATGAAGGCCTGAGTGACTTGCTGATGTAGGTACAGCTATCTCAAGGATTCCAATGGGAATTGGAGGAGCCTTCCTGTTAGTGAGGCTCAGAGGTATGCCAAAGCATATGTCCTCTGGTCCCAGAAAGAGTGTTTAGGTATTTTTGAGTGATTGAGCAGGAACACAAAAACTAGCGTCTGCAGTGTCATCCTCCTTCTGTGTAACCTGAGACTGCTCTCTCTATAGAGACCTCCTACTGAGATGAGCTAACCCATCCTTCTCTAAGTGTACTTAAGAAACAACACTGTGTAGTTGGTGCCCCACCCCATCCCCCATCAGACTGAACAAGGCCAAGTTCAGTCAGGTTTCTAGGACCGAGCTTTTGAGGACTGGGCACACACGGCCACACTGAACATTAGTAGCTCTTCTTCTTGGCCGTCACTCATCTTGTAATTTTGATCGGCTTGTCACACAACAATAAACTGATTGGGTCATCTGAGACACTAGTAGCTGTATAAATTAATTGGCTCCAGACTATACATCCCCAACAATCTTCCAGATGGCCTCAGGGTCCACCAAGACAGTCCCAGAGAAAAATGACAGTTGATCTACCATTATGAGCAAATGTTATTTTTAATTGTTATATTCTGAGATTTCCTTTACATAGCAAGAGCTAAATAACAAAAATAAAATCAATCAGAGGTTATGAGGTGGAGGAGGAGCAGAGGTTACAAGAAGGGACAGGGGCTATGAGATGGGGGAGGGGCAGGGGAAAGTTTTCTTCAGTGTTGAAGTCCCAGGTAGGCTACATAAGAACCTGTAAACTAACTCATGGGCTCACAAAAAAAAAAAAAAGAAAAAAGAAAAAAAAAAGAAAAAAAGAAAAAAAAATCACACACACAAAACCAGAAACCATGAAGGTAGAAGAGGGACTAGTTTTGAAGATTAATAGGGGTAGGAAGTAGAATGAAACAAGAGGTGAATATGCTCAAAATACATCATGTATATGTGTGAAAATATAGTAAAAACCTATTATGTAAAATTAATATATGCTAATAAAACACTGAATGAATGAATGAATGCATGAATGAGTGAATGAGTGAATGAGTGAATGAATGAATGAAATAGAGCCATGATATATTTCTTAGGCAATAATTCCATACCAGGTACAGGATATTGTAGTGGCAGTAGAGTCTGTGTTGAGCTCTCTGCCCTCCTGGACCTTCTCTTTCTGAGGCCACACTGAGGAATCTGGTAAATCATGAGGTTAATTTTAGAAACTATTTTAAGTCTTTAAAGCAAACATCAGGAT
>JANHMN010000018.1:6647273-6676197 GCA_030674055.1 Rhabdomys pumilio | reverse complement strand
CCATTTACACACAGGGTAGGAGTGACAATATGTACACTATTTGCACACAGGTTATATGAGGTTATAAAGACCACCTTAAGCCCAGATACTCTTCTCTCTTCTGGCTTTGAGGACACAATCTGCCAGGTTGTAAACTTACCTGTGCCAGGGACCCTGTGACAAGGAATTTAAGAGCACTTGGGACAGAAGCCAACAAATTTTTTTCTTCTTTCAATTTTTGAACTTAAAATATACTTAAAGAATTTTTTCCTCCTCCAAATTTCTTTCATGTGCACCCCACTTGCTCTCTCTCTCTCTCTAATTTATGGCCACTCACTTCTTTTGCTTTAACTCTGTGTGTGTGTGTGTGTGTGTGTGTGTGTGTGTGTGTGTGTGTGTTTGCATTTCTGAATATACAAATACAATACACTCAATTTGTAAAATGAACCTGTATGCTCTTATTTCAGTGCTGACCTTTTTATATTGGATAACCAACTGGGGTACTCTCCTCTGGGAAAGACTATTTTATTCTCCTCTCCCAACACATTCTTTAAGTTCATATTCCCCACACTACATAAACTTAAAAGGGCTCCTTCCACAGTTGAACTTTCATTGACACAACCCAGCTCACAAGTCTAGAACAACTTCCAAAGACCCAGAAACCTGTCCGCTTAACTTATCAAAACTGTGAGAAAATCCATGCAATTTGTTTTGTAGTTCTGCTGGGTTTGTGACTAGACTTCAGGAAAAGCATAGATAACTAACATGGAGAGAAATGTCTGACCAGATGGGACAATAGATCAGGAAGCATTCTCTCAGCAGTAGACTGGTAAGGTAGCATGAAGAAAGGAGTCAGGGGAAATTACAGGAGCTTCAAAGTCACTGTGTTGTCTCTTCTACAATGACCAAAGATCAAACTATGATGACTGTGACAATGGTCAGGCTTTAAAGACACACTGTCAAAATAAGCACTGAGAATAGCTAGCTAGACAAGTTTCTGCAGGAGGCTGTGGGTTTAGGAGAGTGACCCGAAAATGAGCATGACAGTGGAACTTCCATAGATCACGACAATCACAGCCTGCCCTTTTTGGGAGCATCCTAAAGAGCTGCTCAACATGACCTTGGCCTGTGTCTATGTCTGTCATAGCTCTATGACTTTAGTAGCTATGAAACCATAGGGAACTTTTTTCTTAAGTATAAACTATATTGAGGTCAGGCTGGGGAAATGTTATCTGTCAGTAACATGCTGTGAAAGTTCAATCTTCAGAATGTGGGGGTTGGGGGAGAGCCATGTGTGGTGCCTTACACTTACATTCCTAGAACAAGGAAAGTGGGAGCAGATGGATCCCTGGAGCCCCGGCCAGTTCATCTAGCATAACTGGAAAGGTCCAGGGCAAGGAGAACTTGCCTCAAAACCAAGATGAATGGCTCCCAAAGAAGAGCATGCAAAGTTGGCCTCTGGCCCTACATGGGTGAGCAGACATACACTTATATCTGTACACATGTGTGCCCACAAGAATTCACACACACACACACACACACACACACACACACACACACACACACACATACATGCACGCACGCACACACAAGCACATACACATAGGAACACACACTCCAAAAATGTATTAATTCCATGGTGCTTAAGTGAGAGAATTGAAGCCCAGCTTTTATCTCTGTCAGGGCACGTTACATGAGTAAGGAATCAAACAGAAGCCTTCTGGTCGCTCTTGATTGAAGAAAGTTGTTTTACAAAAATAATTGGACAGGTATATTCCAACACCAGACAGAAATGTCATATCTAAGCCCCCAAATGGAAAGAACCTGAAGTGAAAACAAATAAAGCCATTTAATAACAGAAGACACCGGAAAACGTCTCGTGTTCCAGCGACGACACAGAGGAAACTGTTTATGAAGTGCACAAGGTACCGACTCACAGAATGGAACACTGACGTTTATGAATATGGTCTTGCTCTTCTCTAGATGAAGTACTAAACTGACACGCACCCTTTAGGGAATCAATACACTGTGTGTGTGTGTGTGTGTGTGTGTGTGTACCCATGCACACACATGCTGAGACCAGGGAAGACATGTCTTGCTCTATCACACTAATTTTCTCACAGAACGAACACTCACTGTTTCTGCTGGGCTGGCTAACCAACAAGGTCCTGCAGCCCACCTGTCTCTCCCTCCACCACAGTTTTGGGGTTACGAGGCACGTGTGGCCATACCTGGATTTTTATGTGGGTGCTGAGATGCAAACTCAGGCCCTCACATTTGCTCACCACATGGTCTTACCCACTGAGCATCACCCAGGCCCTCGATTAGTACGTTTCTCAAAAGACTTTCTCATTCTTGAGTAAAGACTTTGAGGCTCCCCAGAATCTCCAGAGTTGGTGCCAACTTTGGGGCTGGGCTCTTGTGCAGCATGAGACTGAGTCTACTCTTGTTTAATGTAATCCTATCAGACTGTCTCTTTGCAGCAATAAACAGGGCAGCTGCTACGATTAAAGCATTGTTATTTTTCACGGGAAAACAAAGTCTGGTTCGATACGTTTTTAGACATGTTCTCAAGAAAAAGAACAACAACATAATCCTTCAATTCTTTAATAATGAGAACAACTATATTTTAAAGGATATGGGATCCTGATATGTGATTTACACTCATGACTACAGAAATGTACTTTAAGAATTAGTTAATATTTGAGGGTGTATACATATTTTACATGCTTTAAATGAAAAAAATCACAACTTTTTTTCAGTGCCGAGGGTAGAACCTAAGGCCTCGTGCATTCTACACAAGTGCTGTAATACTGAGCTGTATGTATCCCCACCCACAATCCCTTGTCACACTTTATGTAATGGAAATAAGCCCAAGTAGCAAAAGGCTGTCTCTAATAGGACTTGTGGTCTCATGAAATACATATAGATTTGAAACTTAGAAAGCTTTCCCTTATAGCCAACATTTATTCTAAGTTTATGCATATGAAAACATCTGTAATGTCTACAAAATCTCCAGGTGTTTGGAAACCATTAATAAATGAAAATGTTTGCAGAATTTTATGCCCTAGGGCAGAACATAAAAATTATGCTTATTTTCAAAAAAAAACCTAAAGAATTCCTTTATAAGTAAGGTGTATATTTTGAAAATAAGAGAATCTAACCAGTTCATGAATTGTGGAACAAAGCAGAATTTGTGATTTTGAACTACACCCTTCAAATAATTAGCTGTATCATACACTATTAAATTGATTATTTTGTTGCTTCGAGTTTAATGAATATTTTTTATTTTACTATTTTAATTTTTATTTTAATAAAAGTTTTAAAGGCTATGCTTTTATTTTAGTTTGTCAAAATAGCATTTCAGAAATGTCTCTACCCTCTTCCCAGCTAAATACCCAGACACCATTGTGTACACACAATAAACCACACTAAATATTTGTGTCATACAACATTTTCTTTGGGACAATTAAATCTGAGTGATGTTTTTAAAGGATTTTTTAACATTTAAATGTTTTGTATCATATATTTATGTTTGAATCCTATAACATTTATGATACATTTATCTTATACATTTCCAAAAAAAATGTTTTCTAGATTGTCTATCAAAACAATACACAGCTTAGGATTCTGGGGGATAAATTATGTTTTTTTGACTAAGGTAGCCTATTTTGAATAAACAAATCCTAATATTTTTACATTAGTATTTAATTTAAAACATCCTCAAATGAAACGTTTTCATCAATCAAAAGTTAAATGTTTATCTACATATTTTGTCTCTGTTTTAACTACATATTTAGCTAAATGATAAGCAGATATTAAATTTTGTTACAGGGTGGTCTTGATATGAGTCACAGCCGGGAAATTAATGCTCAGTTTCCAAAACACCTAGAACATACAAAAGGAATTAACTTGATAGCTGTGTGGGCTTCAGTTCTCAGAACTTATCACGTCTTCCATATTTTAGTAATTGTCTCCATAGTTAAGCTATTATGTTTTCTCACATTGTATATATATATATATATATATATATATATATATATATATATATATGTAGGCCAGAGATACAAACTGAGTTCATTTAATTGATGTAATCATTAATTACTGAATCCCAGTTTCAATCGTTCTGTTTATGAGGTGATTTCATGATGTAGGCTGTTTTTCATTATTTTATAATTAAGCCCCACTTGTACATATGCTCTGCTCCTATTAGCTACCCTTCCAACTGCATCAAATAAAGGAAAATGTATGAGCAACTTATAGCACTATGGCTAGTTCAGGCATCGCAGGAAACTGACTCTACTACAGAGGAACCTCTCACATGTGCTCTCAAAGCCACAGTGTAAGTCACTACCCCCCAACCAGGCTACTTCATTTCAGGTAGTATGAATTGACAAGAGACTGGTTTAAGAGACAAGACCTCGAGCCACCCCAGGAAGCCCACAGTCTTAAAGACAGTGTCAATTATTCATTGACACCCAGTCAACAGGCATAGCAATTCAGTTCAGCCAGGGGCTAAGGGGGCGTGGTCAGCAGAGCATCGAAGCCTCAGAAATCATAAGAGATAGGGCTGTATGAACAAAGGATGTTGTGGTAGTCGTGATAAATGATAGGTCATGGTACACTCGGCTGCATCACAATTCAGTCCTGAATACAACTGAGAAGCTCAGTAAGCCAGCTGTCTGTGAGAGTGTTCATGGAGGTGTTATCTGCTAATGGGTGCTGCTGTTCTAGGGATTTGCCATAATGGATGTCAATTCCACTTTAGAAGAGGTGTGGAAGACTGCCCTCAAGCACAATGACATAGCATGTTCTGAATGTGAAACTGCCAAAGCCTTAGACAAGCAGAAAGTCTATTTCTGTGTGCTTGCACTCAACTGTGATGAGTCTATGGATGTCAAGTTAGTTGAGGTACTAACTTGATTGGTGGTGAGCCCCAAATCAACCTTAAAGAAACCAGGGGAATTGGTAGGCTTCAAAAATGGATTGAGAGGGGAAGCCATGTAACATGGTTGGTTACAGTTGTGTAGTGATTAAGGACTATGGCAAAGAATCTCAGGCCCAAGGTGACATTGAAGAGTACTTTAAATGCAAGAAATGAATAAATAAATTTTTTTTTGCCTCGTGAAAATAAATGTGCTCACATATCCTCATTCTTCATCTCCTATGAATGTACAGCCATTATTTGTAACTTCTCTGCTGTAAAAATTCTATTTCAGAAAATTGCAAACGTTTAAAACTGCAGAACAAGAAATAGATGTGTCAGTGGAGAGCAGTGGACAAATATTCATGTTTTCCTAAGAAATTTGAATATTATAATAAAAAATCCACTGAAGCATTAAGTAAAAGGAGTGACATGACATGATTTGTAGTATATAAAAGTTAATTTAGTTGCCATGGAGATAATGGAGTAGAGTTGAGAAAAAGACACTAAAACCAGTTAGGGGAATAGCTCAGCCATAGAGCACCAGCTAAGTAAGCAGAGAAATATAACTTTGATCTCCAGATCCCACATAAAATGTCAGTGGTGATATCAGAACTTATAAGCCAAGAACAGAGAGGTGGGAACAGGTACACCCTCGAAGCTCCCTGGCCAGTCAGCCCAGCTTAATTTTGGCAAGCCCTGGGCCATAATGAGGGAGCCTGTTTCAAAAGAGCCAAGTGGACAGCTGTCCTAAGGAGTGGTGCTGGAGGTGGTTCTCTGGTCTACACACTTGGGCACACATATGCATACATATCTGCACACATGTTCATTTGTACACACTTGAGATCACACGTGTAATAAATACATAAATAAGCATTTCTCTGATTAGGTATCTGGACAGTGATCATCAACAGCTGTTGAAACCACTGCATGAAAGCACAAAGGAATTCCTCTCAGTGAGCAAAAAAGTAGAACGGCAAAGCTGCTAAAAGTCTTACCATTGCAAAAACTGATACGGTCATATGCTTGCTTTCCTGATATAATAGGAACCAGCCATGAAGTAATCTTGCAAAAATTCAAATCAAGGTGCCAGACAAGGTGGCTCAGACAACGAAGGCATTTGTTGCTAAGCCTGAGTTTGATCACCAGAACACACATCATAGAAGGAGAGACCTGACACCCAAAACTTGTTGTCTAACCTCTACCTGTGCACCACTACATGCATACAAGCACACAGTCATCACACGTGTGAATGCACATGCATGTGTGTACACACACACACACACACACACACACACACACATTTTTTTAAAAGAAAATGAACACAACTCCTACTTTTCTGGACTGATTTCTAGAAGCACATGAATTCCCCAGTGTTAGGGTGGAGGTCAGGGTACAGCTTCAGGGAGGTGGTCCTCTCCTTCCACCCTGTGTGGCCTGGGGATTGAACTGAGGTTGCTGGACATGGCAGCAGGTGTCTGTATCTGCTGAGCCCCCTCAGTTCCTTCTGATTTTTTTTTTTAAAAATCTGTATCAGTCCTATAAGGAAGCAGGAAAATAGGAACTAGTGATATAATAATTTAAAAAATCAAATTAATATAAGAACTGTCCAAGATGTGTCCCACATATAAGAGAGATAGCATATAGGTCATTAAAATTGTTATCTCAACCATACTTCCCATATGATTAGAATATTTACAAATATAGAAGACTAATCAGAAAGATATTGTAAAACCCAGTTAAAAATTTAGAGATAAAAATATAAACTTGAATTTTTTTTTTTTAGGTAAGGGACTAGGACAGAATAGCCAGTTGTTTAGAAGCTGCAGAATTAATGTCTTGCAAACAGAAAATCATAGACTTTTCTAAAGTAACAGAGTGAGAGCTATGGAAGACAAAATAGGGTCACATGTCTTAAACTACTGATAAAGGGGGCATATGAGAAACAACCATTTCAAGGAAAGAAATTGTATATGTGAGATAAGAAAGTGATTTCTAGGTGGAAAATATAATTAAGAAAATGCAGGAAGCAAGGAAGGAGTGGTGGCTTCGTGTGTCCAGGGTGTCCTCATAAATTACACTAGAAACCCTTAATACGAAAACAAACGACCTGGGGGAAGGGTCTGAGCTCCAGGTTATGGTGTTTCATCAGCACACAAGACACAGAAATCATGCTTGCAGTTGACTGTCTTATATGTTCAAGAATGCAGAAGATATGTAGGAAGTCAAAAATGCATCCCATACAACAAGTCTAAAAAGCACCCTAGCCACGCCACATGGAATGCCACACAGAATTGGCTGGTTTTCCCCCCAGGAGATCTCACGCCTGCGCACTGTAGCTCACTGCTGCTACAGAGCATTCCAAGAGTCATGCTGCCCCATATCCTCAGGGAAAGATGACTATCAATAATCGAAAGTAAAGATTTTACTAAGTATCCATTTCATGGCCCCATAAAGTAAACCAAAACAAACTGTAAATCCAACCAGTCATGTCTGCACCTGTCCAAAAGGGAAGACAGCAAAAAGAGACAACTGGTCAACCTAAAACTCTAGACCGATGAAAACTACCCCACAAGTAACAGAAAAACAAAAACCTCTTTTGCCATATAAAAGATAAATCACCTTCAGCTTCCTACTACAAGAAATAAAACCACATGCCCTCATGTAATTGAGGGTTTTTCCACTTGCGCCAAAGTTCCTGAAATAATGGCTCTGAGACAATATTTCATGAATAAATGCCTAGGCCAAAAGCTTTGGCTTGTTCTCCGACTAGCTCATAACTTACCCATAACTCATTACCCATTTAGTCTACTTCAAGTCCTGTTGGTTACCTCTTCTCAGTTTCATACAGCTTCAGCTTTCAGGTAAAATCTCCTCCAACTATTTCCTGGAACTCTATCTCTCTTTGTTGAGATCCCATCTTCAGCCTCAGCTCATTGGCCATAGGCTTTCTATTGACAAGAAATACCTCCACACAGCGTGTAAAGATTCTCTCTATACTTTCAAACAGGAGGAAAAGCACACCAAGCAGGAACCTAGCTGTACTGTAAGACCATGTAAAACCACTAATGTTAACTAACAAAGGATTGATATAGCTTAATAAACTATAGTGCTGAACTAAAAAAACTTTTGGTCATATTTTAAAATCATTCTAAAAGATAAATATCTACCAACCAATTCATCATCACACCTTATAGGAAGCACATGCAAAGAGGTAGAGGACGGTGTGAAAAAGCTTTGGGATCCATAGGCTCTGAGTTCATGGGTTCTGCATCTAGAGACTCAACCAATTACAGATCTAAGCCATTGCAAAGTAATTGTATCCTCACTGAATGTGTCCTTATTCCCTCAACATCGGAGTGTAACAACTGCCCACACTGTATACACGTTAGAGCTATGTAAGCAATCTAGAAGAGACTGGAATTATCTGGAACAATGTGTACAGGCCATGTGCAAATGATGTACCATTTATACGGTGGTTTAGGAAAGCACAGTTCCCTGTATTTGCAAGTGTTCTGGAATCCAACCCTCCACAGATCACAAAGAACACCTCTTTGTCATTTTCAGATTCTCAAATGAAGTGGCATCATAGCTGTAAAGGTAATATGGTTAATCCATTCTTAACTTCGCCGGTGCACAAGTAATACACAAAGTTGTGTATTACTGTATGAAAACACACACACACACACACACACACACACACACACAGCCTTATTTCTAATATGCCCTAAACAGCTCAAAGGCTGGACCCACTCCCAAACTCCCACGTTGCTAACTCCTCCCCCTCCAATATTCCTGAATTATTACTTACTAAAATCTATATTTCATCTTTACTACCCCCAGACCCAATCAGGGGAGGGGTCCCTGGGGCTACTCTTTCCTGGCTCTTACATGGCTGTAAGTTTATGACTGTAAGTTAAGCTCTTCTCCAATTCACAGGTCCAATCTTTCTGCTTACCCAGCATGGAGACTCTAAAAACATTTTCCTCCCGTGATTCCCTTGTCTAGGAAATCTAAAGTTCCGCTTCTGTCTCCTTGTCCAGCCATTGGCCGTCAGCAACTTATATTCACCAATCAAAGCCAACTGGGGGCAGGGACCCTCAGCATCTTACAGGCAGACGTATGGACTCCCATGTAATTTGGGGAGCTGAATTAACACAATCCACAATAGCAACTGAAGATACAATGTGATAAGTTAGACCCTAAAATAGCCACTAGAAAAGTAAAGGTAAGAATAATCCAGTAACAGACAAATGAGCATAATAAAAATATTTAATAATCTAAAAAATTAAAAACATAAAAGGGAAACAAAAAGAAATGAAATATTAAGTAAAGACGAGAGTTTCTGAGCCCACTGTCTCAGTAAAAATATAAAGAATTTTGCCATCTCAACTGAGAATCATAGGTTGCCACATTGGAAAAAATACACATACCCCAATCCTATACAGCTTGCAGTAAATTTTTAATAAGTACACAAAAATAGATCAAAAGAAAAAGGATGGAAAAAGATACTTTGTGTTAGTGGTAAACAAAAGCAATTCTGATTGGGGATAAAGAAAGGTATTTCATAAAGGTCAAAGTTTCCATTCAAGAGATAAATTGTAAATTTAAAATTATTTGTCTATGCAAATAAGCACAGAGCTTCAAACAATACAGAACAAAACTTGGTAGGATGTGCAAGCAGGAGCAAGGAACTCCACACTGTAGATGTCAGTAAGACTCCTGTAAGAACTGATAAAACAAAATCCGATCATTAAGCACAGAGACCTCAACAGGATCTACCAAACTGGCACCGCTAGCGGCTAGCGCATACAACTCTCCAGAAGAGAACACATAGATTCTCTTCTGTTGTACACAAAATGTTTACCAAGATAGAGCATTTTCCTGCCCATGGAAAAGACTCAAACATTTGGAAATTCAATTTCTCGTGAATATTCACTGACTAAATGAGAGTAACAAGTCTTCAGGAAAAAAAAAAACGCTCTAAGTATTTGGAAATTAAATCACACGGTTTCCAATTTTCAATAACTTATATTTCAAAGAGCTTGGGCAGTGGCTGAGGCGGGGAGGGGAAGTCAAAAAATATTTTGAATAAAATTAAAAAGAAATCCTATTATTTCAAAATCTGTGGATGTGGCCAAAGTAGTAATAATGTCTAAATTATAAAATTTTCTACAAGCCAGAGGCCAAAGGAAAAGGGACAGGGCAGGCTCTGTCTCTGAGCTTGCCCGTCCTGTGTTCATCATGCACTTTGTGACTGTATCTTATGTTATTAGCTCTCTGAGAGTCCATGCAATATGTTTTGATCATATCCATCCCCTCCCCCAACTGCTCCCATATTCACTTTGTTCCCTACTCTCCCAACTTTGTGCCCCGCTCTTTTTTTTTAATAAACCCATCAAGTCAATGTATGCTGCCCATATATCTTTGGCTGTGACCACACTGTAGTGTGATGAACTTTAAAGAAAGCTGGTTGGTGTTCCTGCTGCCTCTCTCCCTCTTTCCCTCTCTTCTCTCCCCCTGCCTCTCTCCCTCTCCTTTTTCCTCTCACTCACTCTATCCCAACAGTTATCATTTGCCCATAGCTCCTTAGCTAGGGCTGGGACTTTGTGCCCACCTCTCTTCTCTATCCAGGGATTGTGTCTGGCTGGATCTTGAGCAGGTCTTGTGCATGATGTCACAACACTGTGCGTTCATATATGCAATCACCCTTGTCTGAAAAACATTGTTTCCTTGCCGTCACTCACCATTCCTGGATCTTTTTATTTTATTTTATTTTATTTTATTTTTATTTTTATTTTTATTATTTATTTATTTATTTATTTATTTATTTATTTATTTTGGTTTTTCGAGACACGGTTTCTCTGTGTAGTCCTGACTGTCCTGGAACTCACTCTGTAGACCAGGCTGGCCTGGAACTCAGAAATCCACCTGCCTCTGCCTCCCAAATGCTGGGATTAAAGGCGTGGGCCACCACTGCCCGGCCATTCTTTGATCTTACAATCTTTCCTCACCCTACTCTGGAGTGATCCCTGAGCCTTGGAAGGGAGAAGTATGCTACAGATGCCCTACTTGAAAATGAGCATTACATAGTTACTTATTCGCTACCCCTTTATCAGTTGTGAGCCTCTATTAGTCACCATCTACCGCACATAGATGCTTCTCTAGTGAACATTAAGAGATACATTGATGCACAGGTATAACAGTAAGTCATTAGGAGTCAGTTTAACACTGTATCTCTTTGCCAGATTATAATAGCAGGTTTTCCTCTAGGGCCTATAGGACCTGTCTAGTTACAGATTCTTACTCTGATAATGGTATCAGGAATGGGTTTTATCTTGTGTATTGAGACTTAAGCCCAATCAGTAGGTAGCTGGTTATGCCACCAATGTTTGTGTCAGTATTGTTCCAGTGTGCATGTCTTGCCAGGCCAATCGTTACTGTAGCTCTCAGGGTTCACAGCCAAGTGAACGATGCTTAGTTTTCTCTTCCCGTAGTATGCACAGCAATTTCCCACCTAGGAAAGCTAGCCAGTAGGGATGAAGCTTCCAGATGAGTACCAGCTTGATTTCCTCCACGTTCTATGATACAAGCTTATGGTGTTGTCAGCAATAGGGTCTTACTGTAAAGTTTTGGAGGGTAACAAAGAACACTGATACACTGTAATGTTTGGATCCATCTATGAGATCCACTGGTCAATTACTATAAAAGATGTAACCCACTCGTGACATTGAGCTTTTTATTTGGTAGCCTATGATATATAGTAGGGGGATTATCACCACATTATATGTTAACTTCATTTTAATTCTTATTGTTGTGTATGCATATATTTTAGGGAAATTCTACAGTAATAGGTTTTCATTCAATTTCTTCAAAAGATTTTTAGTGTTGTCTATTTCTCCCTGTATTCCCTCATCTACCCTGCCCTCGCATCCCCAGCCATATTTTAACCCTTTCTATTCCATTACTTTCCTTAACCCCTTATACCACTGATTGTTCTTGCCTCCTTGAAAGTTCTCACACCATGACTCTTTAATGGTTTCCTGATACCTTCAGTATTCCAAATGAAACACACATATCTGAAGATTCAAAGCTAGCATTATCAGATGAAAGAGGGCATCCAGCATTTTTCTTTCTGGGTCTGGGATACCTTATGCAGAATGATTGTTTCCAGCCCTGTCCTTTTACCTACAAATTTCACAACTTTCTTTTTCTTAACAACTCTATAATATTCCAGTGTGTAAATACACCACATTTTAAATATCCATTCACCAACTGACTTATCAGCTATGCATCTTGTAGAGAAGTAGAGAATACACAAAGAACTCAAAAGCAAACAAACAAAAATCAAACAAACAAAAAACTCCCAAAGGATTTTGAAGTCCTGTCTGTGTCCATGAAATTTACCTTCCTGGAAGTGGCGTCTTCATAGAGATTGAGACATGGCTAGGAGGATGGACACTGACTTAACTAATGTTCATGTAAGATGAGTTGATTTGGTTATAAACAGACACATCCACAAGCAAGACACAAGGAGCTCACTACCTGCAAACCAGGAAAAGGGGTGATGCAAGTTACCAGAAGCTAGGAGAGAAGTCCAGACATTTAGAAGGAACCAATCCTGGTCATCAATAAGGGGTCCCTAACCCCAGATCTGAGGGACAGTAAATTTCTGTTGTTTTAAGATCCTAAGTAGTGAGGTTGGTTGTGGCAACATTAAAGATGTTATACTTCTGGTCAGGGTTAAAACGTTAGTCTCCAACCATCTGCCAGGGTTCCCATAATCTATTTCACCACCTTGGAGGGGTCAGCACTGACCAGGAGGCAGGGTCTGTCTCCATACTTCCAAGCACCCCTTTGCCTTTCCATCACTAATTATGCAGACCATAAACGTGGGCCTTTCCATCCACACCCCAGTTACCAAATAACTACTCTGAGACTTAATTATTGATGAATAAATGCCTAGGCCAGAAGCTTGGACTTGGTCCCTGACTGGTTTATACCCTATGTAATCCATTTATTCTGTTCTATATGTGCACGTGGCTGGTTACCTCTCCTCGGTATCATGCATCTGTGTCCTCAGAGTCTGTGTGGCACATCTTCCTGCCTCTGACTAACTCCCAGAGTTGCTCTCTCTCTAACTAGAGTGCTCATCTCCTGTTTCCTGCCTTTTACTGGTAGGCATTCGATTTTTATTGACATGTGATATTTCCACACAGTGTACAAGAGATTCTCACTACACTTGTCCCTTTATGCTTTTTCAGTTCTCTAATATTCATTTTATGAAATTCCATATTTTTAATTCACTCTATCAAAATAGCCAGTTTATTTCTGAAATGACAGTTGGCTGGGGCAAGGCACATTTCAATAGTAGAGTGCTTACCTACCACGGGAGAGGCATCTCATTAAGAGGAGAAACTTCAAAGATCTATACAGTCTGGAACTTGGATATATTGTAATGTCACAGTTCTCGTCTTCTTCTGTCACTCACTCGTGTCCACTGTGGTGGGCGGAGCCTCTTTGCTAGTCCTTGGACACACCAAGCTTGCCCACTTCATCCAATTTGCTCTCCTGTGCTTTGTGTGTACATGGCTCACTACTCCAGTCTTCAAACTGGTTGTTCTTTCAAGGCCTGCGCCTCCCTTCCCCATCATCTCGTTTCTCTCTGACACTCATGGACATCTGGTACAATCTATATCTAGATGTTATCTCTCCCCATTAGAGGACATTCCGCAAGAGTTTTAAACAGTTGTGTCTGCAGTGCCCAGAGCTAAGTTTATGACACAGCTACTGATTTAAATATCTGGGGGGAGGTGCACTTGCACGTGTGCCAGTGAACCTCATAGTACATGTGTGGGTATCAGAGGACAAGTTGTGGGAGTTGGTTTTCTCTTTCTACATAAAACCAGCCAGTTACCTGGCCATTGTGTCAATCACTATCCAGTCTATAATTGTTAGATGCTCTCCCTCTGCGGAATCACACTGTAGTATAATTTGAATAGAGATTAATTTGAAATGACAAGGTTTAAAATTCTTCACGGTGGCTGTACACTCAACTGTTCCCCCAGTTGGCAATAAAAAGGTTTGTTTTTTTTTTTTAACTCATTCAAAAGGTTCAGAAGCAATCAACTCAAGTAAGAGGGCCAATAGGTAATGTTTATTGAGAGTTGGTCACAATTAGACTCAAAAATTAGACTCAGAAAGAGAACAATCTAGTTCCTGGATCTGGCACTTACAGCTCATTCACACATGATAAAGTTTCTTATGGTTACCAACAATGCATGGATGAAAATAATTGCTGTATGTACGTGCTTATTAAACAAGGCATAATGACTGAAAACGATTCTTCCGGTTTTGTCCAAGTGTGCAAATGGCTCTGCTGCCCTGCTGCAACCTTCTAGGGAGTTTTCTTAGAAAATATTCCAGTCTTGATCCTTGATTCCTAAGAAACTGGTTGATCTGCTGTGGGTCAAGTTCTTAATTTGCCTTCTGAGGGGAAAAAAAAAATCAGAAGTTAGTCCACCTGTGAAATAGGAGTCAATGACTATTTAGAAATTCTATCAGTGACACAAGGACCAAGCTCAGTGTCCCATAAGGGACAAGATTACTTGCCTTTCATGATGAATTGTGCACAGATCATTTCCAGTTGCGTGTGTCAAGATAGAACAAGGGACAGGATGTAGCTCAGTTGCTAAGGTGGTTGCTTTGCATGCATGAAGCCCTGGGATGCTTTTTAATTTTTTTTTTCATACAATACATCTTGACTGGAGCTTCCCCTCCCTCCACTCTTTCCAGTGCCCCCTTCACTTTTCTCCAAATCTACCCCCTCCACTCCCTACTCCCCACCCCTATCTCCTTCCAAAAAAGAGCTCCCAGGGACATCAACTGAAAATGACACAGATGCAAAAAGACCAGGCACAAATCTTCACATCAAGGCTAGATGAGGCAACCCAGTAGGAGGAAAAAGTCCCATCTTAGGATAAAAGAGTCAGAGACACCCTGAGTCCCACCCCCATGGTCAGGAGTTCTCCTAAAAGACTAAGTCAACAAATATAACACATATGCAGAAGACGTAGTGCAGACCTATGTAGGGTTAGTGATTGCTGCTTCAGTCTCTGAGCTCTCATGAGCCCTCCTGAGTTGATTCCTCAGGCCATGTTCTCCTGGTGCCTTCAACCCTTTTGGCTCCCACAATTCCTCCTCCCCTCTTCCTCTAGGTTCCCTGAGATTCCCTGACCTCCCAAGCTCAAAGGGGGGGAAGATGGAGATCTCTAACCTGGGCTTGCTCTGCCTGATGTTTGGCTGTGGGTCTCTTTATCTGCTCCAATTAACAGCCTGAGGCAACCTCTCTGATGATGAGTGGATAGACACTGTCTGTGAAAGGCAGAACATCCTTAGGAGTCTTTTCATTGATTTTATTTATTTTTTATTTATTTACCCAGCTACGTTTTGTTCCACTCTAGGTCTCCGGAAGCCCTGGGATTTTATTCTAAGCACTGCCTCAAGCAGGCATAATGGCCCTTGCTTATGATCTTGACACTAAGCATGTAGATGCTGAAGCCTCAATAGTTCAAGCTCATCCTTAAAGATACCCAAGACTTTGTCCCAAGAGGAAAAGATAAGTTTGTCTCCTTTAGATCATTTATAAATGTTCTGCCCCTTGGCATTTAGGGTCATACCTTATACCAGAAGTGTAATTTTGTAAAACCTGGTATTAATTTACTTCAGGTGGGCTGAGTCTGCCCTAGAGGGCCTGACCCGACAGTATTCACGTGAACTTATCGCTTAGGAGTGGGAACTTGAACAACTGAATATTTTAGAAGGATTTTCATTTTAGGAAAAGACATTAAACCAAAGTTTAAGAATAAAGCCTTACACACATGTAGACAGGTTCTGGGATCCAAATTACATGGAATTATGCCAGCGGCTTGATCTTGATAAAACCCATATCAAGAACTACAAAAGTGAGACTTTTTAAAGTCTTAAAATCCTTGATATCCAAAGACTGCTAAGCAGGATGAACGTTAGACATGGGAGCCAGAGAAGTTTTCACAGTAACATGTACACAGTAGTGCATGGCAGTCTTGTGGGTATTTGCTTAAGCTGGGGGCTAGGCCAAACGTCTCTGTAGGCTTCAGGTTTATTCTAACAGGTCACTTCTCTTGCTTTAGAAACGCTAACTTCACACATAAATTGTAATTCAGAATCCAGGGACAAGTGCTCACCTAGCTTCTGATAGCACTTTAAAGCCATTAGTTAAAGCCAGCTCCAACCTCCATCAACATTCCCTGGAGCTTGGTGAAATCTGTTTCCAAATATGGTGAACATTCTTCTATTGCCAAAATGGGAAAAACAGCCTTATCCCCTCATCAAAAGCCATCTACTAGGAAAAGCACGTTGCACATTTTGTGTGCAGCTCCTGGGAGGCTTGTCCCAGTGCCTCGGGGCTCCAGTAAACGTGAAATCATAGCTCTCGACATCTTTCTAGAAATGCTCTAAGCAGAACTTATCCAGTTGGGAAAGGGTAAATTTATTTGTACATATCCAATTACGTGGGGCTTGTTTTCTACGCTTCACGTAGGAGACCAAATTCTTCCTGTTCTATACTTGTAAGTTTGTGCACAGGGATGTGTGCATGCATGTGCTTTATAAATGCACACAGAACAGCCAGCTTGAGATATCTACAGGTGTCTCCCAGACGACTTAGTCTGGGTTTCCAGTGGCCCCTTTAGGCCATCTTGCCTAAGCCCATATCTGCCTGGAGAAGGACTCAGGTTCAGCCCTCTCTGGAATACCCAACCCTACTAAGCACACGTGTCTCTGTGCCCACTGCAGTAGCTCCAAGAACTTCAGTGAGGACTTGTGGGTGGCCCTTTTCAAAAGTCTCCAAACCACCTCAGCCTACCCAAAAACTCAGCATCTGGGTTCTCTTTCCTCTCTTAATCTCCAGGATCACTGAAGACCAGCAGCATTTGCCCATGCCTGCCAGAGAGGGAAAGGTACCGACAAGCTCCCAGCCTACTGAGTCCATCTCTCCCGGGACTGAGGGAATTAGACCCGGTGGGCAAAGATTCCTCCCTTCTCACCTCATCTGGGAGCCTCAGCCCCATCCCCCTGAGTGACAGCAACGTACTTTCGTCCCAGGCTGGGTGGGCATTGCGGCCAGGCCACCCCCACCTCGGCACGGAGGCGTTCCAGGTTCCGAGTCCCGGAGGCTGGCTCGAAGGGCTCCCCCCGTACTCCCCTCCTCCGAACTCGTCCGTCCCGCCCGGTCGCAGCCAGAGGCCACCCTGGGCCTCCGCTAGCGCGAGCTCCCGGGCCACCTCCTCCCCTCTCCCCCATCCCGGGAGGGGGCGCGCGAGCGGCGGTGACGTCAAGGGGCGCGCGGTGGCAGCACCTCCCCGCGCGCTAGTTAAAAAGAAGAAGAAAAGAGGGAGCGAAACATGAGAGGCTGTGTGAGAAGCTGCAGCCGCCGGCAGAGGAGACCTCAGCATCCTCGGGAGCCCAGCGCCGGCCCTGCCTCCGCCCGGCCCGCTGCCGCCACCGCCGCCCTTTCGGCTCCTGCTACTGTCTCACCTAAACAACTCCCATTCAGCGGACAAGCGAAGTTCTATGACTGTCTTCTCCTCTCCTTCCTCCTCCTCTTCCAACTCCTTCTCCTCCCACTTCCCAAGCGCTGTGGAAAGCCCCTAACCCAACAGACGCTGGCAAGGCTGCGGACAAGTGTCATCTGCACTTTATCTTGTTGCTCTGGCTGCCCTAAGGCAAAGTTGCATAGCTCCACATCTTTCTTCCCCAGCCACCTCCCTCTGCCCCCGAGAGCGTCCCGCCGCCCCGCAGCACTCTCCTGGAGCTGCGCCCTAGTGCCCCTGCTGGGCAGTGGCCTTTTCCCCCACCCCATCCTCCCGCGTCCTGCCCCTGCTGCTCCGGGCAGACGATGTTGAAGATGCTCTCCTTTAAGCTGCTACTGCTGGCCGTGGCTCTGGGCTTCTTTGAAGGAGATGCCAAGTTTGGGGAAAGGAGCGAAGGGAGCGGAGCGAGGAGGAGAAGGTGCCTGAATGGAAACCCCCCAAAGCGCCTGAAAAGAAGGGACAGGCGGATGATGTCCCAGCTGGAGCTGCTGAGTGGAGGAGAGATCCTGTGTGGTGGCTTCTACCCACGAGTATCCTGCTGCCTGCAGAGTGACAGCCCTGGATTGGGGAGTTTGGAGAACAAGGTAGGCAGTCCCCAACCTCGTACGTGTAGCTTGCTAAGATGCTGATAACTGCAAGAGAGTCCAAACTTATTCAGGTAGTTCTGATAACTTTTCTAAGGTGATTAAATGTTCTGAGTGTGCGTGTTCTCAGCAGCGTGCAGATAGCTCTTCCTACCCTAGAGTCGGTTGTGGGGATGCTGGTCAAACTTGCCTATCTATAGAGAGAGACGTTTCTGTGGTACCCGCATCCTGGGCTGAGTAAATATTTCAAAAGAATAGGGATTAACAGTGTATTTTGGATCAAATGGAGTACTTGGTGAGGTGGAACTGTAAATTAGGGTGGCTGTGGTTTCCGGTTTATTTTTCTGGGGTAAAAAAGATTTGTTCAGTTTTCTCCACGTGCTCTAACTAGCGGATTGAATTATAAAGGCTATCCAGGTACTGTTGGTTTATGATCTTAAACCCAATCTGAAGGGTCTGGCTTGCATGACAATGGTTAAGTCAGGAGACGGGAACTCCTGGTACGTTTAAGAACTCAGAGATTTTGCTGGACCTTCTTGGTCAGTGGTTTCTCCGTCTTGTATCATGGATCCAGGTTTTCACTGGTATTACGTTGTCTAGGGAGGATCTTGTCTAGAAATTCATATTTATGAGAGATGTTATATGAACTTGTCATGTGTTGATTAGCTTATCTAAGAAGTGTCTGCCCCAAGTGCAAGAGGTCGTTGGTCTTGATTCTGCATCAGATTTTTTTTTTAACATGGGATGCTGTGCTGTGTGCTGTCTGTGGGATCCTGTCATTAACAATCACTGCACGGAGAGATAAACAATCAGGTGTCTCTGCTCCCCTCTCTTTGCCCATTTTAGGTTTAATTAAGAATTCCTCTGTTACAACCCTGCAGTTGTCAAGGTCTGAGAGACACTCGGAAAACTTGTGCTCCACTCTTGCTGGCCCAGGCATTTTAAAAAAAAATGCCCAGGCTGAATCTAATTTTTATGCTCAGTTCACGGTAGATTTCACCCTATTATCATGTAAACAGCTCCTGCGAATCAACATATGTGTCTGGGTGGTACCTCTCACTTTGTTTTGTAACAAAAAGCCATATTGCATCATTTAATTTGCTCAAGTCATGCAAATAGAAAAAAAATCAATAGGACAAAAAGGGGTCGGCTTATCCTCCTCCTCACTAAACTGCTGCCCACACACAGCGCCCTGTTGCTTATGGCCAGGGAATAACAACACCACCATTGTGTTTGTTAGTTGGTTCACTAATGGCTGAAACCAGAGAACATCATTCTCTTCCAGTCGCCAGCTCTGTCCAAATGTCCGTGCCTTTTGAGGGAACGTTTGTCCAGCCCGCGCTATTCCCAGATGAGTGAGAGCTGCCTTGTGCAGGTTTCAGCTGAAGCTCGTTCTTTATTCTCACCATATGCAGCAGTAGTCTGAGATGAGGAACAGATAGTCCAGCATTTTATTCACAACAATGTCATTAAGCCCCAGCCTCCTAATTGAATGAAGCTACAGAAACAGCTCAGTCCTGAGCATCTTAAAGGCTTCTCCGGGAGTCCCCACCCCCATCCCCAAGGGGGAGACTCAGAGAAAGGTGTAGAAATATTTACTCGCCATGAAGTGTCCCTGGGTGTAGTATATGCTGCATGTATAAGGAGGATCCAGAGCCCCCTGCAGTGCTGACCTCTTCCAGAAACATGTGGAATGCAAACTTTGTTCTGTAGTGAGGAGAAGGGGCAAGAGAGCAGACTGGGGGAGATAACCCTTAAAGAAAGATACATTAGAAGAAAACTTAAGGAAAATAATTATTTAGGCAAAGTCTGGTGTGTTAGCTGTGCGTATTCCTGTGTAAGCCCTTCCAACCTCCACCAGACTCCACCAGATTTGTTTGGAAAACGTGCGAACCAAGTTGGATCCAGCAGTCTGTGCTGTTCTATTGCAAGTGGTTTATAAACAATACTCAAATTGTTCAAGGCAGAGATTTGGTGCAGCCATGCCCATGGATTCTTGACCTACGTTCTCACATTTTAATAGTTTGTAAAACATGTTATTTTATAATAAACATTAGTGTTTCCTTTCCTCCATAAGCCTTCCCAGATTATAATGTATGTTAGGGTTTCATTTTATAAATGCGTGTACAAGAGAGATGGGGGCTATTTGAATGTGCCATTTGTTGTTGTTTACAAAAGAAAAATACTCCCAGAAAAGATTTTTACATTTCATCAGCTTTTCAAGAAAAGTACTATGCAGAGTTTTCTGAGGGAAGAAATTTCTAAGACAAATAGATAATGAGGAACTACTCAGAAGGCTGAGCATACTCAGTTAAGCAGTCAAATCCAGTTGATAGGCTAACAAGCTTCTCTTAGTGAACTAACATTTAGTTCAGTTTCTCAAACTCCATTACTATGTTCTTATGTTTGAGTTCCTTGTCAGTTTTAATAATGTTATGTAATATAACATAATGTTATATGTTAACTATGATAACACATAAGAGATGTCAAATTTTAGTGGGATATGTTGTCTTTAGCAAAATTGCTCCATACCCTAAATACAACATGCTAAAAGGATCTAATTCTCATTAGCCAAGTTGAATCTACACCCTATCAAAATACTCCAGTTCTTAAACTTGTAGTCACAGAGGAACAGCCCCCCTCTACCTCCCCCCCCCCAGCCTTGGTGGTTTCACAGCCTAAGCTGTCAAGGAATGGGTGAAAAGTAATTGTTTTCAAGTGTGCCCTTTTACGATCATTTGTTTGCTCTGGCTCTTGCAGGGACAAAGGCTATTGTTGAGCACATCCAACTAAACAAATAACTCATCCCGGGGTCCCTTTAACAGCTGCCTTAGTACAATGATCTATTTACATATTAGCCTAAAATTGAAACTGAACTCTTTAATGACATAATCCAGCACTATAGTCCAGAGGCGCGTGTGTTCTGCCCAACAGCTGAACAGTCTTGTAGGCATATGATTTTTTAGAAATTGCTTTTCTGTGGACCAAGTGATCTTAAAGCGACATCTTAATATACTGTCATGTTTTTCTCCTTTTCTCCTTTTGTGGAACCCATGTGGGTTCCTCTTTACCTCTTTGTTAGGCTGCTTGATAAATAGAAAGAAATATAAGGGGGTCTCTGTCACCTATTTCTCTGCCGATAAGCTACAACCTTGGGCTTTCTGCAGTCCAGCACTTATCTTACCTTTCTTGCATAGATTTCACTTTCTCCTGGCTAAAGATTAAAGGATGAACTACCAAATGTTACAGATTCGTCAGCCACAGCTTCGGTTCTTCCTAGGCTGGCTGTAATCATGTTTTCAAGTTTTACATGATTTCCAAAATATATTTAGCTAAACCACTATAACTTGATGACTTTGTATTTGGCTTTTAAAACTTGAAACAAGAAGTTAATCTAAATTTCTTTTTAAGATTCAGGGCAGTGTCAGGCATAAAGTTAAGACCCTGTATGTCTGACATAGACACGTTGAAGAAGAGAAAAGAAGAAAAGAGAGGGTAGCTCTGCCTCTCTCTGTGCAAAGCTCACCAGTACCCATCTGTCTAAACCAGTGTTGTTGCTTGGACTGAGTCAGTTTAATTGACTTCAGTAAGACTATTGGTTCATTGAAACCAAAGCCAGAATGATGGCTCTATCTATCTTCAAATAGGTGTTTATACTGCAGACCTCACACAGAGTAAAATGTTACCATCCTGCTGGGCCAGAACAGCGTTAAACCTTAACAAGAATAATATTCTACTTGATTTCAGATAATTTATTGAACCCTATTTGTGAAACTTTTGATGAGGGATCTTGTGGGCAGGACACATTCCAAAAAATTGTAAAAGACAAATTCTTTAGGCACTAAAAGCAAGCTCTTCCTGAAGAGCAGCTGGGAGAGTACTCGGGATTATTCTGTGTCAGCTATTTAAAAAAAAAAAAAAAAAAGCAGCACAAATAGTCTTCATAAAAGCAAAGGTAATTACAGCCCAGTTTTCAGGGAGCAGGAGAGGTGGCTTCAGCTCCCTGCAGTTGTTTAGTTCTTGAAGGACTGCTATGTGAGAAACAAGCAGAACCATGCTGTACACTATTCATGTTAAATAGATCTTGTGAGGTCTTCAGGCTGGACAATAAAAAACATTAAAAACATTCTTGGAATGCAAATTCTAAGTGTCTGGTGTATGTTTTTATTTTAGAAAACATGGACCATTTTAGTCAATTGTCACTTAAGCAAACTGATAAAAATTAAAATGTAAATGCAACTATGATTAATAACTTTTGAATACTCTAAGTAGTTATAATATACACATGATTTTTTTCTGAACTAGAGTAGCTTCCTCAGACTCTGGAATATTCAGAGTAGTTTGATTTTAGATCACATTGTCCTTTAGATATAGGTTTTCTTCTTAAGACCCGTGTGGTATTGTAATCCAGAAAAATGCTGGCTAGATTATTTACTCAAATTAGCTTAACTTGTAAAAGAAATACCTGCTTTAAAGAGCGAAACACTTTTCCAAAGTTTCAGAGTTTTAATTTTAATGCATTATTCCAGAGAAATACTCAAGGAGAAGTCTACATGGAAACATTATAAAATAAACACGTTTCGTCATGTTGCAGTGTGCACGTAGGTGACTTAATGATTGATTTTTGGGTAGCAGATTTATTTCTCAGATATGCTAGTTCTGTCCCCTATATTTACTGAAGGATTCCTCAAATCAGTTTTCCAAGTGAACACTCAAGCTAAGACCCATTCCACCTACAAGCTTATTAACTCAAGGAATCTTCAAGTCCTTCGATTTGGTCTGACTGGAATAAAGGATGTATCATTGTGTGAATAGTGATAAAAGTATTCTTTTCCGTTGAAATTCATTACTATACAAAAGCGTGTTCATTAAGCTCTGTATTTATTCATGTATATAAAATGTCTAAGGAGCTAGCTAGAAAGTTTTTCCTGGCTAAGATATAATGAATGTTAAAAATGGGACTTAAGCCTATTTGGTTCAGTTTGGGGTATTTTTATAGAACATGAAAGGCAGTGCCCAGTACAGTCTGCAGATTGGAAATAAGTAGTTTACCAAAATGTCACAGTTTTGAAATTGTATTAGGAGCTTCAAGAATTAAATATATTTTTTACTCATGACACAAATAAGCCATGTCTTTAAATTACACTTTGGACACAGCTGGATAAAGGTTTCCAATTTTTAAGGTAAATACAATTCAATATATGCTCTGGGTCAGAGGAAGTGGATCAAACATTCAACAGTCTATAAACGTCTCAATTTTAACAGCAGAAGGACAGATTCACACATTTGGATTTGCAGTAACAAGAAGCGCTTCTGTGTGTCCTCCTCTGACCTCCATCTCCTCACCCTGGCCTCAGAGATAACGTGTGTCCTTCTGGGAAACTGCATACTGTGACATAGTCATTCTTTTGCTCTGAATTAGACTTCTGTGCTCACATGATGGGGGGTGTGGGGGGGGGGAGAAAACCTGACAGAGCTCACTTCTCGAGTGACTAACGAGATGTGCTTCTGATTTGTGGCTTTCAGGTCTTTTCTGCCACCAACAACACAGAGTGTGGCAGGCTACTGGAGGAGATCAAATGCGCACCTTGCTCTCCTCATTCCCAGAGCCTGTTCTACTCACCTGAAAGAGACGTCCTGGATGGAGACCTCGCACTTCCACTCCTGTGCAAGGACTACTGCAAAGAATTCTTTTATACTTGTCGGGGCCATATTCCAGGTAAAAATTAAAATTAAATAAATTAAATAAATAAATAAATAAATAAATAAACCTAAACACACATAAGTTAAAACATTGCCAGGAATCCTTCTAAGATCCCTGTCCTTCAAGGCTTGTTTACAAGCGTTGTAAATCGGGCTTTTCCTTCTTATTTTACTTCATAACTACCTATTTCAAACTCTTACTGTTTATTGCTGTGGAAAAGAGGACTGCAGTTTGAGCTGACAAACAGAACACTAACTTTGTTCTTATGGCTTAAGTTTCTCGTTAAGATCCTAAGACAAGCGGTAAACTTTTTACACATTGGATTATCGACATAACTTTATAGAGGCAGGGTTATTATTAATAAAACCTTACTGTCTTTTCATTTTTACCCTCTGAAGTATATCCCCTGCACCAACAGACATTTCTTGTTGGAAACTTTTTTTTTACCTACCAGCATGAATAGGGAGGTCTCTGCTTCTAATACATAGCCGATGTGGGATAAGAGAGCACCCGTTGGCTTTATAGATATTTCTTTGGGTTAAGTGTGAGTAGGAATTCCCCAAAGTGACATCTAACCAAGCATTTCACATACAGTGACTAATTCATGCCTTAGAAACCATGCAGTGGGTAGAACGCTGACGTCCTGTCGTCTGGACAAAGAGAGAAACTGAGCCCCAAGAGAAGTCTCCCGCTTAATGAATGCTGTTCGATAAGGAAACAACAGAATTGCTGCGAAGTTATTCTGCACAGAGTGTCACAGGACACCTGGTCACCACCACATTCCAGACTCTAATAAACGTAGAATTAACACGGACATCATTAAATGTTTATAACCTAGGGTGAAGGGCAGCTCAGTCGGCAAGGTATCTGCCACGAAAGCATGAGGGCCTGAGTTCAGATCCTCAGCATCCATGGGGGGAAAAAAGACGGACATAATCATGTGCATGTGTAACCCAGGGCTGGGTTTGCAGACACAGGCAGATCCCGGGAGCTTGCTTGAGAGTCTGTGTCTATATGGTCTAGTGAGATGGAAAGGGATTGAGGAAGATAGCCGACGTTAACCGCTAGCTGGTACATTGACGCACGCATGCGCACACACACACACTGCACACAGGCGCACACACATTTATAAATTATGCAGTTGTCATTTTAATTAGAGAAATAAACATGGAGGAAGAACATAATTTAACACGACAGGTTCTTAGTACAAGTTCACACGTAAATCACTCCAGTGAACCATTTATAAAACTAAATGGTATTTAAGGAAGGTAAGCCTCAGTGCAGCAGGGTGTGACTCAGTTGATTCTTTGATCTGAGTGCTATATACATCTTAGTAGTTTTCAGACCCACAAACATATAAAAAAATTGACAGAACTCTCTTATAAGTAATAAACACTTTAGGTTTGCTTCCTCTTTGCCTGTAGCATGACACGTACCTAACCCCATCTGAATAAGAAAAAATATTGTTTTTATAAACTGTAGTCATGTTTCTGACTTTTCTTAAACTAGCTGGTTCCGCGCCCCCACCCCGCCCCCTTTATCGCATTCCTCAACGAAAAGTGGAATTGCTCACAGTAGCCTCCAAGGCCCACAGAGAAGTGATAACAGATTGGAAAGCCTGGGGGGTTGCAGCCGACTTCCTGCCTTTACAACCATTAGCTGAAACTGATACCAGCGCTTGGCATCTTCATTTAACTTTATCACTTCACAACCAAGCAGCATGCTAGATCCAGACTCCCCCATGGTGGTCTTTATATAGTCAATGTTATTTTAGCATCGAAAATAACAAAACAAGTCTACAAGAGCTACGGAAAGAGAGAGAGCCCAACAAACCGCCCCGGGCCCTAACTGCAAGTGCGTCACTTCCCAGATGAGCGTATGTGGTGACGAATGACAAATTTATTTTTCTACAAAGTTTGTGTATATGTAAAACTGCTGAAGTGCATCAGGATGTCAAGTGCTCTTCGCGGCCACCCAGGCTGCCGTGAAAGATAACCACATGAAAGCTCCACTCCAGAGGTGGAGAGCGGGAGAGTGCTGCCTTAGAGACCCAGGGAGACCTTACAGCACGCTGAAGGGACAGCCTTGTCTCAGGTCACATGCTGATAATACTTTTAAATACTTGTCCCCGAAGTGAGCCGTAACAGCACACACTCTTTGCGGGCGTTTATGGTCATTGATTTATTAGCCAGTCCGAGTCCTGGCAGGTAGGGTACCATTTCCTAAGGTGCGATGAACGAAGAGCAAGTCTTCCCACCAGCCCCTACCCCTGGCACAGAAGTGTGCCTCAACTTCTAGCACACTGGAGCTTTAGAAACGACTACAAAGACAACTTTGTAATCATTTTACCTTAAGTCTACTCTCTGGGTTTACTCCTCTCAGAAGTCAAAAGCCATGGGAAACAGCTACTTCGAGATTTCATTTTATAGGAAACTTGATCGCAGTATCAGAGCTGCTCCTACCAGTGCCTCTTCTTTCTACAAATCAAAACCCTGAAGAGGAAGAAAACCTAAAGAATATGCTTCATTTTAAAAAAAAATCTGATAAATAAAATCAGGATCTACTTACTTCCTAAAATGCAGAAAATGCAGAGACTCAAAAGCAGTAAAATTGTGTATTGCTCTAGTCAACCAAAATGTTCTCCACTTGTGGACTCACTGAGGAAGGTAATTTCCTAAAATTTCTCCAGTGCCAAAATTGCTTACCACATGGGTTTTTTCTTTGGCCTGAATAAGCCAAAGGGATGTTTTGCATTCAATAAAGTTGTTATAGCATACTCTGAGAAAGGCACATAGAGACACCCATTGGCATTGCTTTATTCTTTGTTCCTATTATCGTAATGATTTTATCACTTCTAGACAGTCGTGTCCCAGCAGTTGGTTCCAGCCGTGTGAAAGGTCTGCACCCAATTAGTTCAATTGGTTTAATCCTGTGGCTAATGAGGCCAAGGTCAAGGGTTTGAGTCCATTGAGTTTCCCCAGTTCTTATTCCATCAGATACCTAACACATGTGTCTTATTAGTCCCAGGGAGAAAGGCTAGAGGTACATGATGGACACATTGAAAGCCATCCTCCAGGGCCTCAGTGGCTCCTCCCCTTCCTCCCAGGGTTTCATTGGCTCCTCCTCCTTCCAGTATCATGATGGATGAACATAGGGATAAAAGATAATTTCTCTAAAACACATAGTGAGAAATAAACTGGAAAAGACTCTGGGGAGTATTTCCCAGGTCAGTATTTGTATAGGGTGCTGCATGAGACAGAGGGCTGGAGTCACCGACTTGGAAAATGGCTATGAAGTCTGAATACTTGATTAATAACCAAGGGTTTAACTAATACAGCTAAAAGAATACTCTAAGTATCTCTGCATTTGTAGGCCTGATCACAGTGTGGTGATCCAGGCTGAGCTAAACACATACTTTTAGTAAAAGGCTCTCCTGTGAATTCTTGCAGCCAAAGGTGTGAGCTTGGCCAAAAGAATCAGGACAACTAAATACACACATTTATAAAGATACTTTCTCTCTTAATGTTAATATATTCTATTAGAAAATTATTCTCATTTCCTAATATCCCACTCTTAAAAGTGAAAACAGCTATAGTTTCTTTCATTCATTAATTTCCTCTCAATGGTACTAGTTTACAGATACACCAATTGCTTTTAAAGCAAACTTGAATTCTTATTTTCTTATTTTTACTCAAATAGACTTGTTTTTAGTACCTTTAGTTTTCAACTGGGTGCTTAGCGACTGAAAAATAAGAGGAGAAAGTTATGTTTGACAATCAATTCCCAAAGATGACTAGACTCTCTGTCCCTTTCTATATCTGATGATACCAGATTTTCAAAGGAACAAAACCTCCTCACTGACTCTACTAAGCAACTTCCTCTGGCTTCCACACCTCCTTTCCCATCCCCTGCATCCCTGAGGGCACACACAGTACCCTGCAAACCTGTGTGCACACACCTCCTGAGGGCACAAACAGAAACCTGTATACCTGTGTGCACACACACCTGAGAGCACACATTTTTCCTGGCCTTCCCCAATTTGAGATATTTCTCAACAGCCCAAACAGAAATTGCTCTTGAAGAGTCTCTGTCAGCAATTTAAGGGTAATACATTTCACCCAAAAGTGAGGTCAAAATGTTTCCCATGCTTTATCACATGGGACACTTTCACCCCAAGGTTGGTTTGTTCTGAGGCTTGGGCTGACGCAGGTCAAGCTCACTGGAAGAGAGTTTTGAGTATCTTGCAAACTCGATCAGTAAGCCTCTCTTGGCTGAGCCCCAAATCTTGTTCTTAGAAACTCTTGCAAAACTTTTGAGTTTGTTATATAATTTTTAAACTCTGACTAAGTTACCTGATGCTTTTATCCCAACACTAGCAGGCAAAGTGAAAACTCTAATTTGTAATGTAAAAACCAGAACGTCACTATAATAGAGACAGGGGGTGAGAGGCATTTTTCTAGATAACTAAAGACTCTTGCTTGAGCTGACTTGGATAAAAACAGATCAAGAAGAGGTTTTGTGTGATTTTTTTTTTATTGTTTGTTTGTTTGCAGTGTTAATATCAAGCCCAGGCTTTGAGTTGCTGGGCAAGTACTCCAGCACTTATATCCTTAACCTAGATCCCGATAAAGACATACTTGGAAAGCACAAATCTTCAGAATACAGATGCAATCTTATTGACGAGCACAATAAAACCAAGCTCAGAATTTTCTATATTCTTCCTCTGGCCTAAAGCTTTTAATTTCATATAAAAGGAGAAATGTACTTATAAAAATTCTTGCAAGCCTGGGGGTGGGGGGTAGCGGGCGGGTGCTGGTGGGAATGACTCAGCCAGTAAAGACCTGAGATCAATCCACAGTAGGCACTTAAAAAGCTGAGCACAGAGGAGGGCACTGCAACCCCAGTGATGTGGAGACTGAGACAGGAGGCTCCTTAGGGCTCACTGGGTGGCCAGTATCATGGAATCCAGGGGTTTCACAGGCAATGAGAGACCTTGCATCAGAGACTAAGGAATGGGACAGTTGAGGAAAACACCAGATGTTGGCTTCTGACCTCTACACTTACATCTGTGTTTACACGCATACACACACACACACACACA
>JANHMN010000018.1:6643876-6647263 GCA_030674055.1 Rhabdomys pumilio | reverse complement strand
ACACACACACACACACACACACACACACACACACACACACACACCAACGATTTTAATATGACATAAAAGAAAAAATCTTTATTTTACCTCTTGCTTAGTAAATCTATCATATAATCCATCATGTTTTAGTTCAGGGAGCATCAGTTTTCTTCTTAAAAAGATTGGCGATCACTCATATGCATATTATCATTAGCCCTTAGGGAGGAACGTGCAAGAAAAAGGTCTTCAAAATACTAGAAATAAGAGGCTTACTCTTAGCATCAGTTCCTTACTAAAAGACTGCACAGTGGGTCATTAGTTTAATATGGAGATTCTTGTTATCTCCATATGGATGCATTGCAGTAAGAGAACTAGCAAACAGTAGACTACTTGTTAGGTGTTCTTTTTAGGAAGGTGTTTAGTACTGTAGAAAAATTAGCCTAATTAGCAATGAGGTCAGCTCACAGATGTAAGCCGGGGTCAGAGAGATAGCTTGAGGAGAGTCAACACAGGAACTTTAAGATTAAAAAAAAAAAAAGCCCAGTAAAACCTCCTTGGGTTTTTATAACATGCCTTTCAAATATCCTTGCAAGTAGCCAGAACAGGGCCTGGAGACGATGGCTCAGTGGTAAATACCACTTACCACTTGTGTAACTCCAGTTCCAGGGGCACCTGATACCCTTTTAGCCTCCTCATCCATTGTGCATATAAACCCATGAAGGAACACACATACACATCATATGGGTGGATATATAAATCTTTTAAAAGTATTCAGCATAAATTATACTTTTACTGGAACTCTTAAATGGGTTTAAAGAAGAAAAGGGCATCTCCCTCCCTCCCTCTATGCTTTTCCTTTTATATTACTGTAGTGTGGGTTTCTCTGGCATTATTCGTACAGCCTCTAAAAATCATCTCTGGTCAAATGCCCCATCTTTCAAATGAGCTGGTTTTGCTAGACTTCACAGTCCTAATAAATCTTCCTGCCTGTCTGTTTAAAGGTCTTCTACAAACAACTGCTGATGAATTTTGCTTTTACTATGCAAGAAAAGATGCTGGGTTATGCTTTCCAGACTTTCCAAGAAAGCAAGTCAGAGGACCAGCATCTAACTACTTGGACCAGATGGAAGACTATGAGAAAGTGGAAATCAACAGGTCCACACAATTCAATTCTCTCTCTCCCTCCCCACCCCCCTCAATGTTCTTTACTCTTAAAGAAAAAGAGTAACTAATCTGTGGTTTTGATAACAACATGCCTATGTATGTTTTTGCTCAGGAACCATAGATTCCACATGCATTAAGGTCCTTTTCCTTCATAGAAGTTTGCTCCCCTAAAATTATAGCTTAAATGCACTTAATACTTAGACTCCTAATCCTATGTTATGAGCTTGGCTTCTCTGTGACTCATGGGAATTTATGGGCACAGTGTTCAACTTGGATTTTATGATTGTTGTTAGCTTTATGGCACCATGGAAATATTCAGCACAATTATTATTAGCAAATCAGTTTTTCTTTATATAAATAGATCTTAGAACATTCTCCTTAAATGCCTTCTCATAAAGGTTCATTATTGTGAGTAAAAGCAAATTTTAATTGTAGTCACTGAAAGATGAGCTAATGAGCTAATGTCATTTCAGAATAAACCATTTGGATTCTCACTTGTACTTTCTGAGAAAACGATATCTTGTTATTTTCCACTGAAAAGATGATATGACTTAGCAAAATGAATCGTTAGCACTCCTTCCTGATTTCCAAAAGCATTGGTTCTTTGAGGAAGTAAACCTTGGCGATACTGAATGCATCCTTTTGCCCCTCCATCAGAAGGAGGACTGACTGGTTTTCTCCCGTTTGTTTAGAAAACACAAACACAACTGCTTCTGTGTCCAGGAGGTCATGAGTGGGCTGCGGCAGCCTGTGGGTGCTGTACACAGCGGAGATGGCTCCCATCGGCTCTTCATCCTAGAAAAGGAAGGCTATGTGAAGATTCTTACCCCAGAAGGAGAACTGTTCAAGGAGCCGTACTTGGACATCCACAAACTTGTTCAAAGTGGAATAAAGGTTGGCCTTTTATATTTCTTTATTTTGTTCCAGTTATGTAGGCTTTATCTTAAATGCACTCTGCTTTGCTGAAGGCATATTTCTGTCATAAAATAAAGAATATTTGAGAGGGAGAATGAGGAGATAGTCTAAGAGATCAACAATTGCAACAACTGAGAGGGGCGATGTTTTATTTACTGGCTGCCGAGTGACGGAGTCAGGGCAATATGCTGACATTTACCCTATATAGTGTTCATATTTAAAATAACTTTTGCCTTTGGGTCTTAGTCAATGGGCATAACATTTCATATTACGTATTCACATTTTTCAAGTAGAAGCAAAAATCTTATTTTGGAAATTGTAACTGGTGCATTTATCCATGCCTTTTATTTGTCTGTGTCATGAGAAAAAAAAATGTTTCTTATCTATGACTTCTTTGTATAATGCATTTGCAGGTAAGTCCAATTTTTTAATCAATAATTAGTCATCTATAGAATGCATAATCTGAATTCACCAATCATATAGCCTAGGTATATAAATAAAGTGTCCTGTTCGTGTCACATGAATAGCAGACAATGTTGGTGGCAGGGTTTGCTCATAGGGGGCTATACAGCGCTGCGGCATTCTAAATAGAGACACACGCACCACCTCATGACTATGTTAGAGGGAAACGGACAAGTCATGAGTTCCAGAAAGACTTGGTTATCCTTTTCATTTTTTTTAAATTGAAAAAGAAGCAAAGGAGAATCTACAATCTGAGGCTCACACAGCTATGAACTACTTGATGTGTGTCTCATTCTCAGTGGGGAGACCACCAAAAGCAGAAGGAATCAAGGAAAGAAAAATATATACCCAATATTTGATTAGTGTCTACAGGGTTTCCTTGTTTTTAAAAAATGGAATGAGTCAATAAGGACACAGATAATGCTGGGAGTCAATGAGGAGACAGGTAATTATGGGTATCCATGAGGACACAAGTGATTATGGGGGCCCATGAGGACACAGTTTATGTAAAACTGTACACATTGGAACCACATGGGCTTGTGCTATGCCGATGAAGCTGAGACATGCTTCAGAAGAAGCCACCCTGGAGCTGGCCTGTGGGTCACTGGGAGTGCACCTGCTTAGCATGCATGAAGCTCTAGGTTCAATATCCATAATCACTGGGCCAGCAAGACGGCTCAGCAGGTCAAAGCACTTCTATGCAAGCCCGACCACCTGAGCTTGATCCCTGGACCCCACCGTGGAGAGAACAGGCACCTGAACGCTGTTCTCTGTCTCTAAAACTACATAGTAGGCAGACAAGGCACAGCTATGCCCACACCCACAGACTAATAATGTTATATATCCTTTGAGGGTGGAAATAGAACT
>JANHMN010000018.1:6473876-6638876 GCA_030674055.1 Rhabdomys pumilio | reverse complement strand
CAGATAGTGTTTTAAGAATAGCATGCAAGAGTGACTGGACCATATGTAAAGTGCTTTCTCCAAAAGACAGTCAGTGTACTTTCGTTTAAGAGAAAGCAAACATCTAGTTGAAAGAAAGCGTAACTTACATTTGTAAAGCATTGCAACGAAGCCATCACCACTGTGAGAAGCCTTTGCTGACTGCCCTTCATTTAAAGAGTTGATTACTGTTTACGTATTTTTAAGATAGCCCAGGCTAGCTAGCCTCAAGCTTGTGCCCTTCCTGCATCAGCCTTCCAAGAATTGGGATTGCAAATGTCAGCCAACACACCTGGCTTCATTCTAAATGTTTTAGGCATGTAAAATGACGGTTTATAAGTTATTAAACTGAACCAAAGCAAAAAGAGAAGAGCTAAGAAGGCAGAAATAAGCATATTTTCTTTTTTTAAGGGTTACACTTCCACTTTATTGTTGTTTTTAGTTTTTATACCTTCTCAGGATGATTGATAGATGTGTTTTTAAGCATTGCATATCATACGTTCACAGTAAGTTTAAGGCAACAGCTCATGTCATAGGTTAATAAGGCTTAAGGAGTTACAAAAGAATTGTTTATGTCTTTCCATTGAGGCTAGTACCTGACTAAACATTAATTATGTATTTTTGACTCCACAAGTTCATTATAAGTTTAAAGCAATAGTTTTTTTTCTTTATTTTTTATTAGCTATTTTATTTACATTTCAGATTTTTATTTACATTTCAGATGCCATCCCCTTTCCCCATTTCCCCTTCCTAGAAAACCCTTATCCCATCCCCCCTCCTTCTTTTTGCTTTTATACAATTTTTTTTAATGTTAATCAAGAGCTTTATAAGTTTGGTAATGCTCAATAAAAAGATGCCCATACAATCAGAAGTATAACCCAATACCCAACCTAGATATATCAACTATCTTTGACTGGCAGGCACATTCAAACATTCACCTCCGTGTCCCCCCCTTCAGCTCCTGATCCTCTCCTTACTCCTCTTCCTCTCCTTACTCCTCCTCTTCCTCTCCTTACTCCTGCCACCTTAGCTCCTCCTACATATCACCCTTCCTGTTAAAATACAATTAGAGCATAACTATACCAATTTGTGTCAGTAAGGTGCAAGACAGACCTAATACTCAGTCCATCATTTTGCTTACTAACTAGAACCTCTGTCATCTCTCCTAACTAAAAGACTTAGTTCTGAACCTGGCTTTTTTCTTCACTTTACAATGAATGTCAGCTGAAAACCATCCTCTCAAATCTTTTCTCTCAAAATAAATACCTGGGATTGGCTATGACACTATAAGTCTTCAACCCTTTCAGAAATCCAGAATGACTGAGTTAACTGAAATTATGGAAAACACAAAGCATAGCTTCTAAAACTTAGCCAATTTATAGAGACCGCTGAACACCTGGACAGTTCCTATGCTACAAAACATTGGAGCATCCAATCTTCAGCCTTCTGGCCCAGGATCATCTGTCAGACCTAATGATGCCAAATTATTAAGGGCTGATTACTCTGTCTTGGCAGATATAATCAGCTGACTATTCTGCAAGTGTGTCCTTTTCTGGACAGTAATTTGTCTGTAGATGGAAAGAGGCAATTCTTGCCTAGTGGCTGATTCACCACAACTGGAGCAACTCCAAAGTTACTCAATTTCTTCTTAGAATCCAAGACAGGAAGCTGTCAGGAGCAGACAGGTCTCTAATCAAAATTAATTTTGAGCATTAATACAGAAATGTTTGTAACATCAATTCTGTAGACTTCTGATGTTTTGAAACCAACTATCCATGTAAGGTAATCTAGACTATTGTCTGTTAACTCCTCTCAGCTATTTCTAAAGAAAATATAGAAAACACCCTAACAATAAACTCAAAGCCATCAATTTGCTATAGGCTCTTAACTCAGAGGCTAACCATCTCAAATAAGTTAAAAAAGTTAAAGAAGGACTGGGTCTAACCCTTGTATTCCTAAATGTGTTATACAGGCACAAGGTCTATGAGAGTAACAATATTAATCTCACTTTATATCAATAAGAAGCTCGTACCAATGAAAACCTTAAATTAGAAATCAAAGTAAATTTTGTACTATTTAAGAAATTATAACTTCATCTTAATAACACTTATACATATTTCTACCAATAGGTTTTGGCTATGCAATAAATCCTAGCTAATCCTCCCTGCTCCAACAAAACCACTACTTTTCCCTAAAAAGACAGCCCAATATTAACCACCTCAGTCCCCAAGCCCAGGGAATAGGGGCACTGAATCTTCATTAACTTCTTCAAGCTGATTACAGGCGTTGTAATAGATAGTAGAAGAGGGGCGGGGGGAAGAGTAAATTGATAAGCCTCTGATGCTGTGTCTTCACTGCATCCAGCTGGAATTCCAGGACATCAGAGGTTCCAGCAAGTCTGCTCAGCTTGCTTGATGAGTAAATACACCAAGGCTGTGTATTCTGCAATATACAATTTTCAAAACAAATTTTAGTATCAAGATAATTTTTTTGTTTGAATTCTGGAATCTAGTCTTCTGGCAGCCTGCCTCTGTCATGTCTAATCCATATAATTCTGGGAGTTTCTATGAGGGTATGCTCCCACCAGTCTCCCATTTCTGCCTCCCTGCTCTCAAATTCCCCAACACTAGGGAATCCAAACTTTTAGGCACCAAGGCCCTCCACGTCCACTGATGCCTAACCCCTTACCCCATCTCCCTTCCTCCAATTACTTTGAAGGTGGGCTCTCACCATCCTCCCATTCCTGCCTCCCTGCTCTTGAAATTCCCCAACACTAGGGAATCCAAACTTTCAGGTACCAAGGCTGACCACTTCTACTGCTGCCTAGCAAGATCACCCTCAACTACCTATACAGGTAGAGCCATGAGTCCCTCCCTTTGTGTTCTCAGGCTGGAGTTTTAGAATGGCTACTCCAGCTTGTTTCTTAGGACCATTTGCTTGAAAAATTGTTTTCTAGCCTTTTACTCTAAGGTAGAGTCTGTCTTTGTCATTGAGGTGGGTTTTCTGTATGCAACAAAATGCTGGGTCCTGTTTATGTAACCAGTCCATTAGCCTATGTCTTTTAATTGGAGAATTGAGTCCATTGATGTTAAGTGATATTAAGGACCAGTGATTGTTGCTTCCTGTTATTTTTGTTATTAGAGATGAAATTATCTCTGTGTGGCTATCTTCTTTTAGATTTTTTGGAAGAGGGCTACTTTCTTGCTCTTTCTAGGGTATAATTTCCCTCCTTGTATTGGAGCTTTCCTGCTATTATCCTTTGTAATGCTGGATTTGTGGAAAGATACTGTGTAAATTTGGTTTTGTCATGGAATATCTTGGTTTCTCCATCTACGGTAATTGAGAGTCTTGCTGGGTATAGTAGCCTGGGCTGGCATTTGTGTTCTCCTAGGGTCTGTATGACATCTGTCCAGGATCTTCTAGCTTTTATAGTATCTGGTGAGAAATCTGGTGTAATTCTGATAGGTCTGCCTTTATATGTTACTTGGCCTTTTTCCCTTACTGCATTTAATATTCTTTCTTTGTTTTGTGCACTTGGTGTTTTGATTATTATGTGACGGGAGGTATTTCTTTTCTGGTTTAGTCTATTTGGCGTTCTATAGGCTTCTTGTATGTTTATGGGCATCTCTTTCTTTAGGTTAGGAAAACTTTCTTCTACAATTTTGTTGAAGACATTTATTGGCCCTTTGAGTTGGGAATCTTCACTCTCTTCTATGCATATTTTTCTTAGGTTTGGTCTTCTCATTGTGTCTTGGATTTTCTAGATGTTTTGTGTTAAAAAAATTTTGCATTTTGCACTTTTTTTGACAGTTGTGTCAATGTTTTCTATGGTATCTTCTGCACCTGAGATTCTCTCTTCTATCTCTTGTATTCTGTTGGTGATGCATGTGTCTATGACTCCTGATTTCTTTCCTAGGTTTTCTATCTCCAGGGTAGTCTTTCTTTGTGATTTCTTTCTTGTTTTTACTTCCATTTTTAAGTCCTGGATGGTTTTGTTCAATTCCTTCACCTGTTTGGTTGTGTTTGCTTCTAATTCTTTAAGGGATTTTTGTGTTTCCTCTTTAAGGGCTTCCTCCTGTTTACCTGTGTTCTCCTCAAATTCTTTGAGAGTGTTATTTATGTCCTTCTTACAATCCTCTATCATCATCATTAGAAGTGATTTTTAAATCTGAATCTTGCTCTCCTAGTGATATGGGTAATTCAGGACTTTCTTGTATGGGAGAACTAGGTTCTAGTGATGCCAAGTACCCTGGGTTGCTGATGCTTATGTTCTTGCACTTACCTTTCACCATCTGGATCTCCTTAGTGCTACCTGTCCTGTCTGTGACTGGAGCCTTTCTTTCCTATTATCTCGGTTGTATCAGAACCGTGGGGTGGGTGTTACTACTGGGGTTAGAGCTGGGGCCCAAGATCTGCCCAGTGCTCAGGCGCAGACAGGAAGGAACCAGTGCTCCAGGCCAGGAGAGACTTCCTGGGTCCTAGTGGAACCTTACTCCCTGTTTGTGTGGGCATTGCTATCTGTTTACCTAAGATACTGTCCTGGTTAGAGCTCCTGGGAGGCCTGCTTCCTCTGGGTTCTGTGAGACTAGGGGCAGAGCTGCTGCCCGGGATCAGCTCAGTGTTTCAGGTCCAGACCGGAAGGGCATATTTTCTATTATGAAAAATGGTAGACATTGTCTTTCTCCGAACTAAGACTTTTAAGTTTTAAGTTTCTTCTTCTTCTTCTTCTTCTTCTTCTTCTTCTTCTTCTTCTTCTTCTTCTTCTTCTTCTTCTTCTTCTTCTTCTTCTCCTTCTCCTTCTCCTTCTCCTCCTCCTCCTCCTCCTCCTCCTCTTCCTCCTCCTCCTCCTTCTTCTTCTCCTTCTTTTTTTAAATTTGTTTAGAAATCTGCTCCAAACCCAGTCAGCTGAAATATAAACAAAATGTTGCCATGTGAAGTGACAGCTGTTACTCAGTGTGTTTGTGTGTTGGTTTCCATTAAAGCAGCCTTTACCTTACTGAGCATTGCTGGTGATTTGTGTTGAAATGCTCTAAGCTTTATGGAGACAATGTTATTTTCTATTTTAAAGTATTTAATCTCATTTTAAATCCAGTACTTAATATTTTTCATAAAGCAAAAAGTCCTTTAGTATAAATAAGTTGTACAGCTCAAATCCAAAAATCTGAAATTCGAAATGGTTCAGAGACTCTGTGGGCCCTTGTGTGACACATTGGTGAGTCTGGCACTTTGAAACTTTGTCCTACACAAAATTATCTAAGATGCTGTGTTAAGATTACCTTTTGAGAGATGATGGGGAGATATATCAGTGGATAAAACACTTGCCATGCAAACATAAAAACCTGAGTTCTAGTCCCTAGAGCCCCCTGTATAAAATAAGGCAAAGCAGCCCTCTAGGAAAATGAGAGGAGCAGACAGGACAGTCCCTGTGAGCTCATGAGCCAGCTGGCATGGAATACATACAGAAAAATGGTGGTAGACAAGAATTGCCTATGCTGTTGATAGGACCTTTGCACTGAGTAGAAACATGCTGGGGTTTATGCCAGCCTGGGGCATTTTCATCTATCACATGTCCTGGTTTAAACTAGAGTGACTTGCTTGCTCAGTGTTCTCTGGATGAGTAGAGAACGTAGGCTTTCTCCTATGTTAGGTGAGGAAAGTCCTGCTTGAATGTCTTTATATTCACTGAAGATTTCAAGGGCAACGGAAACAGAGACTGTGAGTCTGATCACTCTTAAGATAATCTTGTAAAATGAGGACAATCCAAGAAATCTAGAAGGAAGCAGTCTTTGCCTCCTATGAAGGCATCTGTCCTGGTGAGTGGTCTACTAGTCTTCTCTAGGCTGTCCACCAGAAAGACTCCTCCGTGATGTGGTTGTTAGCCTCTCAGTGACCACATGACTTCATGAAGAGAACACAACACTGAAAACTTGCAAAAGGTAGAGGGTAGTGTGGGAGTCCTTTCTATAGGTACCCAACGTATTTGTATATTGTGTATGTGTGATACCTGCATATATAAGTACACAATATAGCCAGACACTGTGATCCTTGAGCAAGCCCTAATGTCTACAAATATACCCCACTCTTTCCCTTAAAGCAGTTCTTTCTAAGCCATTCTATAGGTTACCTCTGCTGTCCCTATAAGACCCTTGGGAGGAAGCTGTAAGTATCCCGTTTCCCAGATGAAGACTCTAGGGCCCAAAAGGCAACTGTACGAGGCACCAGGGCCAGGTTTCGGAAGCACATTATATAACATTGTGCTCTAACCTGATCCTGAGCTGCTTTCCTCATCTTGAGCACTGCTGCTCCAAAGGAAAGACTAGAGCGGGTTCACTGATGGGCGGTTGGGGGCTGAGGGCCTAGGACCTACAGGCGGGCAGATAGACTTGGCTTCTGGCGGCTGCAGCTGCTACATGCCACTAGTTTGTATGTAGTTTGGGGAGGCTGTGTACACCCTCTTTAATTCAGTGCCGTTAGCAGTTGGATGAAGAACATAAGTAGCAAGGAGCGCTTTACATGCAGGATCTTATAGGCACATCGAAGCGCTTTATTAGCCCAAGTCATCATAATCTGCAACATGGCAGCCCCTGGCTTGACTTAGGAGCTCTAGTGACCACTGATAACTTTGATCCCTGGTTTTGAAACAGTTCATCCTTAAATCGTGATACTTGTAGAAAATTTCCAGTGGTGTTCTCGTTGTGTCAGAATTAGATGGAAGTTCATAGACACAAAATTACACAGACAACACTCGGAGTTTTCCTTGCCAAAAAAATAATAAGCTTTGGATATACTTTTAAAAATGTTTTTAAATTAAGTGTGACACTTGTGGCCTGGAGAGATAGCTCAGTGCCTAAGAACATGTGCTGCTTGCAGAAAGGACCTGAGTTCAGATCTAGCACCCACAGCAAGCAGCTCACAGCAGTCTGCAACCCCAGCTCCAAGGGATATGAGAACAGGAGTCATGGCAGCTGCACTCACATGTATATGCCAGTACAGACACACTCATCCATACGTAATTAGAAAGAAAAAGAAAGATGAGACTCTAGAGAAAAACAATACTTCATTTTTATAGGGACTCCTTTGGACACTAGGTAATGATCCTCTGTCCGGTTCCCCTCCGTGCTGGAGTTCCTCAGAGTGCAGACTTGGTGGTGACTGAGCCAAGAGCCCAGCTTTTCATCAGACTGTGCCTGCTTTTGTAGCAATTTATCTCAACCTGAGTATTATAGTAACGTAGGTCTTCTCTGTGTTTGTTGTGGAATGTGCTTCATGTCAATCTGCCATAGAGTCAATTAATCCTGAGATTTGTAAAGGAAATACATGGAGACTGAAAAGTAAGACTGCACTTAATTTTTACCCATGATCAATTATTGCTCAAAGCACAGATTTAGACTGTCAGAAAGTGTGAGGCCTTTGGGTCAAATTGCTTAAAATTAACTTGTGACATGATGTTACAGCGACTGCTTTACTCAAATGTCTTTATTTTTTTTTAAGTATAGAAACTGTTAAAAGACAGTTCTACAGCCAAGCTATAGGAGCAAACATAAGGAAATGTAGTAAAAGGTGCTAAACATTCAGTGGAAGAATCTATAGAAAGATTGGCCTTAGCTACCTCCCTCTCAGACCTCGATCATAGAAGCCGCTGTTCCCCTCACTTTCTCTCGATGTGCTGAAGGACACCCTCACCGTCTATGAACAAATCTGCACTTTGATTTGTATCCACGTTCCTATGATCAACTTCTGAGTTTATATCTATAGCACATGGTTTTTCACAGTTCTCTCTTTCTCTCAGATGTGTGTGTGTGTGTGTGTGTGTGTGTGTGCATTCTGTCAATGTGTTTGTTACATACACCAAACATTTCCAAAACATTTTTCCAATTACTACAATAATGTAATGCAATTATTAGCAATCTTTATCAATCAGTATTTAGTTCTTTTAAAACCTGCAAAATCTGCAATTATATCAAATTATCTAATATTGAAATTCTCAGATGTGGGGATGTATCTGAAGCATTTTTTTTTAAACCAGATTATTGATTAGAAGTTAAAATCATCTCTACTGTTTTCTGGCAAAATGAACTTTAAGAGTTCAGGTACCTGTTTGTGAGTATTGTTTTATAGTTATAACCATGAAGAAGGATTGAGAAAAACTTTTCTGAACCATGTCATTTTTTATCCCCAGGTGACCTTGTGACCAAAGGACAGCACATCTGGTTACAGTTGTGCTGAAAACTACCACCAAAAAGGAATTAAAATTTAAATTCTTCTATCTAGAAAATTTTCATTTTCCTCTGACAGGGCTACAAATAGTTTTATCCTTAACCCATTCTATTCTCCTAATGAGTGTCTCATCCTAAACATCAAATCACAAAAAAAAACCCTATTATTAATAATTTAAGGTAACACATGGACGAGCATTATTTGATAAATAAGTACATATTTCTTTATGTGAATTTGATCTGCACTAATGCCTTTACTGCTAGCAATTGAAATTATTTAATTGGATTATAGAATTGAATTGAGGCAGCTAAAGCCAACCCAGAAATAAAGCAGTGTCTAAAAGGATCGTACAGCTTTCTATATGACTACTGAATTCCGGAGAAACAAGCATTCCTTCCAAATATTCACCTGTGGATAGTATTATCTTTTTCTTAAAGACTAGCTAAATTATTTGAGTTTTTTTTTTCTTTTTAATTCTAATAAACTGATTTTTAAACCACCCTCTTAGCCTAAAGCACCTTTGATCCAAACAGGATCACAAGCCTAAATCAGAGACATCTGTCCTTGAGCTATTTCTAGATGAGGGGGGGGAGCACATCTGCTCCACAAACAGCCCAAGCCAGCAGTTTGAAGCCACTAGAACAATGTCTGAGGTGGGGGTGGGGACTAGGCACGCACAGTATGAATGCAAGATGCTCATGGTTGGGGGAAAAAACAGGCAAGGCTGCTCTTCAGAGGATTAAAAAGGTACCCGGATTTCATCCCCATTAAATGCTAGACTTCCTGAGAGAGGAGGGGGGCTGGGGGGAGCTAATATCTTTTGTTCATGAGTGTGAACACACCTGTTCAGGAAAAGTTAGACAGAATTTGAGCCCACTTCTCTTCCAACCCCCAGGCACACACAGGTCACCAAACATCTGTCATAAGTTATCAAGGACTGTCCTGGGCTGGATTCGTCCCACTCTCCTCCAGCCTGAGTCAGGATTGCAGTTTCTCCTTTACATCCTTAGGAACTTGAAAGGTCAGATCACCCCAGGATGTTAGCAATGCATTTATACCCATCACCCTGGGGCTGACCTCCAGCTCCTGTGACAGTTCCACTAAAGACTTTACCTAATAGTTGGGATAGTTCCTTAATTGCTACCTACCAAGCGGCCTCTCTTGTTTTCTTATTCTTGGCTTTGATTAGGGGTGTGTGTGTGTGTGTGTGTGTGTGTGCACATGTGTGCATGTGTGTATGTGGTTTGTGAGCAAAATAACAGATATATGGGAAAAAATGTTTCCAAGATATGTGTCTTTCCTTGGGAACAATTATTGGAACTTCTGCTAAGTAGATGGCTCAGCTGCTAAAGTGACTGCCAAACAAGCAAGAGATCTGAGTTGGATCCCCAAAACCCACATTAAAAAAGCCAGTTGGTAACCAGTATGGTGATACAAGCTTATAAATCCCAGTGCCAAGAGGGCAGAGACAACTGGGCACCTGAAGTTCACTGGCCAGCCTGGCCAGCCAGCGGCCAATGTGACACCATAGGCGCTTGTTGGCTCTAAAAGTCTGTAAAGAAGAAAGCCATACAAGTTATAAGAGAGTTTTGGTCAAGACGTGTAGTCTGTGTGACTCCCGGTTTTTTGCCTGGGCTGGGAGAAAGTGACCTTTGCTGTCTTCTGATTTAATGAGCCAGAAATCCCTAAGGCAACATTCCCTAAGGCAGCGTTCACTGGGCACCTTACACTGACAGATAACACACACCACCTTCTGTGTGGTCAGCATTGTGGAGGCTCATTTTCAAAACCACAGTACCTCAGCTCCATCCCCGGCTTCAGGTTTCAGATAACCACAGGGTCCTGTCTTAAATGCTCAGGATAGCAACACAATGATTGTCCAAACTGTCCAAACCTGGATTTGAATCTGAAGGCACTCAATGACCTTTCCACGGACATTTAGTATGCTGGGGGGAAGGGCAGCTTGCAGCCATGTAGAGCTGAAGGGGAGGCACAACGAAGAAGTCTGCGGAGGCAAACAACTATGGGTCATTGGCATAGAAAGTACACCTTCGATCACACTAGGTCTAGCAAGTTCTGTGAAAATCTTTGACCTTTTACCCAGAAAAGGGGAGAATTATTGCAGGTTTTTGGACAAAAGGTTGATTTAATCTGAGTTGATCTTTAAAAAAAAAAAAAAAAAAAAGGCAGGATCAATAGCACTCATGTTAGGAGCAGACAGGGAGGGCAAGAGTGAGCACCCGCCATGGCATCACATGCCGGCTTCCAGCTCCGCTCAGGGGTTTACGCCCACGGATCCACCAGCCTTCCCTTCCGGCCTCTGTTACTTACCTGCACAACGAAGTCAATAATAGCCGCTTTTTGTCAGTTCTTCTTTTTGGTGGATTAGTACTTGGAGAAATAGTCAGATATTTTCTGTATTAAACATTTCATACATGGTATTTCCTGAATTTCTACTTCCTTCCTAAGACTTTTAAGGAGCAAATTTTGAAACTTAGTGCCGCAGAAACCTAAAACGTCTAATGGATCCAGTGAGAGACTATAAATCACGGTGAAACTGAAATCGTGGTGACGATAATTCATAAACATGCTAACTACCAACTTAAAACTGATCAAGATACTCAGAACTGTGTTCAACTCAAGACAGAAAAGAGGCCCAAACCCAGATACGCCAAAGATTAAATGATAATAAAATCCCAAAACATAGATTTTTTATCAGGAAGATGCAAACAAGCTGTTGTATGGAATTTCCAACTTTTTAAATTGTCCAATAATACAATTATTTCTGAAACATTTATAATTCACTCTCAAGAGTAGAATATTTCCAAATATCCTCAGTAGACTCCCTGGTTATTGGCATTTGAACAAATAACCTCCACTAACAAGTCAGCTTTTTAAGCTGTTTGTTAAACTAGCCAAGAGCCGTTTCGTTTCCTACCTGCTTCTGAGTCTACAGAAGTTAATTGGGCTGTGGACAGAGTAAGTGAGATGTGAAAAGCTGAATGGGAAGAGGGTGGGGCTTGCTGCCACTGCTTGCACACTTAAGTGTTTCTGTGCTCGGCATTGCTTTGAGAGAATTCCCTTGGTGCCAATTGACCTAACTTATTCCAAAACAATTCTCTGTTTGGAAAGAATAATTTTCATTGTGGGTGTTCCTTGAAATTGTATGCCTCGTCCTCTGTTATTACAGAGTGTGTGCTGTGCAATTGGAAGTACCAGCTTCATTTCATGTCCTGTAGAGGTTAGCACCATATCCCACACACAGAGCCAAAGAATCTGTTTTAATTTTATCCCGTACATACAGCACTTAACTCTAAACAGGTTTTTAATGTACAAAACCCTTCTTTGCCTAATATTAAACCAAATTTTTCATATTTAAATTATTGTTAAAAAGCTAGAGACAGGAAACATGTTTCAGTCACAAAATAACTTTCCTTGCAAAAAAAATTTTAAAGTTTTTTTTTTTAAAGTTTAAAACATTTTTTTTTAAAGTTGACTTTCTTGTCTTGGCTTAAATGGCATCTTTATCTTCCTTTGAAATCATGTGAATGAATTTTTCCCTAGTGTGTGTTTGGGACAGGGGGGTGGAAACTGGCACAGAAAAGTTCCAAAAAGAATGTAATGAACTTAGCCAGGGCATTCTCTTTCTTATTAGGCAGTGTTGTCTGTTGGGGTTTCTGTTTAAAAAAAAAAAAAAAAAAAAACTCCAATAAATCAATTAACCAATATTCACTCTAAGATTTAATTTGGCGAATAGAATATGTGCTTTTCATCAGAGCACACATCTCTTTAAGGCTGGAACCACCACACACAAAGAATTTAATTCTGACAGACATTTGTTCTCAGCATAAATACTTTGGGGCCAATAGTAGTCCCCACTTAATCATGCCTCTTAAAAGTAAATTCCAGAAAACTTGAGGCTCCCAGTGACCCCTGGTAAGGTGAGTTGTCAGTAAATTACTTTTATGATATACGCCAGGAAAGCCGGTCTGTCAGGAGCTGGGGGTGGGGGCCAGGGGTGGGTCTTGCCTGGAGCAGGATGGCCTTTTACTTTATCTGACCTTCCTAGTACTAATTCCACATTTCTGGGAGGCCGTTAGCTACATTGTTGGATATTACAGCAAGAGAGACTTATGTGCCAGAAGACCGCACATTTCTTGTTTAACTTCCAAATGAAACTTGCTAGTGAACATTTGATTTCTGTAATTTAATTTTAAGTACTAAACATCTAATGAATTGAGAGAGAAATGAGCTTAGAACGGATCAGGGTAAATTAGGACTGCCTTGAATGACAATAGGGAATTGCTACGTTAAAGTCCACCCCTCTCATTATGCTAATTCAAAATTTTTGTGGCACCAAAAACTTTATAGGAACCAGGAGACATGTATGAGGGTATCATATCAGAACTGCTTCCTGGTTTTTCACAAACTATTAAGCTATTGGAGGCAAATCTTGATAGTTTTATTTTTCTTCCTCATAAAATGTTATGATGCCTAGTAGAATAGCAAACACAGGAATTTATATTCAATTTTAGCTTTTAAAAAAATCTGACTGAAATACTACAAAATAATGCTTATAGCGTACATAAAACACAAAATGTTGTCCGTTTTCTGTTCACAGTTAGGGCATAACTGCTATAGACTGAGATGTCTGTCTATACTTCATGAATATCTAATTTTCTTTTTGTTCAGCTTTACCTGGCACTGGAGGGACCAGTATCTCAAATTCTGTCATGCAGTTCTTTCCAGCTTGGTTTTGTTTTCTATAAGTGAATCATATCACTAAACAGTGTGTGTGTGTGTGTGTGTGTGTGTGTGTGTAAATCTAAAACTGTGTGATGGGAAGAAATAATGATGGAAGTAAGCTTTTCTGTACTCAATATGTACAATTATGAATGGAGGTTTGTTTTGTTTTTTCAATCAGACAATGTTTGGCTATAGGAAGGCACAGACTAGATGCAGGCTATTCCTATAATTGCTTTTGTTTATTCCCTACACTGTAGTATAAGCAAAGCAGGCAGCCTGGGCTTTGCATTTGATGTCAACCTTTCCAGGAAGACCAACAATCTCCAATCAGAGCAGCCAGGATGTAAGTTCAATAGCTCTACCGTAGGGAAGGAAAGAGATCAGCCAATAACTTCCTGTAATGAAAGTTCCTGAAACAGGAGCAGATAGAAGCAAAAAGAAAGTTTAAAAACTCACTCACATGCCACATGAGATCTCTCCAAAATGGCCAACCCCAAATAGCTGTTAATCCGGATGCAGTCTGTAAAAGACAGGGAAGCATTCAATTGATGACCTTAATATCGTGATGAGCTTCCCAATACAGGATGCCCCCCCACCAAATATTTATCCTGGCTTCCGGGAGAGATAATAATAAAGGAGAGTGTACACATCGCTCTCTGTAACACTAGACAGATTTTACTTGAGGAAATGGCACCAAGCTCAAAATCTGAAGCCAAACGGAAGCAATACTTACAACAGAGGTCTCCTCATGCTGGTGTCTGACCATTTGAGGCTGTTTCCCTGTTGACACCCGATCCGAGTCTCATCACGTACACTGCTGATGAGAGAGGCCAGCTAGATGTTGTGTGTGCTCGTTTTGCTCAAAATACACAGATGATTTTATCCATTACAATGTGCTCCCCGCTATCATTCGCTGGAGACTTGCTTCTCAGTTTCCATTAAGACCTAGCCTAGAGGCTACATTGACACTGTGAGATTCCATCTCTGAAACCATTTGTGGACCCAACCTGAAATCCAGGACCTGGAATTTGGGAGGCAGCATCCCAGATGGAAATCTGGAGGCTTTGGCCAAAAGAAAAGAAAGGAACAGTAAAGTGTACAGTTACACAGACACACACACACACACACACACAGTCACACATAGGCATGTACTATACACACACACAAAATCACACACACACAGGTACACACTACACATGCACAAATGCACTATACACACACAGACACACACATATACATATGCATGCAGTATACACATACACAGGGTCACATACAGACACACACACATGCATACACGCACAAACATGCACCAGGGAAATGAGAAGATCAAATCTAAAGAGAAACAGGAAACAGAACTCTAAAAGTGATTGCTGTCTTCGAACATCAAAGTGAAATCTAGAAGATGCTAGAAGAGCAGGTGGTTCCATCTATCTAGGGATGACTTTCTTCTTGGGGAGTGATTCTTCAACAAGCACAGGGAAAGCCTTTCTTGTAGGAAACATGGGGCAGGGTGGAAACCAAAGTACACATGACAGCTGAGACCATAGAGAAAAGTGTGCTCCTCCTCACGTGCCCTGGGATTCTGAGTGTGTACAGTAGATAGCAAGGCCAATATGCCCACCCCAGTGCAGTGTTTGGCCTCTGTGTCTACCTGGCTCTTGAAGCCAGCCTCACTTTAGCTGTGCTAACTGCCCTGGCAGCTCATGAATGCACTTTCCTAGGTTTTCTTTGTCTGTGATTCACCTCTCCTGCTGCACAGAGTAGCAATTCTCTTCCTAAGAGGGTAATGAATGATGGCTTTTCCTCTTGAGAGCCTATACAAATCCAGTAAGGGATCCCACCCCGCCATCCCCCATCCCCGTCCTTGCCTGTTAAGGCAGTTCTTTACTGTGTCACTTTGTATACGTCATGGTTACTTTTCTTTTTTTCTTTTTTTCTTTTTCTTTTTTTGGGGGGTTTTTGGTTTTTCGAGACAGGGTTTCTCTGTGAAGCCCTGGCTGTCCTGGAACTCACTCTGTAGACCAGGCTGGCCTCGAACTTAGAAATCCACCTGCCTCCACCTCCCAAGTGCTGGGATGAAAGGCGTGCGCCACCACGGCCAGGCCCTGGTTACTTTTCTATAGCTGTGACAAAACACTATGAACCAGACAACTTATAAAAGTAAGTACTTAGTTTGAGTTTTAAATTTCTGAAAGTTAGAGTCCATGATGGCAAAGCAAAAGCATGGGGGCAAGGACAAGTGAGAGCTCACATCTTGATCAGCAAGTAGGAGGCAGAGAGAGGTGGGGGGATGGGGAGGGGGGAGAGAGAACACTGGGAATAGAATAGGAAGCTCACTTCCGTCCCCCACCCCCACCCCAGGACACACCTCCTCCAACAAGGCTACCTTCTAATCAGCCCAAACAATTCCACCAACTAGGGAGCAATTATTTAAATAAATGGGCAAGGGCAGTCTTGTTCAAACCACCAATGCTGCATGCTACCAATGTCTGACTGGGCCTGAGTCAAGGATCCTGTCCTGGAGCCAGCCATACAGTCACTAAGCAAGGACAGAAGAATAAATAAATAGCCAAGATCAAACAGGAGTGTCATTAGGAGAGAGGAGGCAGGATGTGGGTAGTTTGGATCACATAATTTTAGCTTTATTAAACTTTTCCCACTCACAACACCTATTTACTCAGGACATTTTTACCCAACTATTGAGATATTTAAAAAAAAAAAAAAGCATACAGATCAAATATCTATTGATAATAAAACAGAAAGGAATCTATTTTAAGACAATTCTTTTTTCATATAATTTTACCACTTATTAATGACGAAAGCAAGTTTGTGTACTAACATGATGGGCATACCTGTTTATTTTTACATTAAAAAATCTTGTCTGAATGTTTGATACTACAGGGTGATAAGTACCTTTGACCTGCTTCAGAGTTGATCGATATTTTGATTTTATAATTAGCAATACTTTGAACACAACTTTACAGAAATGTATAATAATACAAAATGGCAGAAATATGTCTCATTTCAGAAATTGTTGGAGGTTCTGTCTTAATTTCAACCCAAAATTCTTTGAATGATTTTCTATGAAACTCAGTTTGGCATATCAAAATTCATGTTTTTTTTTTCAATTAAATATTGAAATACAATTACAGTCCAATGATAAACTAATTTGATATTTGTGTACTGAGGAATGACAGCAGGAAAAATCCAAAGATTTTTATTTTCTGTACTTAAACCACTATGCTTTGGTGAGAGGAGAAAACTCTCCAAGTGTTTCAGAGTATCTTGGTATTGGGGAATGGGCGGGTATTGTGGAGTGGGCGGGTATTGTGGAGTGGGCGGGTACTGTGGAGTGGGCGGGCATTGGGAAGTGGGCAGGCACTCGGGAGTGGGCGGGTGCTGGGGAGTGGGCGGACATGTGTCATGCAAAGTACAAGCGATGTGTGCTCACAACCAAGGCTGCAGCAAAACCGCTCGATGCAAAATCGGCTTGCACTGCCAGAAGCACCTTGCATTTGTCTGTGTGGGTGGGTGTCTGTTCCCCTGTGTGTGCTGGTGCCCTCAGAGGCCTGAGGACAATGTTGGATCGGGTCCTCTTCGGTTTTGAATTTTTGGTCATTGTGCATTCGGAAATCTTTCATTGTTGCTAAGATTTTTCCCGAGCCTCAAATCAGCTCCAATCTAGTCTGGGTCATGGCCTTAACAGTTTAAGCAGCTGAGATCTAAGGTAGCCACACCTCCTCACCAGAGCCTAAACTCTTGGTATCAGTCCAGACTTTCTTCCTAGTCATCTCCTTACTGAGCTCCTAAGCTTTCTTCTAAGAGGTATCAGGGTTGTAAGGCAACTCACTAAAGCATTCAGTTGGTGTCCTATGTCGGATTCGGAGGTGTTTTCTCAATGTGTGTCCGGTATTCATTCTTCACCTATGTTTGACCTGTCTTACGTTTAACGTTATGTAGCCCAGAAGCCCACGTTTGATGCACCAATATAATAATAAACGCAAGAAAGAATTTCTGAGCCCGCGAGTGCAAAGCAGTCGAGAATGACTCTCTTTTCAGTTGCAAACAATGACTCATCTCCAAAACGGAGGTGGTTGAGGGTTTAGCGAAACACATCTAGAGCACTTAGAGTCATCTTTGTTTGAAAGGCTTTTGTGAGATGTCTAGTTTTCTTCTGTCTGTTAATCATTTTTATTACTCAGTCACTATGGAGTTTGCAGCCAAACCTCCAAGAAATATGGAAGTATGAAGACAGTGCCTCCCGTAGAGAATAAGGACTAATGAAGAAAAAATGTAGCATTGTAACATAATTTTGGCATTTTCTTGCACCTTATGGCTTTAAGGTTCCCATTTTCTAAATAATGATACTGAGTTCCATCATGTGCAATTTAATTAACTTTGGCAAACAAGTTTGACGTGTTTTAATTTGTCTTTAGTTGTAAGGCTATGATTAATGTGCTGCAAACTACCCAGAGTGTAACGTGCTCATTATGTCTTTACATTTTGAAATATGAAGGGTGTTTCTGAATGTCCCCAGAGACAGTTAGCATGCCTTTGCTAGACTGCTAATGTTCCTATTCAAATCTGTTCTTATGTATTCATTTAAGGGAAAACAAGGGAGAGTTTGAAAAGCATGAATCCTGAGTCTTTACCCAGGAGATACATGTTTTCATTTCATCTTTAACCATTAGGAAGAATACTTAAATTATTCATTTGTTTTCTCTGTAGCAGCCTTTGTCACATTTAAGCATGTTCTTGAAATTAATGCCAACTTTAAGAAATTCAAAATCAATATGCTAAACTTTGCGGCTTTAGTGAAAATGATTTTTGTCTTTGGAAGAAATTTATTTAGTCTTTGTGTATGTGTGTATATGAGTGTGTGCATATACTGTGTGAGAGTGGTCACATCCATGCCATAGTGTACATGTACAGCGGAGAGAGCAACTCCAGCTGTCAGTCCTTCTTGCCCACCTTTCTGAAGCCTTTGTTGTTCTCTGGAACTGACAGATTGCTTGGCCTGTGAGTGTCCAGGCTTGCTCTTGTGTCAGCCTCTCGACTCACTGCAGGAAGATGGAGCACAGGCACATGTTACCACATCTGAACTTGGGTACCAGACATTTGAACTCAGGTCTTCACATGTGGACAGCACACACTTTACCCATTGAGTCATCTCCCCAGCCCTTATGTGGATGTATCTAAGTAGGACTAACTAGTATTTTTAACGTAGATGATGTTTTTTTTTTCTTTATAGTTCTTTCTCCTGGAAAGCATGCCTTACTAAAAGCATTTATCTATTTCCATTAGCACACATTATATAATTATCTATCACATTCATCCCTTCTGAGAGCGATGGTTAATTTGCTCCCGTGGAAAGTTGAAGTAACTTACCTGTGGCTTGATTTGCACTACTCTAATTCCTTGTCATATTCTGCCCCTCTGATCGGGTTAAATAATGAGATCATTTTTTTAAATAGTCTTTTCACCTGTGGGTGATCTAGGTAAAATCCACCCAAAAGATTGTTAGCAGAAGATGACTGTAAAGCCACTTGGTGTTTGAGCAAAACTTGACACAAGCTATGGCATTCAACTTAGACGGACAGATTTTTTTCTAGCTGTCTCTGTGTGGGGATTTACTAGATACTGTCCATGTGTTCTATGACTCTGCAAAAAAAAAATAGTGTGGTACAGGACTGCCACTCACTGGTTTGTTGGTCTGTTCATTGATAGAGTCATTTGGTCAGCGAATGACTTACTGAGCGTCTCCTAAATGAGCCAGTGAAACTGGGGAAAGCCCAGCAAATATGTCCTTATTTGGTGATGTGTAGGTGTGAACATTTAGGGGAAGATGTTCAGTGTTACAGAGAAGGCGAGGGAGGCAATGAGGCCATTTGGAGTTGTGGCCCAGAATTATTTTGTAAACAGATTCAAGAGTCTCTCCATTTACATGTGTCTTAAAGGAGGCAAGACTGTCCCATTACCACCTATATTAACCTGGGAAATAGTAACATACATCAAATTTCCATTTTCTTTTAAAAAGGGGGATTTCTCATTAACTGGATAGTATGGTGAACTGATAAACTGAAAGATGCATGATGGGAAATGACCAACTTTATGACAGTGTCATGTGCGAATCATGTCCTGTGTGTTACTTTTTTATTGCCATGATTAGATAGCATGAGCAAAGCAGATTCTAGAGGAAAGAGTTTATCAGGAGGCTTACAGTTTCAGAGAGTCAGTCCAGAACGAACCAAGATATGAGACTGAGGCAGCAGGCAGGCAAGCATGGGCTGGAGCTGGAGCTAATGGCTCCTGTCTGAGACAGCAACCGTAAGGGAGAGGCTAACCAAGAATAATGTGGAGTTTTGAAGTCTCAAAGCCCAGCTACAGAGGTCTACCTCTTCTTGTACTTCTGAGATACTTTTAAATTTAAAAGTTTGGACCATGCTTTAAAAGACTAATAATGTCTAGTATATTTTTCTTTAACTCTAGGGATATTCAAGAATTAACAAAATGTCACCATAGTTACAATAGCTGTTTCTTTGAAATTAAGACCATAGTCCAGCCGGTGGTGGTGGTGGCGCACACCTTTAATCCCACCACTTGGGAGGCAGAGGCAGGCAGATTTCTGAGTTTGAGGCCAGCCTGGTCTACAGAGTGAGTTTTAGGACAGCCAGAGCTGCACAGAGAAACCCTGTCTCAAAAAACAAAACAAAACAACAACAACAAAAAAGACTATAGTCCAACAATTGAATAAGCTACGTCATAAATTATGCCAACTACTTTCACACGTGTGGATATCATAGTCTGTGGACCAAAGTGAGGAACATTTAAGATGTAGTACATGATAATGACATTAATTAGGAGATTCAGAGTGTAGATGGAATCTGGCCCGTCGGTAGCTTCTGTAAATAAAGTTTCATTGGGACACAGCCACAGTTTACATGATGCCCATGGCAACTTCTGTGCTCAGCAGCAAAGCTGAGTAGCTGCCATAGAGATTCAGTGTCTTCTGAGGAAGTCCCAAATCCTAAATGTTTACTCTCTAGTCCCTTAAAAAAGTGCTCCCAAATACACTCTTCTCTGAAGTCATGTTGCCATAAATCTTTGAAGACACTAAAATAACATTTTTAGGGATATATGAACAAAATTATGGAAGCCATGAAAATGTTAGCATTTCCCTACACATTTTAGTATGATCTGAAAGAACCCAAATTCCTTTATGGAGTATATTTCTAGGGCTCTGAGATTTATAAAATCATTATGAATTTTTTAACATACAGTTTGTTGTAGTGACACCCTCCTTTAATCACGGAACTTGGGAGGCAGAGGCAGTCAAGTCTCTGAGTTCAAGACCAGCCAGGTCTATATGGTGCATTCCAGGACAGTCAAAGATACACAGTGAGACCCTGTCTTATTTTTTTTTTAAATTAATGATTTGATTTTGGGAGCACATGCCCTGGTCCATGTGTGAGGTCAGAGGACATGTGGGAGTTTTTTTCTCTCCTTCTACCATGTGAGTCCTGGGGATTAAATGCAGGTTGTCATGCTTGGCAGCAAGTGCCTTTCCCTGAGTCATCTTTCCAACCCTTAGAGCTGATTATAACAGAGGCTACTGAAAAGAAAATGACATGGATACTTTCCAATTCTCAACTGTAAATGATCTGGTTAAGATCTGAATTAGTCATCAGCATATTCATACATACATATGTGTATATAATATATATGCATATATATATGTATATATGTATGTGTGTGTATGTGTGTGTGTATACATATATATGTACATGTGTGTATGTATATATGTGTATATATAATTATATACATGTAATATCTATATAATCTCTAGTTAATTACCTTGGCTTCCTGGATATACCATTATGCTAAAGACAATGAATAGCTGTATAGCCATGAATCCAGCAATGCTAACATGGCATCTTCTGTATAGACTACAGCGTGAGGAGCTATAAAAGACAGTGCAAAAAGCTCCCTTCTTGGTCTGCATCCTTCACTGTGTCACTAAACTCCCTGACTTGGCCTTTCACCCTCCTGAAGGAGATGACTGGTACCCATTCCATTACCTTGACAACATCCTTTAGCAACCTTGGTTTATAGAACAGGCTTTTTTTTTTTTATCTAAAAGTACAGTTCCAGAATCCCTTTCTCTGCCTAAGCTAAGCCATTGAAGCATATGCTAAACAGGGGATTCTGATTAATTTATCATTCAGTTTACAACTCTTGAGACAGTTTGACTGTTAATAAACCAGAAGTGAGGCTACACAAAACAACGCATGCGTGACTCTAATTTTTCTAGATTTCAAAATTACAATTCCTTCCCTGTGATACTTTACATATTAAAGTGGCCTTGGTGGTGGCTATGACCAAAAGTGGTTTTCAAATTGAGGGATTTCAGAAGTCTTGGACTTGATATCTTAGGCCTAATAAAGCAACGCCAACGCCACGCTACCATTTGCTCTCCTACCTCCTCAGAGTCTTCTGTTCCATTTTGTCATCAAGAAAGGCGGTGGGGCTGGAGAGAAGGACAGCAGTTAGGATCACTTCCTGCTCTTCTAGAGGACCTGGGTTTGACTCCCAGAGCCCATGGCTTTCAGCCTACACCTGCCTATGACTCCAGATCTCCCATCTGATGTCCTCCTCTGGCATGCATGGGCACCAACACTCTTACCCATACATTTCTTCATTAACTTTTTTTTTAAAAAGAAAAGCAAATAGCTGACATGATGCACATTTGCCAGTAAAAAGGAAAATGGGGAGGTGCGGGGCAGAGATAGAAACTAAGAAGGGGCTGTGTCAGAACTGGGACATATTCTGCACAAGCCATCCCGTTTCACTTTTCCTCCCCTAATCATTATTTTTTTTAGCACCATGAGACATGTATTGATCTTGCAAGAAGCTTTACTAATACAGTAAAATTTGAGTACAGCTTAAATTATACAGTTCACTATATTAAGCCCAGACTTTCCAGTCCACCCAAAATTTCCAGTAAGTTCTATTTGACCTTTGTCTAAAGGCCACCTTCACTAGGTGACTTATTTTTGCTGCCCTCGTGGGTGGTCGAGTGAGGCAGATCTCCCTGCTGAACAACATCAAATTTTCTCTTCTGCCAACTGAACATTACACTGGGATGTGGCTTAGAGGAGCCATTTCTCAATACCATAAACAACTGCTGTCTTGGAACAGCCTGTTGCAGAAGCACGGAGGTTGTTCTTGGATTTACTTTGAGTCACATATGGATTGGTTAGGGAAGTAAGTGTGGCTGACCCACCAAGCGACAGTGGCCATAATGTACTTAAGTTCAGTATTCTCCTTAGAGGCTTCGAAAACTATCATTAAGACACCAAACCCAAAGAAGGAGATTTTTTAAGAGGCAGGAAATTAGTGAGATACAGTCTTTGGGAAAATGTTGCAAAGTTAAAAATAATAATAACCAGTAAAAATGCATTAATATTATTCAAGAATATAACCTGATCTGATACAAGTTTATTTTCTGTGCCCCTAAGTACATTTTAGTCAGTAATTTAAGAAAAGGAAAGAACAATACTGAAAGTGAAGAAGGGATGTCCAGAAACTCATGATGCATTGGAATTGGGATAGAGGATTAAAATATGTTAGAAAATGTGAAAATAAAGAGAAAATAAAAACGCTCCTAAAGAAATGATTGAGTGTATTTGTTCCGTGGTTACTCAAATTAAACTGTGTTCAACAGTAACAACTAGACTGTCAAGTATAAACTATCCAAATATTGTCTGAGGTGTAAATAACTATGCAGAGAGCCAGGGGAAGGAACAAGAAGGGAGAGCCATTTACCCGTCCCAACCAGCCAGAACCGATACAGTAAAACAGCATGCATGCTTCCCAGCCTTCTGATATGAGCCTAGTGTGAGCTTAGTACTCAAGGACAAGAAAGCTTAGAGGCCATGCATGACTGTGTAAGTGATAATGAATGGATGCGTAGCTTGGATTGTGTCCCAGGTGGTTGTCGTTCAAGGTCCTACTCTCTCTCCTTGGGACTTCATGACAGATTTTCTAAAAGTGGCTTACCAAGTCTTCAGGGGAAAGGTAGTTTATGTTGTGGATAATATACAACAGCTTTCTCACTCTGTGCAACTGTGACATTCCATCAGCCTGTATCTCATTGGTTATGATTTCATAATGCATCTAATAGTGCTTAGGTTTTGCTGTCTAGCTTTCAGAGATTATAGACATGCAGGGGACAAAAAAACCCTGTGTCCTAACCAAAAGCTACATTATAATAAACACCACTTCCCAATAAGGTCTACACTGGGATAGAGAAGGATCACACACACACACACACACACACACACACACATCTAGCAAGATGGCTCACTGGGTAAAGGTGCTTGCCACCAATCCTGACAGCCTGAGTGTAATCCTGTATGGGAAAGAAAGAAATAAACATAATTGTTTAAAAAACTTCCAAGTCTGAATTCTAGCACTTGGCAATTCCATCCTTATGCAGTCATTCCTCTATATTATGTGGCCCAGGATAGCTCATCATGTTATATGTCACACAACATAAATGTATGTATGCTTTTGCAACCTGTGGGCCACAGGGTAAACAATCCTGTGTTTAGCATGAAGTCCCTTCAGTTCAGTCTCAGAGAAGCTTGAAGGTTCGATTCCCAGCCTGGCGATCAACTGGATGAGCTTGCAGCCCCATTTCAATGCTGCTCTCTGCTACGATCCACCAGCCTCCCAGAGCACACCCTAGCCCCTTCAAGGAGAAACCAGGAAAGGTTAATGTACTTTACTGAGCCTCTGTGGAAAAGGAGGAGGCAACAGCTTCCGATTCTCTGCTTCCGTGTGAATTTGTTCGAGCAGATGATCTGGGTCTCCTCACACTAGCAACTCTCACACTCACTTGACCTAATATCTGTGGTAAAGTGACAGATAATTTTTGGCATCCTTTTGCTGTTAGCCTATGCCATCACAACATTATCAGAGGCCAGTCTGATGCTTTATACTATGTGTGTGTGTGTGTTTGTGACTGTGTATAAGTATGTGTATTTGAGTGTGTGTGAGTGTGTATGAATGTATGTGTGTATATGTGTATAGGTATGTGTATGTGTGTATGTATGAGTGTGAGTGTTGTGTATGTATAAGTGTGTTTGTATGTGTGTATGTGTTTGTGTGTGTGCGAGTAAATGTATGTGTGAGAGTGTGTGTATGCATGTATGAGTGCATGTGTGTATGAGTGCACAAATGTATGTTTGTGTGTGTGAGTGTGTGTCTGTGTATGTGTGTTTGAGCATATGTATATGAGTGTGTGTGTGTGTGTGTGTGCGCGCGCGTGCGCGCACGCGCGTGTGCACATATTGGTGTTCTAGCTATAATGTTTAACCTTTCCCCTTCTCTAAGTGACATCAGGTGAAGAATTGAATTGGGCCACGTATTAGACCCAGGAATTTCTATCCTGAGGCCTATAGGTTGTGAGAGTAGCATACTCTTTTTTCTTGATAAAGATTAATACTTTTTCTTATGAAATCCCACTGCATTCCAGAGACCTTATAATATATCCTTCATTTAATCCTTGTCACGGTCCTAATATCTAGGTCTGATCAACCCAACCTAATTTTATAGACAAAAAAATTTATATTGAGGAAAGTTGAGTGATTTTCCCAATGGTGCATAAATTATATTAACTGGAGAAACTAAGATCAAACTCAAGTCTTTGATGTCAATCATCAAATACAATCCAGCCAACAGTCACGTACTCTGAACACATCTGAAGAAATCTTCCTCCAAACTCAGCATTGATTTTCAAGACTACTGTCTTCTAGGAACATTGCCTAAGTGAATACAAAGTTAAACACAACTCTGGTGGCCCTACTCCAAGCAGCCTCTGTTCCCCAAAGTGCTAGATTGATCTTAGAACAAGCAGCTCGTTACTGAGGCAGAAAAAATGCTATGCTTGATTTGGCCTTGAGTGGCAATGTGCATTGTTCAGGAAGTGAGTGTAGCTTGTTGGAAATGCCCCCCAGAATCTTGCTGGTTTGACAGGGTGGCCTTCTGTAGAATTAATTGGTTTGGTTTGGTTTGGTTTAATTCCCAAACAGCCAACAGTTGAATTCATTCAAGCCTGGGGGAGAAATCTCACGTGTGCAGATAAGATTTTTCCCATCCTGAATGAACACAAAGTTTGATGTTTCTGCCAGTTTGGAGTGTAAGAGGTACCTCTGGACCAGTCAGACAACACTGCCTTGGAAATGGACTAGAGGAAACTTGTTCTCCCCCTCTTTATTGGCTTTCATAGTGCAAAAGACTCATGAACAGGCCATTAAATGTCCAAGAAACTGAGGAGATTGAGAGATGCTTGTGAACCCTGTCTGGCGAAATGGTTACAAAACGGGAAACCCCAGGAACTGATCATCTGTGACATACCGTGCCAGAGCACAGGGGCTGGGGACACACACACAAATCTCACTTCAACTGTGTCTATCATTTTGCCTGCATCGCTGTTGCTGCTACAGGGAATCTGTGGGTTTAAAGAGGGAACATCAAAAATATGTCACTGGATTGCTCATTTTCCCAAAGAGCATGATGTGTTACCCATGCATGATCCATGTTCTATCAACAGGCATGTCAAGCCATATATACAACTCATTCCCATGACAGTTAAATATCTTCCCAAGAATTTGAGCTGCAAAAAATTGGAGGGACAAAAAGAAACCTTTCGTAAATTTCTGGATAAGGTTGTATAGTTACTTCTGTCCACTGTGGATAAACCACACCTGGGCACGTGCAGTTTGCAGCGAAAGTTTGATTTCCCAGGGCTGTTGGTAATGTGTTTGATTTCACACCAAAGCTGTGCCTTATAACAAACAGGAAACCTTGCTAAGTTTAATCCAAGGTTTGAGCAATGGAAAGGCATATAGATGATGTCGTGCATTGTAAATATTTTTTGTACTTGCTGGTTTATTTCTAAGGCAACGGTGCTGATGATGTCATAATGATGACTTTTATTAATGTTTTGCTCTAAAGCAGTAGACCAGTTGTTATGAAGAAAACTAAACAGCTTGGTGGCATCCCTCAGTGTTTCACCTGATGTCTTCTACAGATGCTAATCCTGGGGACTGTCTCTGGGATTATTGTTCTTCCACATGAGTCCTCTTTATTCTATTATCGTAAGATATGACATGGAGACAAAACAAAACGTTGTTACTTTCACAACAGGGACTGATGACTGTCAGTGTTTGCCAGAAGTACTCATGTTTCTCTAACAGTCAATCTCATGCTAACCTTTTTCTGGTCACCACTATTCACCGTCAGAGAAAGGTATCTCACAATTAAACATGTGCTGCTTCTTCAAGTAGCTAGTAGGAGTTGTTGACATTGTATTTTCATATTTTCACGGACACCTCACTTCAGTGCCTTTTCTAGATGGATTCTTTTGTTAGATTGCTTTCATGAATTCTTCAAGAAATTTGTATATTTGATCTAATCCTATTTACTCTAACTCCTCCCACTAAGTTCTCCCAGATTCAACATTACCTTCCATGCCCAATTTGTTATCTTTCTTTTTTAATAACTCATCAACTCCAATTAATACTGCCCGTAAACTTTTGTATGTGTGGGATCACTGGAACCTACCAGGAACCACATCCTTAAAGAAAACTGACTGTTCCTCTTTCAGAAGCTAGCCACAGTATTTCAGGTAGGGGTGGGAACTCATGAACCTCTTCCCACCTGGTTGGAGCACGATATCTGTCTTGTCTTGTGCAGCAGTCACAGCGGCTGCATGAGTTCACAAGCAGAGGTCCTGTTATGTCCAGAAGACACTGATTCACTCCCGTCTTAGCTATTCCAATCTTCCTGCCCTTTGTCTTTCCTTAGCCTTAGGGAAGGTATAAGATGCCTCGTATATGGCTGAGCAGACCACTGAAACATATTCTCTTCTCTTTGACCAGCTGTGAGTTAGTTCTCCATTACCCACCAACGACTACACAAAGAAACTTCTCTGATGAGGCCTGAGGGTTGCACTATGGGTAGTATAGGTAGAGAGATAGGAGTTTAGGGGGCAGTTTGATGTTATGTTCCTTTAGCAGAACACACACACACACACACATACATACAATACACACATACACACACACATACACACACACACACACACACACACACACACACACACACACACACGGCCATGAGCTCTCTAACTATGGGTTCTTGGTCACATAGCCTCAGACATGTGTTTTCTCCGGCAGAGCAGCAGAAGACAGTTGGTTAGCCCCAATTACACCCACACCCCTATTGTAATCATTAGCATAGCTTGTCAGGCTGGACTTTATTGTAGTTCACAGAGTTACCGCTGGGTATAACTGTTGATGACAGTTTTTTTTTTCTTGACAAATCTTCTTAAGTTATTTCCTTGACACAACTATATTTTAAAAGAGAAGTAAAAATGAGGTATAATATACATAAGTATAAAATAGAGTTACGGGTCTTTCTACCTTTTATTCATTAATGTTTGAGTGCCTAGAGCTGACAGCAGTCAGTTGCTAAGTCTTGGGGGTACAGTCAAAGCATAATAAGATGTCTTTATGAAGGAGAGAGACTGGTAGACACGATTAGCACAATATGATGAGGGTTCAGTGGTGTCCCAGGAGTGCATGGAAAGTGCTAGAAAGAAAAGAGAAAGACATGAGGAACTCTGAGTCTAGACTTAGCTGCCAAGTGGGAGCTGGGCTTTAAATACCTGGAAATTCTTCCAGAGGAACTACCACCAAGAGGAGAGGCCTTCCTCCACTCAGGAGGAAAAACCAACACAAAGACACCAGTGTAAAAGCTGACAGGGTGTCAATTTGACTCTCTCTGGAAACACATAAACCTGATGTAAAATGATCAAAGTTGAGGCTGGGAAAAAAAAAACTAGAACCATTTAGCCTCTTATAGTCTCTGAGGAATTATTTGGTCTTCTTTTGTGGATGATATGGGTCAAAAAGTTGCATTTTTTATTTTAAGGAGCTAGAGTAAAATAATCATTTTTTTTTAAATCCATGTGAAGGATGGAGCAGTGCCCGCCCCCCACCATCAGATATGGCCGAGCAGTAGAAAAACTCAGACAGCCAAAGGACAACTTGCTCTCTACTCTCACCACAATACTTTTATTACCTCTATCTAGATTATATTAGAAAATTGCATGATTTGAAGAAAACAGCTTCCTCCATCTTTGGACCATCTCCATAGCAACAGATGCAGTTCCCCCTGAATTAATAAGGAAAATTCTATCTCAAGCCACTGTTCTGCTTATAGACCACTCTAAAATGATGTACTCTGACACTCGAAATAATGTTTCAGGATGTACTTGAGGTCCCCCCAAAATTCCTGCATGGTATTCTTCCTTCTGTTGTGGTAAAGGAAATATTGCCAACATGCAATAGAAAAAAAATAAACTTCTTCTGTCATCTTACATTGTTTATGGTCAAAGCACTGACAAAGTAATTCAGTGATGAATGCCATTATTCATCATCATGCACTTTCAATTCCATATGTAGTTAAGGATAGCTCTCCTGTCACAGTCACAGACAAACCCATCCCACACCAGAGGAAGAAAGATGGTTGGCTAGCACTGAGAAGCATGCTCACCAAGTGCTAGAAGCTTCAAAATCTGCTTCCTATGTTCTTCATTGTAGGACAGGTGCCTTGTGAAAAGAAATTATAATGCCTATGCAATAGGGGGAAAATCATCAGGGGTGCATTATTGCCCCCTGTAATCAAACCACCTGCAAGCCATATAGATGAGGGTTAAGCCAGTAAACCTCTGCTGGAATTCAGGTTCTTTCCACTGTGCTCACACGGCCTGAGTCCTAAGATTACTGCAATCCTGCAGCAATGGCGGGGAACACACACACTTCTGCCAACTTTTCTTTCCTCTCTTTCCAAAGAATGATGAGGGTTCACGGTTCACAGATGGGTAAGACTGTTGTCTTAGTCCAGTTCCATTGAGTCTCTCTCTAGGAGAGACTCTGCTTGCTCTCCTATGACTGCTTCTGTAAAGTCTCAACTTGAATTTACAGTCCATGCAGGCCTTCCTAAGCACCTTTGATAAGTTGAACCCTAACCTCAATACTTTTTCCCACAACACCCTATACTTTTCTTACAGAATTCTCCCTAAACACTAATTACAAATTTATCTGTAACCACCTCTCCTTAAAATATGGCTTTCCAACTAGAACATATTAGCCTAGGCCATAGCATATGAGAGTAATGTAGACTTGTACTGAACACCAAGAATGTGTCAAAGCTATTCCTTGATCTCTCTGTGAACTAACTCACAGTGACCCACAAGGGAGCAGAGGTCCTTGTACGCTACAAACACAGGAGTTCTAAGAACTCCCCCAGTCAAAGGCTCATATGTGGAAAGCCTATGGTAGACTTAGTGTCTGAACTCTGAGTTCATGCTCTTCAGTGTGGCGATAGCAATGAATAGGATTTGGTGCCCCAGGCTGTAGAGCAACTGGCTTACCTCATCATACAGATGGTGGAGGGAGGGGCTGGACTCCACCTCTGAGAGTCAAGAGGATAAATGTGAATGGGGCCTTAGGTATTCAAGAGTAGATGCTGCTGATAGGAAAAGGTACCCTGTCTCTGTGCTGTGATTTGGTACCAGAAACTCTTCTTCTTCCCCCATGGGATTCTGGGAATTGCCCAGGTTGCCTGATGTGTGTATGAAAATACTAGAAATTATTGCTTGTCTTTTACTCATTGAGAGCACAGTCTCATGTGATTTAAACATCAGAAATCCCTGCATATTGGTCCTTTGCCCTCACATTCCATTGTCCCTAGTGATCTAAGGTGAAGTTTCTGTTGAGAAAGGATGTGGATGAGTGCCTCCTTCCACTGACAACCGGCAGAACTCAGGGAAAGGGTGGACAGATCTCCACGCCTCCGATAAAGGCTCTCTGCTCCTCAAATTGTTTCTTTTAAAAGCATTATGAAATCCAGGGGCTTGGCAAGATAGCTTGATGAGCATAAGGGCTCAGTACAAAAGCCTGGTGACCCAAGATCAATCCGTGGAACCCATGGATTGATCGCAAAGGAGACAGCTAATTCCTCAAAGTTGTCCTCTGACCTCCACATGCACAGTATGACATGCCCGCCCCCATGTGTCTCCCTCTGTCTCTCTCCTCGCCAGATACATGTGCACATGCACAAAATAATAATGATAATAATAATAATACCCAAGCCCCATTTTAGTCTTTCATAGTAAATCCTGTTCTTATTATATAGTCTTCAATCTAGACTTTATTCAAATTAACATATGTACCAGTCCCATACTTCTATTAAAAATGCTATTAAAAATTCTATTAAAAATCACAAATATTCATTACTTTCATCTAAAATTAGTATAAATACATAAATACTAAACTAGGATTGGTGTATATATGTCTGAAATAGGAGGAGCCCAAGTTTGAGTTTAGCCTGGGAGAGATTATGTCAGAAGAAGGAGGAAGAGGAGAAGGAAGAGGAGGAGGAGGATGAGGAGGAGGAGGAGGAGGAGGAGAAAGAGAAGGAAAAGGAAGAAGAGGAGGAGGAGGAAGAGGAAGAGAAAGAGGAGGAAGAGGAAGAGAAAGAGGAGGAGGAGGAGGAAGAGGAGGAAGAAGAGGAAGAGGAGGAAGAGGGGAAGAAGATGACAATTAATATAAGTACATAAGATACAAAATACCAACCATATTTTCTCAATTTAGATATAGAGGCACAACACATAGTTTTTCTAATTATTGATTATGACTGCTTTTATGTGGGAAAAATGACTTTATATGAAAATGGATCATTGGTTTTGGTCCTTCAGTTGCTGTGGCTGGAACTCAGTGCTTTAATCATGTTATAAAAGTGGTGCTTCATGATGATATCAAAGAGCCAAACAACTTGATTTTGCTACTTTGGTAACTTGCAAGTTTAATTGACACATAAATCATATTCGTTCAAACTTTAACTCAGAAAATAATTTTTAAAGTGCCATAATTTTTATGTGACCTTGAAGTTCCAGCAATCTATTATATGACTTCTCAAGAGAGGTCACATGAAGGGAACCTCATATTTCCTTAAATTTATTAGTGTTCCTTGGTGGTCTAAACTGCTAGGGTTGGTTGGATTTTTTTTCTTTCATGGTTCCTTTTCAAAGCAAAAATCTTATTTAATTGCTCAATTCTTGTGCTCATGGAAGTCAGTTGGAGCTCTTATGTGGAGTCACAGGAGGAAACACACACTGAGAAAGGCCCTGAGACATGACTGGAGAAGTCAAGTGCACCAGCCTTAGATTCCTAGGAACGATGTGAAGATAATGGTTTTAGCCGCATAATCACTGTCTTAGCCACACATCATAAAAGGCAAACTTTATAAAACCAGAAAGTCAAATTCATTAAAAGCAAGTTTATATGCTTTGCTAGAGTGAAGCATTTATCTTTTTATTGTTTATGGTTTTCTTTTTGCCTTTATTGAAAAAGCCCTAAATTTCTCCATTTCTGGCAGGAAAAAAATATTATTTTTCCAACTACACAGATATAAATCACATGCAACTACGAAAGGAATATATTTTATAGTCCTGTGTCTGTTTAAAACCCAATAGTGAGACTAAATGCCATGGAGATTCCAGAGGAGGATGAAACCTTACGACTCATCTTATTTCATTTGTTTTCACTATAAAAACCTAATATTGCAAATAATTCATAAAAACGACTTTTATCCTTATGAAAGTATGGTCCTGATTCTTATGAACTCATTAAAAGTTTGTCTTCATTATAGACTTTCAAAAAAACTAATTCCAAGTATTAAGACAATAGACTGACAGTTCACCCAGAGAGTAAAATAAACTTGAACCTGGGCATGTTTGCTCACTCAGCCCTTGGAAAACAGGCATCAGCGTCATGAGTTCAAGGACTCTATATAGCAAGGTACAAGCCCCTCTGGGTTGTATAGTAAAGGTCTGTTTTAAATAAATAAATTAATTAATAATAAAGATAGATAGATAGATAGATAGATAGATAGATAGATAGATAGATAGATGGATAGATGGATGGATAGATGGATGGATAGATGGATGGATAGATGGATGATAGATAAGTAGATGATAAATAACAAAATACATAGAATTATAAGAAAGTTTTAAGAAGTTAAAATGTTTTCTCAATTTTTTCCCTTTGTCTCAAAGGAATTATTTATAAATAAGATTTGCCCCGTACTAGTAAATTGACAGGCTTTTACCAGATCAACTTTGGATCTAAAGTTAGTAAGCTTGGAGTTTAAATAAGCATGTGTTATGTCAGCTAGCATTGTTTTAAAGTAATCTTCAGAGCCATAGTCCACTGCATGTTTTCATCATCAATCTTGGAAGCACCCTTTATGGAAGATTTTTTTGGTTTTACTTATTTATTTATTCACTTTATATCCCAGTATCAGCGCCCCCTCCCTCATAGTACACCCCACACACAGATCCTCCCCCCATTCCACCCTCCCCTTCTCATTTGCGAAGGGGAAGTCCGCCTCAAGGTGTTAACCTCTTCACCCCCAACCGCCCTGCACATCAAGTTGCTTCAGGAATAGCTGCATCCTCTCCCACTGAGGCCAGACAAGACAGATAATTTCGGGGAATGAGATCCACACGGATACAGGCAGCAGGCTGGGGACAAGCCCTGCTCCAGTGGTTGGGAGACCCGCATGAAGACCAAGCTGCTCATCTGTTACATATGAGCAGGGGGCTTAGGCCCAGCTCATACTTGCGCTTTGGTTGGTGATTCAGGCTCTGGGATTCCCTAAAGGGTCCAGGTTAGTTGATACTATTGGTCTTCTTGTGGGGTTCCTGTCCTCTTCGAGTCCCTAAGTCCTTCTCTCAACTCTTCTGTAAGACTCCCTGAGCTCCATCTAAGGTTTGGCTGTGGGTCTCTGTATCTCTTTCCATTGGCTGCTGGGTGGAGCCTCTCAGAGAACAGTTACATCTCTCCACAGCACCACAGCGGTGGCGTCAGACAATTTTCACTTGGCTTTGGTAAGATTATTTATCACACCACAGAAATTGGCACAAGTGAGGACCTGTTTGTGTCTCTGGTAGTCCCTTTATCAGCACAACACTCTCTTGCTAAAGATAACAAAAAATGATAGGTTTTGGGGGAGGTGTCAACGAAACGTAAGGTTTTTTTGTAACTTGATGCTGCGGATGAGCTGGCAAACAGCACAAGTTCAGGTAAACCTGCCTGTGCGGTCTGCTGTCTGCATCATTGTTTAAGCCCCTACAGTCTTATAAAATTAATAAGCAACATAAATACATTTTCATGTTTAATTATGCACAAGTAGACAATTCTTTCTCCATGTAATGCCTACTTGTTTTTTTCTACCTCAACAAAGCTGATATTCCATCTTCTGTCTCTTTGGACTTTTGAAAGTCTGTGTTTAAAAATAAATTACTAAAAAAAAAAAAAAAAGAAAAAGAAAGAAAGAAAATTTAATTTGATTTAAATTTAAGGTATTTTTCAGATAATTAAATTTAAAAAAAAATTACTATTTTCCCAGAGGGAAAAACATCTTTAAAAGATAACCGAAATATAAATATATATATATATATGACTGTGTATGTTAAAAAAAAATAACAAGGTAATTTAAGTTAAACTAATACCTATTAGGTGAAATAACTAAGATACAGAGTTCACCCTTTTTCCCCTGTAGGACTTCTAACTATTCGAAAACCATTTCAGCTGTAGAGCAGTGAATGAGGAGGAGGAGACCTAGCGTATGTTTTAGGAAATAGTTGGTCCCAGACTGTGACTCAGGTACCACTTCCATCACTGATGAACCCCGCCCTGACATTTTTAATTATGCATTCTGGACAAATTCTCTAATCCTTTCTCCAAAAATTAAGGATAACAGTGACATAGTACTAAACCCTGAAATCACTGCAGAGTTAAAACCAGCACTCAAAAATTCCATAGTGCAGTCTCTGGGACATAAGGGCCCAGCGCAGGCTACTGTTATGACATGTCTTCCCAGGGCGGTGAGGGCACACCTTCAAGAAGTTTCCAGCCTCGGGGAGAATTGTTCTAATTCCTGTTTTACATAACTGACATTCAGTTGTGTTTAACAAAGTAATTACCCAATATTTCACCCTTTTACAGTTATCTTAAAAATGGTGTGTGCACGTGTGTGTGTGTGTGTGTGTGTGTGTGTGTGTGTGTGTGTGTGTATTGTACAAAGAGCCTTTTGTGCACATGAAACATACATTTAAACACCAAGCTATACCTTCATCCGGAAATACTTCACAAAATAGGACCCAAAATGTACTTAGCCTGTAGGTCATAACAGAATAATTTAGTGAACTATAATGCTTTTTTCTTTTTCCAAACAATTCTCATTTTTCCATACTTTTTAATCCCATGGAATAACTTATACTTTTATTTATTTTTATTAAGCCTAAAAGCATAGAAGACAATCTTTATTTTCTTTAAATGGTACTGACACGTCTAAAATCTCTCTTCAGGAAAATGTGTGGTGCTACTTCTAAGAGATGACGCTTTTTTGTAAGCTCGTTGCTTTGTTTATCTATCATTACAAAGAGGCTGTGTTTCAAACCACTTCATTGTCTTGAACTCTTTCGTCTTTTGGAGATGTTTTAGCAAACTAAACTTCAGAATGTCTTAAAAGTATTCCCATGGGACATACATCGAAGCAAAGAGCTCCTCGTGTTCAGGCCATTACCTTACATAACAAACTCCCCTGGCACATGGAAGTACCAACCTCACTTGACTCCGCCATTCAGGATGAGAAAGGGAACATGTGGGTGTGGGCAGGTGTACATTCAGAGGACAAGGACAGCCTCGGGTGTGAATCCCTGCCTTCTGCCGTGTTCTTTTTGTGTGCTGGCCTGGGAGTCTCCTGTCTCCTCTTATTCAGCAGTAGTCCTGTGGTATTACAGGGACCACACCTAGTTTTATGTGGGCTCTGGGTTTTTGAACTCAGGTCTTCACGCTTGCTCAGCAACCACTTTACCCACTGAACTAGCTCCAAAGCCCGAGTTTTTAATGGAGATTTTTATTACACAGACAGAATGGATAAGATTGTTGGCCACTGGTAATTGAACTTAGTCATTAGTTCCTCTCAGGGTGAGGGGAGAGGAGAGCTAAAGGTTTCAATTTTCTGGTCACAGGGTTGACTTCTCAGGCTGCTAATTCCACTCTTGACCTACTTAGGGGGTCCATAAATATTCACCCCATTAGCAAGAGCTCAGGTGTAATTGAAAGGGTTTTTTGTAAATAAAAAGACATTCCTATCACTCAGGAAATTCCGAGGGTTTTGGGACTCTGGGCCAGGAACTAGAGACAAAGACAAATTGTACCTTTTATTAAGCATGTATTCCTTCCCATAAATTCTCTCAAGATTCCCATGGGAGTTGGCTCTTCTTCAGAGATTAAATTACACTTTTAGAACTGCTAAAAAACAATGTTTCTTACCTTTTCCAAAAGGTGGGGAAAAAATGTACCCTACAGTATATTTCAAAACTGCGAGCAAAGAAAAATAATATAGGACATAGTTTAAAATAAAAATGTAAAGTCTTAAAATGCTGAGATTTCCCATCAGCCATGCTTTTTCATATTTGGTAATATCTCCTGGGTCATGAGGACCCATGCAGCTGGCACAGGACTTTTGCTCTTGATTAATTTATGCATGCAAATATTTTTTATACAACTGTCTTCTCCTCTTTCACCCTCACTTCTGATGGGTGCTGTCCTTCATTCTGAAGATCATGAGGATTGTTTCTATTAGCGATCAGGTATCCCCACTGGCCTGCTCTCAGAGACCTAGCAGCTTATGTCACCACCTGCTGTAGCCAGGTACCAGGTGTGCTGCCCATAAAAGGGCCCCCAACTCCCTCACACTCTTCTCTCTTTCTCCCTCTCTCCCTATCTCTATCTCATGTCCCCACTCTAAAATGGCCTTCTGCTCTCCCATCCTTCAAAAAAGTAAGGACACTAGATCTGTCACATGGCATAATTTCTCAGCAGCATACCTTGGCACAGCCGCCAAAGGTACCTCACCCTCTCTGCTTTTTATTCTATCAGTTTCTAGGCTGGCAGCTAAATTAACAGGTGTGCCATGACAGGCTTTCCTCCTGTGCCTTCTGGTGACTGTGTAGATAAGCGCCACTACCAGAGGCTATGGCCAAAAAGACTCAAGTTTTAAATGCTTAGGATCCCATTTTAAAAGTAGATTAAAGGTAGATTAAACGATTCTTGTGGTTTGTCCCTGACCAAGATATATCCTCAGGAAAGTACAAAGGAATTAAGAGTGCTAACCTTCACTCAGATAGGGAGTCTATTCTGGGCTATCTGGGCAGACTCATAATGCTCACAAATTTCTGAAAGCAGAAAGCAGGGCTTGGAGGACTGGGTTGGTGTGATTCAGGATTCAGCCTGCTATTGCTGTCTTTGAAGACGGAAGGACGAACACATAGACTAAGGAATGAAAGAGGCTGCTAAAGTTGGAAATGGGTTAAAAAAAAAAAGTATCCCCTGGAGACTCCAGTAAAGAAGGCAGCTCTGCTAACATGTATTCTAACCCTCAAGTCCCACATGGAATCTTAATGTACAGACCAAGATCACAAATATGTCTGCTTCCAGCCATGAGCTTTGTAAAGATAAAGATATAATCTGGTATTGTGTTTGGAATGACAATTAAAAACAAACAAACAAACAAACAAACGAAAAACCCTACTTATTTTCTCTTATCTGGATAACAGAAAGTTCTAGACTCACAGAAAGCAAGGGTTTGTACAAGAAGCTGCCATATCAGTTGCCAAGTCTGCTAGCCCTCTTTTCCCTCTCATTCTGTGTACCAGCAAGACTCGGACAAGGGGTGACAGCTGATAGAGGAAATGAGAAGGTCAACCTGACAGGACAGACATGTGACAGAAACAATTAAAGATGCCACTATCCTATTCTGCTCTTAAGTCTCAGAGATTCTTTGGGGATTAAGCAAACAACTCTTTTACCTGAGGCTGTCTCTCCTACCTGTGCTCTGGTGACATGTAAGAGAATGGCCTGACTGTCTGTAGAAACTTGCCTAATTCTTATTAGTAATTTAGCTGCTAGGAAGCCAAGCTTTTCCTTTTCCTTACTAAGTCTTGGAGTTACTAAATCTGTGTATCTGAGAAAACTCAGATATTCGTACAAAGAAACCTTTGGTGAATAGACAGCCCAAATATTTATCTATTTGCAACTCCCATTGTTTGGAAATGCCCATTTCTAATGACGCAGTATTGCTTAACCACTCAAAACCATTAGCATCTTAGAGGAGTGTGGCTGGAACAAAACCCCTGAAAATCACAGTGGTTTCTGCCTGGAGCACCCAGAATTCTTATCCTCCCTGCCAAGCAAAACCTGACACCTAGTAGGTACTCAATAAACATCTGCTCAATTAATGTTAATTGTTCATGGTCAAGGCAGCAGTAATCTGATTTAGGACTATGTATGCGTCTTCATTGCTGAGTGCCACAGGGTCATGTTATGGGTGGTGAAGTCATGCCTAATAAAAGTAAGGCATATATGCTCAGGATCCCTTTTTCTGGTTTTTGTTTTGTTTGGAAGCAGGCAGCCCAAGTTGGTCTCAAACTCATTATGTAAGACAACTGGCCTTGAATTCCTGATACTTCTGCCTCCGCCTTGTAAGTGCTGGACGTACAGGCATATGCAATCACACCTGTCTGTAGTAGCCATTTTGAAAAGCTAGATTAAAATGCTCATGCAGAAGGCGCAACCGCTTCCTTCAAAGATCCCCTCATCGCTAACCCTAGACACTGAGAGTACGGTAGATAGCAAGGGTTGCAGCAGAAGGAAGTCTGAACGTGAAGTCAGCCAGTTAGTTAGGCGTGGACAAGAACTCTAAGGAAAACTGTAAACAGTGCTTCCGGCTTCCAGTTCTATGCAGCTCCCCACATGAGTAGTGGTGCTATTGGCTTCCAGTCCCATGTTGCCTTTTTCTAAACTACTCAAGTCAGCATTCCACAAAGGGGATGGAAAAAATGAAAGAGAACATTCAGAATAAATTAAGTTTAGCCCATATTCAAAGTAGCGGGAGGGGGTCGGTGAGGTGGCTCAGCAGGTAGGAGACTTGATGCTCTTGCACAAGACCTGGGCTTTGACCCCAGCACCCACAACTCACAAACATCCCTACCTTCAGGGGCTTTAATACCTTCTTCCCACCTCTGAGGAACACTAGGAATACATGTGATACACCTACAGACAAACATGCCCACAAGACACTCATACACATAGAGATAAATACATCTAAAAGTTTTAAAAGAAAATATAAAGTTTTCTTCAGAAAGTATCAGAGTGAAAGATAAATACCTCAAAATTTCCCTTAAAGAGAAAAAAAATGTATTTTCTGTTATAATCATCTTATGATTACTTATCTTTCTCAAATGGACATTTCTTGTTATACGAAGAAGAATATTCTTTCACAATTGGCTAGAACTTTGATCTGCTCAATAAGGTAGAATTTATCCCAGCATTGTAAGGGGAGATCTGATCCACTAAAGCCTTCAGGACTTAGTTAGAGGAGTTAATTTCATACCCTGTGAGGCTGCTCCTAAGACTTGAATGGCAGTTAGTTGGCTTTTTATTGAAAGTCCCTGGAGACGTTTTCTGACTGTCTTCCTCTGAAACATGGGTCAATCTCAAGATTCCAAATGGTTTAAGAACATTGTTCTCAAATCATTCAACAATCCTCTTTTGAGTATCCTGTCGTGGTTGGTGTGGAGCTGTCCAAATTTCCGTAGTATTTGGAGGGTTGAGGAAGGGAAGGGAAGGCAGGCATGCTACTTTGAGATGCCAGCCTTTAGTCAGAGAGGCAAGTGTGCCCATTTTGAAATCCTAACATATAACTGTGATCTTGCTTAAAGTAGCATGAGGGTTTTTTGCAAACCTTTCTTTCCTCTCTTCCTTTATTTTTTAGCTTGATTGGGAATCTCTTAAGCATGAGCTTTTGCTGCTGATAACTGTTCTTCAATGTTTGCCCTGTTAGCTTCTAGTTTGTGACTCGTGACTCTGTGTGCACAGTCACTTGGACTCAAGGCCTTAAATATCTGATAGTGTCTTGTAAGAAGGCTCCTAACACAGGCATGAAGTCAGCCTTCCATGACAATCAGAATGCTTCTTCATGTAGACCTTGAAAAATGAGCTAGACATCAAAGGCAGGTTTGCATTTGCTTATAACATGTTTTAATTAAATAGACAGCATCGCTGTGAAAGCTAACTCAGGTGAACCACCTGTCACTGATATTTTTCACTGAAAATATTTTTTAGTCTCTTGGTTCTGTAGGAGAGTTAACAGACCTTCTAATCTCTGAGCCTTGGCTGGCTATTAGAGACAGCCATGATATTTATGTAACACATGAAACTTTTCTCACCAATATAGTCAGGAAAAATTTTTGTTAAAATTGGCTTAAATAGTCAAGTTTCCAAACCAACCAGAACACAGCTTTATATCCAGAAGGCAATTTGAAAGAGCAGATCCTACATCCTAAATTAATCAAATATCAATCCTGTAACTTGAAAAAAATGGAATTCTTAACTTTTTTAAAATGTATTATCTATTTGATTCAAAACTCACTTGTTCTCTGAATTTGGCACTTTAGTAAATGTCTGTGATACTCCTGGATTCATGGGTGTGAACCATGTGTTTCAAACGTGAACAAATGCCCACTCCTGCTTGTAGATATGTCTGCAGATCAGTTCCACTGGGCCACCTATGACCAGTTCAGTCTACATCTCTAACTCCTGAAAGCAGCCAGCATAATTCTGAGCCTTGTTGCATTCCTCCTCGGGCTGTATTTCTGACTGATTAGGGACTACAGAGAAGTGCTTAAGGCTTTCTACAGTGGCCACAACCACTGGTAAAGCAGATGTGCAGCACTTAACCTGTCCCACGGGGTTGGAGAGGAGTATACTGGGGAGGAGAATTAATAATGGTCAACATTCTACCTGTGAGCCTCCTCATGCAATGCCAATGTGGTTGAAACGTGCAATCTGCATTCAATTCTTGGTTATACATCTCAGCTTCTGATGTCCCCTAAGACAGCCAAATGGTACTAATCTCCAGTGATGAGAACAGTAAAACACCAGCATCGAGTCAGTATTAAAATCATTATCACAAAATAATCCACACAAAGCAGAGGCTCATTCATAAATCATAGTCATTAGCATCTGACTCTAATGATTAAAGTTAAAATCAGGCACATGGCAATGTGCGAAAAGGTTAATGCTTGGATAAATGATTCAGTAGGTCCCAGACATTTCCAGCCAGTGTATAATTAATGCACCTCTCAGAGTCTGACTATTTCTACCTTGGATGCTACATAGCCAAACAAATTTATCTCGGAGCCATGAAACAAATCAAACAAGTTTATTGAAATGAACTTTTATGCCTAAAACTTTATGTTCTCTGACTGATGTAGCACATACGGTGCACCCGGTGCTGTTCGGTGCTGGTGCCAAATGCTGTGTAGTAGAACTCAACATGGTGGTCGACCATTACTGACCATGGTCTGCAAAGATTTGGCGTTGTAGGGTTTTCCCCATTTAACATGTCAGGAGTTAATTTCTCACTGTATTTTGCCAAAGCAGATGTGAAATGACAGGCATAAGTAGAGGATGAGAAGTTGTAGAATTCAATGTCTGACAAAGGATGCCACCACTGCTGTGGGTGACTCACCAGACTGCAAAGAAAAATGTTCACTCGTTTCCTAGAACATGGAATTTAAGTTTCTGATCTAGATAATTTCAGACGCTTTGATTCCAAGATAGACATTCCTAGACTACTTGTGGGACAAAGCAGATGCTAGGATCATATTGAATCTCCACAAGCTGAATTAGCAGAAAATGAAGATAAAGTGTCTTTCTATTTCAGAACATGATGATAATTTAATTGCTTTAGCATTTGGCATGTCTAATGTATACAGTCTTTGACGTTCATAGAATAACAAAAGTTGTTTGAGATTTTTCTTTTCTTTCTTAGCATCCCCTTTTCTTTCTAGTGTTTTCCCCACCCTGATTCTGGTCCTGACCTTTCGATCTCCTCCCAGCTCTTCATCCTTCTACTTTCTGCAGAGTTAGGGATGTACGTAAAAATACCTCCTCTCTGCATAGATGGGCCAAAGCAGTTGTTACCTAGCTATGATGTACAGACCACCATCGTTGTGACAACTGATGTCGATGCCTCCGGGTGAAACAAAGGTTTATACATTACATAAGCAATTTAACTGCTTTCTAAACATATTGCCAAGACAGTGGAAGCTGGCAGCACACACTAGATTTTAAGTTTTTTGCTGAGCTGGATTAGAAGTAACTGTTGATTGTGAACCATTTTTATTTGTCTCCCATGCACTACAAGCAACCTCGTAACCCAGGAAAAATTTTCTCACAGCGCTTAAACTGCTCTCCCCAATTCCCAAGATTACATGCACAAATCACTTGATTAAAGTGGCATAAGTCTCATGCATAGATAACTGCACAGGACAATTGTCCCGTTCTAACCTTTAAAGAACACCACATAGAGAAGTGTTTTATAATCCTCTTCCGTGCGGTAGGCAAAGGAGAAAAGAAAAGAGGTTGGGCAAAGATTACCCAGAAGAAAGAAAGAGACTCTTTTCCGGGTTCCAGTTGAAACACAATAAAGAACATAATTAACTTCACGATTCTTTGTGTTTTCCATCTGACTGCAGGGAGGAGACGAAAGGGGACTGCTAAGCCTGGCATTCCATCCCAATTACAAGAAAAATGGAAAGCTGTATGTGTCTTATACTACCAACCAGGAACGGTGGGCTATCGGGCCTCACGACCACATTCTTAGGGTTGTGGAATACACAGTATCCAGGTATCACTAATGTGCATGGAAGATCAAAGTCTGTGTGTTCTTTTTTCTTCTTCATCTCTTTACAGACTGTTTATAAACTATTGCCATAAATTAGTAGTAATTAGAGCAGAATCATCCCATGACTTAAAACACAGTGTATGCATCATCTCTCTCTCTCTCTCTCTCTCTCTCTCTCTCTCTCTCTCTCTCTCTCTCTGTGTGTGTGTGTGTGTGTGTGTGTGTGTGTGTTTGTAAAAGAAATCTAATAAAATAGTGTCTTCAATATTTTTTTCTCAATTATTTCAACTTCAACCATGTTCCTAAAACAGAGATTAATGGGCTGTCATTCCAATGAGCTCGATTTCAAGTGTGGTTGAAACCTCTTTGAAACCTCTTCCTTTCCAGTGAGTTCACATTATATCTGCAATATCATGGCGTCCTCTCCCTTCCATCATGCAGGAAAAATCCCCATCAAGTCGATGTGAGAACAGCCAGGGTGTTTCTGGAAGTTGCCGAACTCCACCGGAAGCATCTTGGAGGACAGTTGCTCTTTGGTCCCGATGGCTTTTTGTATATCATCCTTGGGGATGGTATGATCACACTGGATGACATGGAAGAGATGGATGGGTTAAGGTAACAGGCTGCTTACCAGCAAGTACTTTTTGACACTAACATGATTTCAATGCCAGGACACAGGGTCTGAACCAATAACTGGGAATTATGTCTGGTGATTGACCATGAGGTTATTTTATGCAGAAGTTTGTCCTAAAAGAATTATTGCTACAGATGCTGCCTTGCCACACAAGCTCTATATGTATCTCTTCCTCTGGGCCCAGCTGCTCCCCCATCCCCATCCATCCATGCTGCTGCCCCACACTCTGTCTAATGAACTGATGTCTTGGGGAACATAAAATACATAGACTGGCAAAGATGAAAGAGGACAGATTATACACATCCATGCGCGCGCTCACCTACACACACACACACACACACACACACACACTCACACACAGCAATCAACACACTATTCCACATCCTAGTCCACCCCACATCTAGCACCCAAACTTTTCCTGGTCTCACTTCTTGCCACATGGAATTTGGAAATCAAGAACTTTTGAGTCAAACTGAAGGGATGGTTTCTTTCTTGTTAGAGCAGCGAGACAAACAACTTGCGTGTACTCACTCCCCTTCCAATCTCTCAGTGACTTCACAGGCTCTGTGCTGAGGCTGGACGTGGACACTGACATGTGCAATGTGCCTTATTCCATACCACGGAGTAACCCCCACTTCAACAGCACCAACCAACCCCCGGAAGTGTTTGCCCATGGCCTCCACGATCCAGGCAGGTGAGGACATCTGCCCATCTCATCCTTGCTTTCAAAGCAAGACTGAATTTGAGATCTAGGAAGAAAAGGAAGATATTCAGCCACCAAGTAGCAAGGGGTAGTATCCCTTTGTACCTCTAAAATTATACCAGCCATTAACTAAACAACTACTTAGCCCACTTTCTGTCATTCATGTGTGAAGAAGACTAAAGAAGATTAGACAAGGGGAAACTCAAGTTCATAGAGAAAACTTTCAAGACTACTATTAGATAACCTTTGGCTTTCTTTCTTTAAATCCCTCTAAATTTTATCTTTCTTGCTGACTTGGTCTGCTTGTAAGCTGTTTCAACAGGATACCACATATGGGTGATTTATAAACAACATATGGGTTTTGGCTCACAGTTCTGGATGCTGAGCAGTCAGAGGCCATGATGCTGGCACCTGCTCAGCATCTGTTGAGAGCTTTCTCTCTTCCTCATCTCATGGTGGAAGGTAAGAGCAAAGGAGAGGGAAGAAGACAGAAAAGTTGCCAAACTCATCCTCCTATGTGGAACATACTCCTACAGTAACCAACCGCTCTTACAGTACAGAGTCTGAATCCTGTCTGCACAACAGACTGCAATGGGGATTAGGGTCCCAGGATGTGAGCGTGGTGGGTACATTCATACAATACCACATATGCTAAACAGGAGCCAGAACAAGTGTGTTCTAAGGACTCTTTACTTATATAAGAGTCCACGGAAAGAGGACAAGAATGGAACTTCACACCTCACACCTGGGCAGTCCCTACTGTCATCGCTGCCTTTAATACCAGATGATGTAGTAGTGTTCACTTTCAAGGAGTTGAGGTAAATGTTAATGTCTTTCATGCCTCAGAAACTTACAAATTCTAAAAGAATTCATGTCTACTGTTTTCTGCTTATACTATAATGAACCATAAAGAACAGAAAACTAAGAAGTCTATAGAGTGAAGGATTTCAGGCACATTTTAAAAATTCTATGAACTTTAACAGAAATTCTCTGATGAAAACCACGACCCGTCTGGTCTATCATTCAGACTGAGGGGTATGTGGCCACATTCATCCATTTATTAGCTTAGTTATTATTGCTATTTAATGTTTATTGAGTGTTCACTATGTGCAAGGTGAATATTTCTCAAACTTTTTATTTTTATAATCCCTCGTGCCCTTCATCTTTGCCTCATCAAAGCCCAAGTCCACAGTTCATTTCCTTTTTGGCATCTCCACAGATCTTAAAATCTGTTCAGCAGGGAATACTTAAGGTGGGATCAGGATGTGGAGGAAACTGTCACATTCCATTTCTATAGCTCAGAACGCACAGACACCACAAGCAGCACTTTGAAGTGAAGCCGCCTGAGTCACCACCCTCCCACCGGAGGGTTCTTGCAACCTTCCTGGGGGTCCAAGCCTCAGTGCAAAAACACAGGATGAGGCCCTTTCCAGAACCTACTTGTGGCAAGATGCCTGTGCCACAGAGTCCTGCCTCCTCTGGCAATTGAAGGCTAAAGAAAAATTCTGCTTGCATTCTGCTCCCTTCCCAGAGACTCTCAGGCAGAGAGAGACTTACTGAAGAGAAAAGAAACTAAAACCATTATTGGCTATAAATAAAGCTGACTGTAATTAAGCACCTTGCCTTATGGTACTAAACTAGGTACTAACTACTCTTGGTAGTACTATGTGATAGCTGCCTGTACAGCATGTTTAATTTTTTTATCTGTGTGCATGGTGTGTATGCACGCCCATACTGATACATGTAGAATGTAAAGGAGGAGGTCAGATGTCCCCTCTCTATCATCCAGCTTTCTCTTGTCCTTCATTATTTAAAACAGACGTCTCACTGAACCTGAAGTCAGATATTTCAGTGAGGGTAGCTGGTCAGAAAGCTCTGTCCTATCTATTACCCCCCTCAGTAGTACTACGTTACAGGCTTATGTCATGTCTGACTTTCATGAGGATGATGGGGAATCAGACTCAAGTCCTCCTCTTTGCACAAGAAGTATTCTTCTTATGGGTCCGTCTCCCAGACCACCATCTTCTCTTTTAGTTTTAAGACTAACCAATAAGTTCACAGTGAATGTGACAGAAGTTACAAAGATTAGTGGTGCAAGCCACATGTGCACATTATCATATCCCTCCCCTACCCCAACTCACCACTATCTATCCCCAGTAGAATGATTTTTTTTCAGTGAGAAATTAATGAGACAGCATTGGCACATCATTTGTCTCCAAGAGTCCCTGACGGACATCAGCAGCCATGCTTGGTGGTGTGCATTCTGTGTTGCTTTTAGACAAGTAGACTGCCACAGGTATCCATTGTCGTAGCCTCTGCTAATCAGTTTCACTATCTGGCTCCCTTTGCACATAAGAAGCTGAGAGTCTGAGGATGGAGTGACACTCACAGCCTCCAGTCAACTCATGCGGGAAAAGACAATCTCTTTTTCAACATGAGCTGCTTCTTGTTGAAAATCTCTTTTTGTCACTGATTCACTGTAAAAAAAATAAAAAATAAAAAAAGGTAGCATAAAAAATCCTCAACCCTGTGGGGACTAAAGTTCCTCGTTAAGTCACAATATGCCATGCCTGTGTCTCCAGCCCTGCCAGATAATGTATTGAAGGAGTCACTGTCAGAGAGGACAGTGGAGGCCTTGTTGCCATTGAACTGTCCCATCTCCTGCTTCTTCGTCATGACTGGACTCTTGAACCACTCAGTTGTTGTTTTGTTTTGTTATAATAATTGCTGAGTGGCTCTTTGTCTCTGAAGCCCCTATTCTGAATTTTTAACGTCTTTAATTTATTTTATAGCCCAGTGGTTTGGTTTATAAGTAGTTAATGTATTTTGTTGGCCCAAAAAGCACTGCTCAGTGGAATGTCTTTTGCCTCCAGGGGACATTTGACAATGTGTAGAAACATTTTTGGATTTCACAACTGGGATGAGGGGCTAAGAGCAGGGTAGCACTGCTGTCATCTGATGGATCAAGGCCAAGGAGATTGCCAAACCCCCCATTAACTCTCAGAATGGTATCCCCTCACCTCTACAACAAAGACTACATGCTTCCCAAATAGCAAGAACACTGTTTTTTGTTTGAATTTTGTTTGGTAAATAGATGTATTTAACTTTTTAAAAGCAAGCCTTCTATGTAAGAAATACAATACTAGTTCTAAGACTAATGAATTACATACCCTATGTGGCACAGATGAGTTGATGGTAGCATTGATTCATATTTTCAAACTCTGCCAATGTGTTATACATGAGGCAATCTTTACCAATAGGCTAACAAAGGTTCTTCAGATAGTGAGAACATTCATTAGAAGAAAGATAGCCAGAAGAATTAAGAAACACACGCCCGAGGTCATTAGCTTCACTAGAGCAAACAAACTCATCAGGATGTTTCCTTCAGTGGTTTCAAGAATATCCAAACTAAATTGCTCATAGGATCGTCGCCAGCCCACAAAGCGTTCCTTTCATTGTCAGGAAGAGACCCTGGGAGAAATTAATGAGTGTCTGCCTCTTTATCATGTAGATGTGCCGTGGATCGACATCCCACTGATATAAACGTCAATTTAACAATACTTTGCTCAGATTCCAATGGGAAAAACAGATCATCAGCAAGAATCCTACAGATAATAAAAGGAAGAGATTATGGTGAGTGAAGCATACCTGGCTGCTTTTGCTTTAGTAAAGATTGGTTTTAACATATTAACTAGAGAAAAAAGCGTCTGTGTAATGAGCATTGAGAAACCACAAAAACACTGGCCTGGCAAAGGCCTCTGAGTAAATCGCTCCATTTTTAAAGGTTCAAGGACTCCCCTACACCCTGAGGGTTTCTCTGCTTAATTACCTTTCCCATGGATTGAATGGTTCTCTGTAGGTTCAAATAGTTTAATGGTCTCAAAAGTCAGTGGCTGTATTTTGCTCATCTAAGACCCAAGGTGAGGAATTTCTCCTTATTCACTATGGTGTAGGAGAACTTGTCTTAACATTTTATATACAGAGAAATAAGCCTTCAAGGTAAGAAATTGCTGAACATTCAACATGCAAGTCTCAGCAATTAGGAAAATAATGTTTCTAATAAAAATAATTTTAAAATGAATTTCTTTTAGAGAAAACAACTTAATTGACTTGTAAAATCAAGTCATGGGAATAAAATGTTTAAACATTATTTTTAATAACATGATTACTGGACTATTTACAGAGAACTTAAAAACAAAAAAGTTGGATAATGAAGTCCAAAACACTCAGTATTTTTCAAAGCTGTAGTACGTTACTCCCTTTTGAAGACCATAATATATTGAGCATTATTATGACTTAAGAGCAGAGTAGATTGAGATGATTAAATTGATTGCTCCTTCTATTGACTCACTCAACAGGGCTATTTATCCTCGCACTAGGAATGAGGCCACTGTACTAGTTCATGTGGTATTTGGTTATTTTACTTTGCTTTTTTCTGGCTATCTCTGTGTCTCTGTGTCTCTGTCTGTCTCTCTCTTTCTCCTCTCCCCCCCCCACCGTGTGTGTGTGTGTGTGTGTGTGTGTGTGTGTGTGTGTGTGTGTATACTTTATAAAAGCCAAACCAAAGGATAACATGGTTTAGACAAAAAAATCTAACAAACCACACTAATTCAATGGATTTTCATTATATCTAGAGAATTAATTAAATTCTACTAATCAAATGAACTTCCAGAGAAAACCATCTAGCGTATTAACAGTGCTTACATGTATGTATTTTGAAACACATTCAAAGTTTACCCAGCTCCCACTGTGAAGACATTCAGAGACCCACTGTAGGTGACAGGCACTATGATAGGCCACATTGTACAGAAGGGGACACTGAGGTAAAGAAAGGTTAGTTATCACATAGATATGAACAGTAAAGGATGGTTATGAACTGGAGTAGCCTGACTCTAGTATTCGTGACCTTAGTCACTCAATTACATCTTCAGTCCTGGTGTTGGGTATTTACCACTTGTCTTCTCCAAGCTTTAGCCTAATCATGTGGGAAGAAAGGGGTCTTCAAAATGACTGCTGCTGCAAAGGTTCTTACGTAAGGTACCGCCTGTTGATTGTGACTTATTTGACATTAAATGCATGAGAGGTAACTGTCAGGTGAATTTGCCACATGTAGCTTGAAGGACCGTCTGGAGCAGACATTGTTTTCCTTGCGAGTCTATAGGCAGAACCATTAACATGTCTCACTAAAGAAACAGTGTTTTTAAGAATACAGTAAATGTGGGTTTAAAGACCTTTTATGTACTATGTTTTTATTTCCATTAAAGTGTGAACCTTTAAAACTTTTGAAACATTTTATATGATTTGACAGGTCTGATTTGATTTACTAAATGTAAGCAGAACCATTTTTTAATGGACATTTATTGTTCAAAACTTAAATTTTAAAGTATTTTGGTTCTACAGTAAATAACAATGATTTCAAAATATTTGGATTTGGATTTGGTTGGAATCTTGGTGTATCCTGACAGTTAAAATGGCAAGGTCCTGGCGAGTGCTTTCATTTCATTAAAGCTTGAGCTTCATTGCCATAGAAACAGTTTCATTATTCTCATCAGTATGTCTGAACAGGGTCCATGTCTCGCCTTATGAAACACACTATGGAATTAAGTTGTTATTATAATGCATATTACTTGGTCTGTATCACTTTTACTCCTGGAAATGTTTCATTTGCTCTAATACTAATTTTTTTTTCCAGAAAGTGAGTCATCTCTTCTAGAATTCAAGCCATTCAGTAACGGCCCTTTGGTTGGTGGATTTGTTTACAGAGGCTGCCAGTCTGAAAGATTGTATGGCAGCTATGTGTTTGGAGATCGCAATGGGTATGTTTCCTAACACCACAGGTTGTTAGACCAAATGACAGGTCTATTGCTTGGCACACTACCGAAAATGATCTGAGTGTCTATCTCCCAGTATCAGACCTTGAACATACAAATGTTACTACTTCCTGGTGTTTCCCCGAATCTGGAAGTTAAATTGAAGAAAGAGATCCTTCCAAGGAGATTCTTTTCAACAGGGACAATGTTTAAAGGCAACAAAGTCCTCTGAGGGATTTTCCATTTATTTTGACTTTTCCCATTATTTTCACCCTAATTCCCAAATTTGTTTTAAAGGAATTGTAAAAGCTGTTCTAAAAATATTATTCTGGAAGACTATAAAGTTTGGGAATGCCAAACGCTCAGGACCTTGAGCAGTACCGTGCAATATGATAAGTAGGTACTACAAAATAAAAATATAGCCTAAATTTTCAAGGTCTCACAGTGGGTGATGATAAGGAGCTGATTAAACCCATGCTGAGAGGTTCTTTCTTGAGCTACTGACATTCAGGCAAGAGGAGCCCTGATGTGCTTGGCTTCTGCAAAAGGCAAAGAACTGAACCAACCCTGTGCTGTACCCACTCCTTCCCATGCAGTACAGCCTGCAGTTGAGAGCCACCTGGGAAGTATCCTCTCTGGGAGTTGGTGTTGAGTGGCTCTCTTTTTTGAATTGTTTTCAATGCCGACTCTAGACCACATCTTATCTTTAAGTCCCTAATCCTCATCTGGTATTTTCATAGTGTTCCTGTACACTGCAGAACATATTCCCTGTCCCTTGAGAAGTGGTATCTTTGGTGTGACAATTCCTCATTGCAATGTCTACTCTAAACCATCTTAGAGTGCCCTGTAAACCAAGGTGTATTCTCATTGTCTGTTTTGTGGTGTGTTTTGTTATAGGAATTTCTTAACCCTCCAGCAAAGCCCAGTGACCAAGCAATGGCAAGAAAAGCCGCTCTGTCTGGGCGCCAGTGGCTCCTGTCGAGGCTACTTTTCAGGTCACATCTTGGGATTTGGAGAAGATGAATTAGGTACCATGTCTAGTGCCCCATTAAGTTCCAGTTTCACCCCTTGCTTGGAATACTTTGTTCTGCCCTATAGAATGACAGTTTCTTCTTCCATTTGTTGGAAATGTATCCACAGCAAAAGCAACCTCCCAGAGAATCCTAAGATGGTAAAGTTATACCTTCTTTCCCAGTAACCTTTCTGCAAAGGGTCTTTATACCTTGTTTATATCTCAGAGATTATATAAAAGTTAAAAAAGCAGAAAGAAGGAAAAAAATTAAGTTCCAAAGGGAGAGTCTTTTTGTAACTGCTAATATTTTCACTATGTTCTATGATGATCCTTTTATCCTCTGTCTAGCTATCCCTGTACTAAGATGATACCTTATTCTCTGTCTACGCCACTTGTACACATCTCTTTAATATATTTTCAAAGGGCAGAATCTGAAGCTAACTTATCCTTTCTATTGTTATTTTGCTGATTTGAGAATGAAAATTGTGCAAATAGTCTGAGGTGTAGCTATCATTGCCAACAGAACAGAAATTACCTCATTGGCTACCTATGTGACAATATTTTTGGCATGTTTATCAATGTATGGAGCCTATGTCTGTTAAAGGCTTCATTACCATGTCATGGTGCTGTTGAGAGGTGGTGATAGCTTTAGCAGGTGAGCCTCAGTTGTGGGAAATTGGTGTTCTTTAAAAATAGATTTATTTTGTATGTATGATGTTTTGTCTGCATGTATGTGTGTACGCCAATGCATGCTTAGTGCCCGAGGAACTGAAATCAAATCCTCTGCAAGAGCGGCAAGTGCCTCAACTTCAGAGCCATCTCTCCAGCCCCAAACCGTTCTTAAAGGGAGTATTGGAACCTTGTTTTTCTCCGTATCTTTGCTTCCTGGCTCCTGTGAAGGCAACAGAACTTCTTTGCCATACATTCCTGCCATGATGACTGTACCAGTAACAGAGCCAGGCTAACACACATTACAATCCCAAAACCATGAGCTAAAATAATGTACAGAGCCTAATGAGCAAAGGGAGTTGAAATTGGAACGTGATTAGTTATAAAGTGAAATTGTGTACTGTCTGCTGTTTTAAATTACAGAGTTCGGTGTAGCTTTTGTGGTATTTTTCTTAACTACTCCCTAACAAACCACGAGGACTAGGATCCTTCAGACTCAGAAGTGAATTTTAAGGCACAAAAAGGAAAGAATTTGTTTCTTTCCTAAGTCAGAATAGTCTGTCTGTAATGAAAGCCCAGGTAGATTTTGTCTATACATTAAAATTGGGAAATCAACAGAAATAGGCCCATGCCATTCATTTAGATTAATAAAGGACTCGGGCAACTCTTTCAGAAACATGTACAGGATATATTTGAGACACTGGGATATAATACTTAGGAAAGAGATTTGTCTACTCTTGCTCCAGAGGGAAAACAGTTTATATCTGTGTTTTTTTCTTTAATGTTCTTGTACCATACTCAAAGGAATCAAAAAGCTACACTTTTCTAATTCATTAGCTCTGTCAGACAACTTTAATGTCATTGGCTTTAGTTTTGAGAAGAACTAGGACTGGGGATGAGCACTGGTGACAGAGTGCTTGGCTGGAATACCAGGCTCTGGGTTTGCTTTCTGGGCATCACCAGGGAGGGGAAAAACAGAAAGGTAGAAGATAGAAGAGGAAGGGAAGAAATGGGGAAAAGGGAAGGAGGGTAAGGGAATGGAGAGGAGGAAAAAGGAAGAAGGGACAAAGGGAGAGGTTTATCCAGTTAACTTTATGAGAAAGCAGGAAGATCCCAGTTGAGGTAACTTATATTTTTCACTCTTGAAAGAATCACTGGGGTTAGAATAAACACAGACCAGAAGCAGAGATGAGGATCCCAGGGAGGCAGCTGTTTGCTATGGTCCAGGTGAGAAGCAACATCCTCCTGAATAAGAATAGGCTGGGCACGGGGAGGAGGTGGTTTGGGTCCACAGAGGTGGAGTTACGAGGTGCTGTCACAACCTGTAGGCATCAGGTCTTCCTGAGGATGGATGGAGAGCCAGGAGAGCTGCTTGGCTGTGATGTCATGCTATGAATTTGCTCTGCATTATTTCTCTTTCAACAGGAGAGGTTTACATTCTATCAAGCAGTAAGAGTATGACCCAGACTCACAGTGGAAAACTCTACAAGATCATAGACCCTAAAAGGTAAATTTCTTTTTTCTCTTGAGTCCGCTCAATATGGATTCTCCAGCTGCTTTCGTTTACTCAAAAGTGTTATAGACGAGGCACAGTTTGCAGCGGGCTGGAGTGAACTTTCTACCCTTCCCAGGACAAAGATGCGCTTGATCTTGAAAGACTCGAAAAGCTCATTCAGATCATTCTTATCCTCTCTGAGCTGACTTGGACTTGTGGGACCAACATTCCCAGTTAAAAGTTGGGAAAAGACCCTAGCATGGCAGGCAAGGGCTTCAGCTCTTGTGTTAGAAAAGCAACCGAACCTTTAATTTTGAGAAAATGAGGTCTGTTCTTGCATATAGAGCCTCCTTCATGTAATTTTTGCTAGCTGAGTGAGCTAAGTTATTTTAACAGTGAGCATCTGAGCCGAGCCACATTCCAACACTGTCTGACAGCTTGTAGCACCCATGAAGACTGTTCTAACCAAGCAAATAAAAGCGAGAGGCCTACTGTGTTCTTTGGTTCAGCAAAAGGAAGATTTGAATGTTTTTGGCCTTTAAAGCATGTATTTTGATGGCTTAGTAAATAAAATGTTGTCTTGAAAGCATGAAGGAAAGAGTTCAGATCCCCAGAACGCACATAAGTGTGGAGTGGGCAGGGTGGCTGTATACAACCCAGCATCTGGGAGGCAGAGAGGGGATCCCCAGGGCAGGATGCCCAGCTAGAGAGTCAAACCGGTGAGCTCCCAGTTCAGCAAATGACCCTGTCTCAGTAAATGAAGTAGAAAAGGATCAAGAAAGATACTCAGTGTTAACACCTGGCCTCCACACACATATATGTACACACATGTGTACACATACTACATACATGTGATCACGCATACACAGATTGATACATGCTTACGGCATGTGTTGTGTGTGCAGGTTTTCAGCTGCAGTTTCCTCCCCATCTCCCATCTCAAGGTCAGCACACAGTTCTACTGTCATTCTGAACCATCAGTTTTCCAATATGAGAGCTCCTAAACTACACGCTGTCTCATGGATGTTGTTCATAACGGACCTAATCATTTCTATAGATAGGAGCTAACTAGGACTTGCTACCCACCGACATCATTTCAAACTTCTTTGAAGTTTCTCTCAAAAGAATCAATTCTAGTGATAGGAAAGTTAGCCAAAGGCATTGACATTGTTCAATTCTTTTTTTAAAAAATTCATTCATTCATTCATTATGTATACAGTGTTCTACCTGCATGTATGCCTGCAAATCAGAAGAGGGCACCAGATCTCATTATAGATGGCTGTGAGCCACCATGTGGTTGCTGAGAATTAAACTCAGGTCCTTTGGAAGAGCTGCCAATGCTCTTAACCTCTGAGCCAGCTTTCCACTCCCCCTCAATGATTTTTTAACAAATAATTTATTTATTTTTATTTTATGTGCATTGGCATTTTGCTTGCATGTATGTTTGTGTAAGGGTGTCATGGAAATTGAACCAAAGTTCTCTGGAAGAGCAGCCAGTTCCCTTAAACACTGAGCCGTCTTTCCAGCCTGACGTTCTTCAATTCTTAAAGTCCTACTCATAAGTTGTCAGTTGTGTATTTTCCTGAAAAGGCCACGGATTAGTAACTGGACAGACTGCCTTTTCTATACCAAAAATAATTTCCTGAGAAAAATACACGTTAGCATCGGCCACTGTGCCACAAAGAGGAGACTCGATGAGAAGTGGTCTCAGTCCCTTGCTCAATGAGAACACACCCTCACTTCACAGTAAGAGACATGCTAGTTGTCATACATGTAGCTGTAGCGAGGGTTTTCCTCTGTAGTGTGAAATCAGTGTCCTCTGAGAAAAGCAAAGAGAAGCAAGACTATCAGACACTATCAGGAAGGTGCAGAAACTGGTACACAGACACAAGCCAAACTAATGTGAGCTCAGAACAGAGCGTTTTAATGACCTGCAGAGAGGGCTCAGGGGTTCACCCAGACCTCGGGCAATTAGTTTCAAAATGGTCACTGTTGTGTCATTATGTTGTCAAGACTGATCATCTTTTGAAGCTTCCCCATAGTAGGGTAATGAATCCCCTCCCCCACCCCCCAAATCGCTCTTGATCTGGATTGTTTAGTCTGTTGGTGAGTAGAGGTGAGTTTTACACCTTCAATCTATTATTAGGATCTAATTACCAGGGTTGCCATGAGTGACCTTGGCTTTGTGATCTTAGGGCCCCCTCTAGTAGGGTGGTCTCTGAGTGACATACCTGAAGGCCTGGCTACTCATTATGGGGCCTGGTTCTGGTGATTCATGTCATGTGTGAGGCCAGGGTTAAGATCTGTGTTTGCTTTGCAGAGGTGGGGGAAGTAATAGAATCCCAAAGTCCCATCCTCCTACAGGGGCATCAGCATGTTCTAAGTTAAACTGAGTGTAAGAAAGCTAATGGGACTCTCTTACTCTTTTGATGGGAATGCCAGTGATTATTATTGCAATGTTTTTCCCAAGAGAGGCTGGTGTTCTATATGAGCTGACATCTCTGCACAGGAAAAATTATTTGGGGCCCACAAGTTAACCGCTAGCATAGGCATGTTCAAGTGGTCAGGCAGAGTAGAAGTATTTTTCTAAAACTGAAGAAAAAATATCATCAAACTTAAAAATTCATGTGCATGCATATATGGGTATTTCTTGTTATTTTAAAAATCTAACTCAAATTGAATAGTTAAGTTCATTGTCTTTTGATTACAGAATCCCCTAGATTTGTTAGAATATTTTCAAAATAACTTTCATATGTCAATTGATCTATGACCCTGGAAGAGAATACTACAAAATTGCAATTTGATATATTTCTATATTAGGTATCATAGAAGTTATGTATTTACCATAGTATTTATGTTACATTTTTCCACACATGCACACACTAAATGAACTTAGAAATAAAACATAGTAATTCTTAATCAAATCTAGCAAAAACACATGAGATTACAATATTGCTGTTCCGATCTGTAAGGACAGTTTAGTCTAAAGCTGTAAACTGCAGAATCATTTGAATAAGTTTTAAATTATTTAAGGTGGAACAGCTCTCTCAGGAGAAGGCCTTTTAGAAGAAGTAAAGGTCACTAACTTTAATTAATCAACTTTTAAGTGAGTGTATAAAATTATGGGGCTTCTTGTATATTTCCTACACACACATATTTCTATATCTTGCTGTCATTACTCTTCTTTCTTCCCTTCCCCTCTCCCACTGGTCATCATCCACAATAAAATAAAAATAAACTTAAAAATAAAATATGGCCAGGTTTCCCAAGTTATTCTGGGAAAAGCCTTCCCTGGGGAGACAGATGAGGAATGAATCTGTCTTATGCCAAAACACCGAACACACTTCAGGGACATCATCAGCGTTGGGAAAGTTGGCTCTCTCAGAATGGAGAATGCCAGTCAATTTTGGGTTCCCAGACTCTCTAGTACTCAATACAGTGGGCCCTGTGGTGGGCCCTTGGAGGTTCCAGGGGACAGACATAGACATACTGGGCACATGATTTGGGCAGTGACTCTCCTATTACCCAATGATGCTCAGTCTTATCTTCCTTGAAATTAAACAGCACACGCATCATTAGCATGCTGTGCCCCTTGATCCCTCAGAAACTTAGATGACCACTGACTCCTGCCTCTTACATCCTGACTACACGGGACTCTGACGTGAGTTAAATAATATAATTAAAGTGTATTCTAATCTCTAGACTTGTTGGGCTGCATTCTTTGCATTCCATAATCATTTTCAGGTGCTTTTTCAACCTTTCAGTTCCTCTCCCTTCCAAAATTAGGATGCAGGTGTCCCTGTAGCTTGACAAAGCTCTTACTGCCTTTCAGACAGTGAGTCATTTCTTACATACTTGCTCTTTACCAACTCTTTCCAGAATTAATTAAGTATTTAAGAAGTGTGTGTGAAGTAGCTTAGCAGGCAAAGGCACTTGAAATACAAGCCGGATACCTGAGTTCAAGTCCCACCTTAAAAAAGTAGAGGGAGGGAACCTCAAAGCTGTTCACCTCCAAATAGGGACTGTGGCAGGAACCTCTGACACACTGGAATGAATGAATGAATGAATGAGCAAATTTAAAAGGATTGGATCAAATGCTCCCTGACAGTGGCGGAAATTTAAAAGTTCTAACACAGTTATGTGACTTTGAAGCTTTATCTCTACAGAGCACAAGACTCTAATTTTGTTTCAGATAAACTTGAACCAAAGTCCTTTAGTTCTGACCATGAGATGTTCCCAGGGTTAATTCTGCAGGAATGTGAAAAGCAAAGCCATGCCTTGCCTTCTCTAAACCCACTCTTCCTGTATTTCAACACCTTCCTTAGCCCTTTTTCAACCAAGACATGGGGCCCTATAAATTAACAATGCAAATTCCAAGCTTGAAAGGTCATTCTTCAGAAATGTTGTGTCCCCAAAAGTCCTCTGTGACCAGTATCCAAACCTATGTCTGCTGCCTCCCCACTCCCTTAGGGAGTCACTTACTGCCCTTGGTTTGATTAAAAAAAAAAAAAAAAAAAAGTCTGGCTCCTCATTATGCAGGATGCTAAAATAGTTGGTTTTAGAGAACAATCACTTCATCACTTGGTAAAGGTAAACCAGTCTTTTGTGTATGGAGCACAGGCAGCTCTGTCATTCTGAAGAATACATAATAGAGAAACTTTCATCTAGCAAGCCAGTGGAGTCCCAATTTATCAGTCAAAGTTTTATGCAAGTGGCCCCCCTAAGTTGATAAATTCCCACAGTGCCTGTTGACCCAGCTGCCAAGCCCTCTTGCAGCAGGTGGTGTTTTCATGGCCACCCTGACAGTAATACAAACTGTTTAGCGGCTCCATTGACCTTGTAGCTATTAACAGGGATACAGGCTCCACAAGGGACTAGCTCTCCAACAGGACAGAATTTCTCAACACTAGGGGTCACGAACAAATATATGCCCTATAAAAATCCATCCAGCATGGTCAATTTGAACTCTAAAAGACAGGGAAGCATTTTTGCTATTATTTTTATTATGTATATCCGATAATCAAAAATGTGTGTACTCATATCTCCTTGCCTTTGTTTTCATTGCTTATAAACTTCATTTCACGTGTAGTTAAAAAAGAAAAAGTCCTTTTAAGCTAATAAATATTTCTTAGTTACTACAGATCATCAGAAATTTTAGACGTTTTATTTTTAAAAACAGGCAAAATCAAGGTTAAAACTTCTAAGGAAGCTGATCGTGGGTGTATAATTTCTTGTGATGACTTTGATATAATTAGAATTTTCTCATTCTTTAGCAAGATTTGCATTCGTGTATATTTATGTATTTACAGGCGTACTTAGATAGACCTGTGTAATGCTCATAGCCTTGCACAGAACCTTTATCTACTTCAAAACAAAGTCTCACAAAATCTATGAAAAACTGTGACCAAGTTATCATAAATACTTTTTGTGTTCTATTTTTGAAAATAATCATGCCTTTATTCAAAACAATGTCAAATTTGTATTTATAAAATGCTAACCTAATTCTGTTTCTTCCCTTCTTAAAAGTTCTACTGATTTTGTACCCCATCGCAATGAATCTAAACTGTTTTCTGTAGATCTGTTAAGAGATAATTAATTGACCAACACAGATTGTAGATGGTTACAGTGCACAGCCCATCCTCCCGAGGCTCACCCTTGGAAGATTTATTCCAAGAACTCCCCTGGGGGTTGACAACTGCAGATTCAACCCAACATACAGTTTTCCCCAATACACACCCGAGATAAAACTTAACTTATAAATTAGGTACAGGGCGAGTCACAGCAACAATTAATAGTAAGGTTATAACAATATACTATAAGGACATATTTTAAAGCATTGCTGATTCACTTCTGGAATTTTCCATTAATTTTTAGACCATTATAATCAAAGGGCAGAGACAACTGTAGGGATAGCATGTTTTTTGATAATTACATGAACGTTCAATGATTAAGTCAAACTAATTAACATTAGCCTACACACCAAATATTTTAAATATTTATATGTATTCCCTATTTCCTATATATGTGACATATAACTGCCACATTCAAAGGAATTGTCCATTTTATTCAATTATAGCCTTCCTCATTTGTCAATTTTGAATGCTGAACAATTAGCTCTTATGATAATTATACAGGCTGCTCTAAAAGTTTGGTTGAATTGCCACTTTCAAATGCCATTTATTTACAAATATATAAAATGAAGAATATACATAATGAAAAAATTGTCCTTCAAAATTAGGTTTGTTTATTAAGAGTCCAAGATTCTTAATGGCATTTTTAAAACTCACATGACTTCCCTTCGCTCACCAGCTCCCTCTGGCTCAGTGCTAGAATCTGATAGTGTTATACCTCCAGAAGTTCTTACATTTTTATTATATTTTTATTTCTATTACATTTTTACTTTTTTTTATATCACTAGATGTCATCTATGACCAAATGAAAATTAAGTCTGGGTTCACCACCTTCCTCCTGAGTTCAGAGTTTCACTTCCATCCACATTCTGATTTTGTGTGTTTCTAGTCTCCCCCAGGGCAGCTAGCTTCTAGCTGTAGTTGTGCTGTTACATGGATTGCCAGAACTATTTCTCAACCACCAGCCCTGTGATAAATCTGTGACTGTCACTTAAACCTCCTAGACTATGACACTACAAGATGATGAAGACAGGGACAGCCAGGTTGGGCTGAAGCACTTATCAATGCAGAATGCCTTGGAGATAGATTTTTTTCAAGCATATGAAACTTCAAATTAATTTTTTTTACACTCAGCATGAATAATTATAGTTGATCAGTTTCTAGAGTCAGGAGGCTGAAAAAGAATCAAATATCTAAGGTACTTTCATAGGCTTGCCTTTCTATCTAAAGCAAACGACACTATCATTCAGCTTTGACTGCTTTGCCTAGATTAAGAAATCTCATCATTTTTACCTGCTGATTTTTCCATGGAAATAAAGAGGTTGATTTATTTACACACCAATTTAGACATTTGTGGATTTCGGTGGTGACTGAACTGTCGTCACATTAATAACCAATAGGGCCACTCAGCCCAATTAGTGAGCATGTCAGGTAGATCAGCAGGTTAGATCCCAGAAACCTTCAGAATGAACACAGACAGAGAAGACTGCCCAAATCCATTTTGTTCAACGTGTTTCAGAACAGAAGTTTCTAGGTACTGTTTAGAAATAACATAGAACATTGACACTATCCTAAATTATAGCTTTAGGAGACACAGTATAAATAAAAACTTATGGTATTCTAGTGTACATATAATATGAATGTACAAAATTACAGTCATTCTTGAAGTCTACTACTCTTCCCTTGGAGCACACACATCAGCTACTCAGGAATTACCAGCAGGAACGGGGAATAGCTTCAGTGCCTCAAAAAGCATTCAGTATCTTGTTATACTTCTAAGAGGAGAACACTTTTGAAAACGTCTCTTCCTTTCTTTACAACACCACATCCCAGTAAGATGGCTGGTTCATGGACACACAGGAAGAGAGTCTTTCTGTTCAACTTGAAATGTGACCATGCTTTAGATGAGTAGCTGTTTTCCCAGCCCAGCTGGATTGACTAGTTGTCAAGTTCAGCTTCAAATTTTGCTACAGAGTGCCTATAGTCACACAACATTGCAGTCAGTCCCTGGTGCTCTTGAATTCGATCCTCACGAGTACCACATACAGGAAAAATGTTACACAGACTAGCCAGAGTAAAGACAATCATAAAGAAGAGCTTGGGCAAACAGGATTTTTATGAGATAACATGGCACCCAGGGATCATTTCTCTGCCTTGACTTACACAATGTGATCTACCATCACAAGAAACGTCTCCTCCCAACCTTCCTGAAGTAGAAGGGTTGAGACTGCCTTTAGAAACAGTGAGTTGACCGCAGGGTATCAGACAGTTGGGGAATTCTGAAACCATAGTGTCAGCTACCGTGGCATGGAAAGATAGTTACCTTGGCTGCTGAGGACAGGCTCCACCCAATCACAAGACTGCAATGCTTTCTGTACTTGGAGGTTCGAGAACACGCTAATGAATGACCACATTAGTTGCTCCTGGTTAGGGAACGGCCTCCAATGGAGAACAGTGTTGGCATCATTAAGTCTGACTCTATTCCTTATCCTGCTGGTTGCCCTTCATCTAAGACTAGCCTGTGAATAACAAGGTTTAAACAATTGGTTTCTCTTAACTTGTGAGAGTGGGAAAACAATGAAGGAGAAACAGGTTTATGAATATGATGATAGGGAGGAGACACTTTTCATGAGCCCCAAAGTGACTGAGGGTAGAGAAGTAGATGGTTCTCACATCAATCTTCCCTTCAGGAAGAAGCGATAGAATGGTCCCATCTGCTAAAAGCTCTGACAAGTCAGAAGTTTATAAATAAGTAGTATTTAAGATCCGTATCTCTTGTTTTACAATAAAACAAATTTGAAATGTGTATACCTTAGAGAAAATTAAGAATGAGGTTTTTTTTTTTTCTGATGAAATACAAAATGGATGGATGTGGCCACTACTTACTCAGGAGAACAGGATTCATCACAGTGTTTCAACACAAGTTGACAGGAGATGTCTCATCTATTAATTTATTTGTTCATTCACTAAATTAAATGCAATAAATTAAAACCACCCAGAATCCCACTACCCCAAGAGAGTATCTTCTGGCCCTTTCTATTCACAGGAAGTTAATCCAGACAATGTGTGTTATAAATAACCCACACTTCCCACTGTCCCTCTTCATTGTAAAGTGTCCAAACCTTTACACCACTACATGAAGCCAGCCAAAATGGGTTTCTAAGAAAATGTCTTAACTTTCTGAAAACAATATTTTATGTATTAAAGAATGTTGGGCAATTTCTGTGATAGCCCCTCAGCATTCCATTATTTGTCATGTGAGGAGATGAGGAAACATGTTTTTCTGATTCAAATTAAGTTTAAGGGCTTGTGGGATAGCTGTCAACACATAAGCTCAGTATATTCTTTATTGCAAACTTGAACACTCTTTTGGCTATGTTTTCTATTTTGAAAATTACTTCTGACTCCATTCAATAGATCTCAGAGTCCAGAGGCTTTAAAAAAATGATTGTTTAAAAGAACAAAGCTATTCAAATGATTCAAATGCCAGGCAGTGGTGGTACAGGTCTTTAATCCCAGTACTTGGGAGGCAGAGGCAGGTGAATTTCTGAGTTCTAGGTTAGCCTGGTCTACAGAGTGAGTTCCAGGACAGCCAGGGCTACACAGAGAAACCCTGTCTCCAAAAACAAAACAAAACAAAACAACCCCAAAAAACAAAATCAAATGATTCTTATTAGATTATACAATAAACACAATTTTCTAACACAATGAAAATATGTATTAAAATTAGTTAAACTGCAATAAATATGTACTCTCGATTTTTGTTTTACCGTCACTAGTTATAGGTAGGTAGTAATTTACGTGATCTCTAGATGGTCTGTTTCAATGCCGTGGGCCAATAGCAATGAAGTTCAGTGTACTGCCTTGCCCCTCTTCCCTCTTGAATCCGTTTAAAAGACCCTGTTTTTCTTACTGTAAAGGAGGCTGTCTTCATAGCAAAGACCATGCCAAGGGGAACAAGTGACTCTCCATAGCAAACATCAAGTACAGAAGAATGCTTGGCTTTACCAACCATCTTTATTAAACAAACTTTATTAAACATATTCCTAAAAAAATGAATTTAAATACACTGACTTTACCTCTTCTCTGGATGACAAAACAATCCTCTGACCTTAGGACATGCTGGCCTTGATATTTTAGTCTTTGATATACTTTCTAGTTTTTGCAGTTAACATAAAACACATCTCTTAAAAAATAAGTTTAACTATACAGTAAGTAACAATCGTTAGGCAATAAAAATACAGGATATTTTTGGGTTTTACATTTATGACATGAAAGTATATCAATTTTATGAGACATAGCAGTACACACCTTTAATCCCAGAACTAGAGAAAAAGGGACAAGTATGTCTCTGTGACTTTGAGGATAGCTTAGTGCTCATAGTAACTCTGTGTGTGGTGTGTGGTGTGTGTGTGTGTGTGTGTGTGTGTGTGTGTGTGTGTGTGTGTGTGTTGTACTCAGCAAGACTCCAGTGGGGAACATGTGGAAAATATAGTTGATAGTATCTGAGTTGAAATGGCCTCAGGCCATGGAACACCTTAGGGAGAATCTCTCTCAAGGACTGACTATATCCAATTTTAAATGAGCGGTTGAATAGGTTTAAGGTTTAAGTCTTCAGATTTGTAACATTACTTGCAAAACACAGCATTTTTATAATAAAGTACAACTTTTAATGATGAAGAGAGATACAGAAGTTCCTATACATCTTTAATATTTGAGATTTTAACACATGATTTTGGATCATTGTAGAAAAGGGCAGTCTTAAGAAAACAGACTCTCACCAGCAAATGGCACATACCTTTAATCCCTGCACATGGGAGGCACAGGCAGGCAGATTTCTGAGTTTGAGGCCAGCCTGGTCTACAGAGTGAGATAGCCAGGCCTACACATAGAAACTCTGTCTTGAAAAAATGTAAGAAGTGGAGAAGGAGGAGGAGAATGAGGAAGAGGAGGAGGAGGAGAAGGAGGAGGAGGAGGGAGAGGAGGAGGAGGAGGAGGAGGAGGAGGAGGAGAAGGAGGAAGAGGACTCTCAAAAGCTTAATTCTTTGATTATTTAGGAAAGCCCTGTAATTTATGTTTGAATGGCTAAACCTTGACTTTGGGAGTACACGACAGATGAACATCATTTGTTTACATGCTTTACTGTAAAGTCCTTCTCATACTATGGTAACACCGAGACCAGTGAAGACAGGAAACTGCATACTTTTCCCCTAAGGACTAAATCATGAACATTTCCTCCCATGATGCCAGCTTGATCTTGTTTAAATGACATCATTAGAAAAGCAGAAGAATCATAAAAAAACCTCTGATGGCTTAATTCTCTCTACAAATGACAACAGTTGTAGAGCAATTAATACAAAATGTATGAAGTTTCACATTGCAAATGAGATTCCTGTGCTTGTTATCATCAGCATTTTCTTCTTCACAACAGGAGCTAATTAAATTATTATATAATGATAAAATAATTTAGCTTTATATAATACATAAAATCTCTATCCTATATGTATCTTTCTTTGCATTAACAGTTTAAATTTTTATTCAGTAGCATAAATATTCACTTGTATATACATATTAGGATGTCTTTCGGGGGGATGAAGTGGAAAATTATTATGTCAAAATAAATGTAAAGTAAGCTGGGCCCAGTGGCACAGCCCTGTAATCCCAGTAACTGAGAGGCTAAAGTAAGAGGATTTCTGGTTCAAGTCCAATCCAGCCTACAAAACAAATATGAGGACAGCCTGAACCCTTCCCTGAAAGGCAAGAGAGACAGGGAGACTCTGCCTCAAGTGTGTGTGTGTGTGTGTGTGTGTGTGTGTGTGTGTGTGTGTGTCAGACAGACAGACAGACAGAGAGGGAGAGGGAGAGACGGGGAGAGGGGGGAGGGGGAGGGAGAGGGAGAGGGAGAGGGAGAGAGAGAGAGAGAGAGAGAGAGAGAGAGAGAGAGAGAGAGAGAGTCTGGGAGACTCTGCCCCCAAATGCAAGTTGTGAGTGGTTAGCAGAAAGAATATCAGCCATGTAACTCAGCAGCAGAGCATGCATCTATGTGTTCAAGGGCCTGGGTTTGATGCCAATAACCATTAAAGAGAGACAGAGAGAAAGAGAAGGGATTTCTTCTCATATTTGTTAGGCATCATGTGTTTATTATAATGTCACCAGCCCTGTGATATTACAGTGATTCCCAAAACAAGAGAAACTTCCAGGTTTTATCCCATAAGGTTTTATGGATCTGGAGTGGAGGGAAGCCTCAAAATGTGTGTGCCCTTCTATTTTTAAGATTACAGTGTGAGGATGAATAAGACTAAAGGCCTGAATTCCATCCTCTGAACCTGTGGAAAAGTGAGAGGAAAAAACTGACTCCACAGGGTTGATCTCTGGTCCACACAAATGAATCATGGCATGTGCACACTCCTTACACACATGCGCACACATGCACATAGGAACACACATATACCATAAAGTAACATTTTTGAAGTATTTAAAATTATAATTTCTAGATGTTCCAGATATCAAACACAAAAGAGCCATATTATTATATCATGATAATTTTTATGAAGAATTTTGATGCTAATAAAGTTTTTTAGGCTACTTCACATCATTGGCGTTTTTTGCTGTTCTGAAGTTGTAAGTTCACTGAGTCACTTAAAGATCTCTTTTGAACATAACAAACATTCTTTGTAACCTGGAAGGCCACTAAACTTTACCCCATATTGATTTTCTGACTGATGCTCAATGTCAACTCTTGTTTTGGGGTGCAGACCTTTAATGCCTGAGGAATGCAGAGTCACAGTTCAACCTGCCCAGACATTGACCTCGGATTGCTCTCGGCTCTGTCGGAATGGCTACTACACCCCCACGGGCAAGTGCTGCTGCAGTCCTGGCTGGGAGGGAGACTTCTGCAGAATTGGTTAGTATCTGTGTTACCGCCCAGAATACTGAGAATGGTCCGTGGGCACTTGAGAAATTAGCGTCACCTTTTGTAGAATTATCTAGAGTACAAACGGCTAGCACTATGCAATGTCTCTTTCTGGTGTTAAAAATGGAATCTTTACTGTCTTAATGGTGGCTGTTCACATATCTAAGTTAATCAAAGGCATAAAAGATCTTTAAATGACTGGATACTTTTAAAAAAAGACCCACAGCACACCACAGCCCTGTATTTGGTGCATTCACACCAGCCAAAGACCCTGTTTGCCAAGCCCCTGGCCAAGTGCATTTTCCAGACACCTGATACATCTCTCTTTGGCTTCACTGCTAGCATTTTGCTGTCACACACTAGGAGCAGGCCTTTCCCACTGGTGTCACTAAATCCAAGGGGAAATGCAATGATCTAGACACATGTTATGAGACCTTTCTCTTCCGCTTCTCTCCCTTGTGAGCCATCACGAAGGTATGCAGCTTCTCGGAGGGAGTGGAGGTGGTCTGTTGAAGTTATTCCAGCCCTCCATTGTGGGATGCCCTCAGTTCTATGCCATGTTAAATTATAATTGGTGTGTAGTTTGAAAAATGGGTAAATTTAGAAACTTAAGGAGTTTAAGATTGTGTTTAAAATAGAAATTCAACAATGAGGGTGTATGCATCCGGGAGAAGTGATTTTCATTTCTACTGGTTCACACATTAAAGCACACCCTGCCGATGAAACCTCAAACTCCAAATTAATATTTAATACTTTCTTGGCTCATAAATACTATCTTTTATTTTAAAAATGTATTTGTTTCAAAATACATTATAGTCTTGGCTTGTCCAGCTTGCAGACACAGACAATACTTAAAGGGCATATAGACAGCACATGTTTTAAGCTTAAATTGCTTCCACCATTTTGTAACATTGCTAACATCTGAGCGATACATAACCATAACTCAGCAGAATCTAGGTAGTTATTCAGAAGAAATATATATGCTCTATTGACCAATCCTGTCTCCCTTTTGGTCTGTTGTAATACCAGTCACATACCTATTATCCCTCTGCTTCTCTTGGTGTTTGGCAATATATATTCTTCTTATCTCCTTGTTTGCTCGTCATAGAGCATCCATTCTGTTGGGCTCTTTGCACTTTGCCTAATTTCTATGTCCCCTCCAACAAACATCAGTTAAAAAAATACTTTCTGAATGCCTTTTTGGGACAACATGCTCACACTGAGGGTGAAAAAGTTGTTTTAAATCCTCATGTGTTCTATAATATCTTAATAGATATTAATCACAATTGGAAGCATTCTTTGGGTAGCTTGTTTTGTTTCAATAAAATCTTCTCAATTAAAATTTTCTCCTGATTTAATATTTTAATATTTAAAACATTAAATATTTTTCAATAAATAAGAAAAAAAACCAAAGCACTTTGTGAAATTAATCTGGGATGTTTCCAATAAAAGACTTCATTTATACACCCAGATGATTCACATATCTTCTCGAAGTTTGAAGGAGAAAATGCTTTTCATTTTTTTCTTATACTTTCTTTTCCACCGGTCAGTCCCAGAATCATGAGTTTTGAGTACTGTTATCTGAAAAAGCAAAAGTGATTCTGATTCCTTAAAGTGCAAAAAAATGTAGTCAAAGGATTCAATTGTGTCTGTGGTGGTTCCATTCTCAAACGCATCAGTAACAACTAATGAATAATCCAAATTTTATATCTCCATATCATCTTAGCAGTAAATCTTTACATTCTTTTCCTATATGGTAGTAGTAAAAATAACTCAATAAGGAGCTTCCCTGCTGTAAAGTGGTCCCAATGAGCACTGCTCAGAACATTGTCTGACAGGATGGGCTTTCAGACATAATCACAGAGCAATGTGCTTGGTGCACCCCCTGAAACATAGAGAGTGGGGACCCCAGGGAGATGCTAGAGAGTTTATGCAACTCCAGTCCCAAGTCTGACCTTGTTTCAGTGTCACATTGGACCTGTTCTGGCCAGGGGCCCCTTTCTCAGGCCAGCCTCACTCCGGTGTGTTCCTCCTCTACAGGAATGGAATCGTCTGTGGGTTGAAATGCCTCTTGAAGCAGGAGTTGAAAGTGCTGACATCACTGGGGTTGAGTCAGTTCTGCAAATCAGAGATAGTTTCTCATGATCTCTGCTTCTCAGCCTGCTGACATCCAGATGTTTAGCTTAGGCCCTGCCCTTAAAATACCTTGTGTCTGGAAACCTTGTGTCTTGGGTATTCCTCTGTTAGATCATTTTGAGACTGTCTCCCACCTTCTTTTCCTACCTTTCCTTATCCATCAAATACTTGACCACAGACATGGAGGCTTCAGAAGTGAAGATTAAGAATACTGTGTTGTTTTCTTTCTTGCAGCCAAATGTGAGCCAGCATGTCGTCATGGAGGTGTCTGTGTCAGACCAAACAAGTGCCTCTGTAAAAAGGGCTATCTCGGTCCTCAGTGTGAACAAGTGGACAGGAGCATCCGCAGAGTGACCAGGGCAGGTATCCTTGATCAGATCATTGACATGACATCTTACTTGCTGGATCTCACAAGTTACATTGTATAGTTTCTGGGACAGTTTGAGTATATCTTTCAGGTGGGCATTTATTTCAATGTTGTCATTAAAAAGAGAGACTGTCCTTCTGCTACACACTCCTGTGATTTCATTTTCTTTTAGTAATTTAAAAGCAATTTCCAGAAATGTACAGATCTCGGTGTATGTGTTAGCACGTTTCTTCACATCTGCACATGCACTCGCAACCCCAGCCTCGAGGTTGTATAAGAGAAGGGTGTTTTGTTTTGTTTTTTAATATCTACTTTCTGGTGTGGAGTACTTTACACAGAAATTCCACTACAAATTGATCACAGAATATTTTTGACATCAGAAAATATTCTTTTACTTTTTGGGAACTTTCTGTCTGTAATTACTAAAGTCGATCTTAGTAGGGTTTTGAAATGTTCTTGTGCAATGTGGTGGAAGTATTTTTATATTAAAGGTCTATAATAAGAAAGCATGTTTCCAAACTCCTTGGTGAACTTCTGAGCAAGCAGCTTGATGTAAGATTGTAATCTTCATTTCTGTTGATGTATCTGATTACAGACTGTTGTACGCTTACCTTTTTATTTGACAGAGCAATCTGATTACTTCAGCTTAATCTCAAGATGGTTTTCAAATGTTTCATGATTAAATCAGAACAACCTATTTGAAAGAGCAATCTTCCTGAATGCACTGCTTCTATTGTATATTTTCTGTAACAATAGGCTCTGGGTTTTTGTTACATATTTATATTTTTATTTTATTTTTATAATATAGACATCACCTAGATGAGATACCTTTACCCTGTCCTGTAAAATACTAAAGTTACATTCTCACCAGCTTAATTTGGAAAGAAGGGGAGTAAGGAAGCAAACAGCCTTTAATGTGCTGTGGATCTAATATAGCCGGGTATACTTGTGCCAACATGTAATCACTCCTGTCGGATGAGAAAACAAGAAAGCAGCCAGTTCTTATAAAATTCCAGCATTGCACGCATGTGAAGTGCTTTCACCGTAGCAAGACTATCAGAGTCTGTGAGATTCAAACGTTCCAGTATGCCCTCTGAATCCATCCTCCCTGGAGAAGAGCTTCTTCTTTCACAGCCAAGCCAGGCTGTGTATAAGCTGCTCACATGTACAGATTCTTAAGCTGTTTACGCTTGGTAAATCTGACTTCTAGTGCGTATATTTCTTTAGGACTCTGTGACAATACCCTTTGATTCTTGCCTTAATAAATTTTCTACAAATGTTCTGTTCAGATTTTCTTAAAGAAATGATGTGCTCTAGCTTTCAATTACAAGAGTCTGACAGACATTTTTCTTAATGGTTTTCCGTTGGCCATCTCCCCATGTTTGGACTTAACAAAGGGTTTTTGTACTACTGACATTGGACTATGATAAGTGCACACTCTCGACCATAGCGTCCATTCCTCTGAAATCCAAGCTGTAGAATCGTAAAAGTGTGCAGCACTGGCTGACAGTGCACACGTGCTCTTCATCCTCAGGAATACGAGCCTTATGTATGAAACAACAGTCTCCCAGCTAGGATTCCTCTGTGGTCTCACTGTGAGAGAGTTACAGTTCAAGCACAGGGTCCATTTCTAAGGAATGCACACTGTAAAACATTGGGTCCACTGCTTCTGTCTTCCATATTTGATTACTTAGGTTCCAGTGACCTCATACAAAATGGAAGCAGGTTGGGAAACCTTGGTGCTTAGGGAACAACAGCCTACATTAAAAAGTGCGTGCATAATTTTGCACAATTTATATTCAATTGACAGTCTATTCAAAGAAGTCTTGGGACTAAAGGAGCATGGAGACCAAACTGCCCTCTTACCCCAGAAAAAAGATGGTCCTTCTAGTCTTACCAACACTCCATTGACCCAACACTGTCACAAATCTTGCAATGAGCCATGCAGTAGCCTGCATCTGTAGGTTAACAGCAAGCTTTTGTCTCCGTTGCTTTCTCTTCATAGTCTTTTAACCATCACAGAAAGTTTTACAATTAAAAATAAATAAATAAAAGGAAAAATTGCCCTGACAACCATTTTTGTAAGTGGACCTTACTATCAAATCATCCCTTATTCAATGTGGGTGACACTGACAGACTGTGAACTTCTCATGAAGAAGCCAGCTGTCTAAATCTGTCAAACTGTAGTTTTATTACGTGTACTCCTATTCATAATTTAAGCAAAAACATGAGGATACCCCTAGAAATTCAGCAAAAATATTAAAACCCAAGAGCTTCTTTTTATATCTTTAAAAGAGAAGACGCTCCATGGTGGACACTTTCTTTCAAATACCATAGGCTAAGAGGACCAGATCCAGAGCTGCTTTACATAGACTTTTCCCAAGTAAAAAGGTTTCAAGTGACTTCAAGAAGCACTATGTACCCCAAAGTTATTGCCTTTTCCATAAGGAGCTATCAAAATGAAAGAACAAATTATCTTTAATTTATCAAATTATCTTATCCATGGGTATGTAACCCAAGCAAAGAAAGTCATTAGAATACTTTTATTTCATCCTTAGGAGAAAAGTAGATACCAATGGCTGGTGGATGATGGTGTGCTTTAGACTATGTGACCAATTCCAAAATTTTCTTTGACCTTGAAGTCAATTTTTAAATGTATTGAGGAATTACAACAAGCAGTTTGTGACAGACAGATGGAAATTGGTTAAAAACCATTAGCTGAGAGAAATAAATATTTAATCATTTAAAAGTCCAAATTTACTCATCTAACAACGCTGATATGAATGACAAAGGAGAAATGAGCCATTTTTCGTATGCCTGTTCATTCTAGACCTTAGGCTTTGGGTACGAGCTGAACGTAAGACAACCTTCCTACCTGTGTAGTTATCAAACTTTTGGCCTGTTTCAAAGCACAGAAAGCAATGATACAAGAGCTAAATTGGCACCTCATTAAGGTGTAAAAAAGGGGCATTTAAGAAAGTTCAGTGATGGCAAAGATGCTTCAGGCCATACCTCTTCATCTTAGAACAGTAGTTAAGGTATTGGAAAATACTTCACAAGCTTTACTCTAACATTTAACTGATCAGTTACATAAAGAATGGGCAAAGAAAATCTATAGATGTCTATAAAACCTAGCTAGAAAACTATTTCCTTACCAAATGCATGGCTCTGAGTAGTCACAACTTCCTTAGTTATTGTTTTTGGGAATTATTATAGAATAATATACTGTTATTTAATATCTTTGTTTCTGGTTTATTTTATTACCTGAACCATACAGTATACAGTTAATCTACTCAGGGTGAGAAATGCTGTCAGACACTGAACCTGAGGTCTTTCAAAGTACAAACTAATCCAAGATCTTATGTATTTCTCTACTGTCTCTTAGCACATGAGAGAAACCCAGTTTAAGTTTTTAAGAGGGGGGAAGCATATCAGCGAAGTTTGTGAATGGTGCATCAGCTTACATTCTGAGAATCTGTCCAGAATGTTACCTAAGGCTCCACACCCTCCCCTTGTCTGCACCACCACCCACATCTCTCTACCTGCCTCTCTTTGAATCTCTTTCTCCTCCACTTTCCTGAATTAAAATACAGGAGAGTTTTCACTAAACAGACACATCATGTGTGCCGATCATGAAGTCATTGTAGAGCAGATGTGAATACATTTTGTTGGGCTTTTTTCCCTTTGTTTTCTCTTCCAGAATCACATTGACTTAAATTCAGTATCACTAAGAGAAGTAGAGAAATAGCTTTCCAGGTTGTATACTCGAGTAACATAAAGAAACGACCAAAAGTAGAGGTGCTTCATGCTGGACTTCTAGCAAAGAGACAGGAAAGATTAGGACAGTCACCCTAGTAGAGAGCTTGACCTGATTGGAGGGAATCCGCTAGCTAGTTCCTACCAAAGTAATGACAAAGTCTTCATGCCAGCAGAGGTGCTTCATGCTGGACTTCTAGCAAAGAGACAGGAAAGATTAGGACAGTCACCCTAGTAGAGAGCTTGACCTGATGGGAGGGACACCCCTAGCTAGTTCCTACCAAAGTAATGACAAAGTCTACCTTGAGGGAAACTATTCCAGATCCATGTGGAAGAAAATTAGTCTCTTGGCAATAGTGGCCTCAGATCACTTTTTCCCTGTTATGAGGTCTGCACTTTCAGAGAGCTCAACCAAAGTTCTATACCCAGAAAATGAATACATCTATATTCCCTGAGGAATCAGGTGGCTTGTTTCTGGGATGGCTGACAAATTCCCATCAGAAAGCTTCTCTTTCTGTAACTGAAGCATGCATTTGCAATCTGACTCTCTCTCTGTCACATGTGCACAAACTAGTCACATATCTGATTACTAATATGGCATAGGACAAGATAGGAAGCCTCAGAAGAGAAGGGGTCACATGTTGAAAATATGTTCTTAGAGCCTGTCTAAAGTCTCAGCCAAGTTCTACCTGTCTTCCTCATGTCCATCTCTGAGTAACTTCCGGGAATGATCTTGAGATTGCCTTCCAGGAGAGGCCAAAGGATCTGTGGGAGCATGGGGAGGGGTGTTAACTGCTCGATTCCAATCACCACGATGGTCTCTAGCAGCATTGGAGAGATTCACTCATTTATGAGATTGGCAGTTTTTTAAGTTCTTTTAAGTTTTTAAGTTTTTAAATATGAAGTTAAGATCCACCCATCATTTACCTTGCTTTCCCATACCATTTATTTAGGGCATGTATCAGCCAGTTGAAAAGATACATCAATAAAAAGCCTTATGCCTAAAACTTCCTATTTGTTTTTGTCAGTCAACAGCAAAATTTAAAAAAAAAATTAACATGGTATCAATTCAGTACTCATTCAGTGGTCTTTCATGTACACCACAAAGTAAGATATCATTATTTATTTAAGTTTTTCCTTTTTGAATATGTATTATAGATTCAAAATAGATATATCCATATATTGGTAAGTGAACATCACATATATAGTATATTATCTCAGCTGGCTACCATCCTTTAAATGAAAAGAACAACATTTTATCATCAAATATATGTATATATATCATCTATTATATATACATATAGTATATACATATATGTGTATGTATATATGTATATATGTATATGTGTGTGTATATATATATACATATATATACATTAGAGAAAAATAAAATAGGTAGTGATGGGAAATTGATAGTGGCCAAATAAAAGCTTTTTCTTCACAGTTAGAAATTCAGTCTTGAACATTTCTCTCTGCACTGAAAAATAACTAGTTAGTAGTTTTCATTCACATGAATAAGGTATGATTAGGCTTGGTATGGTCTGCACCAGAACAAACATTGGACAGTTTTTGACTCCATAATCTTAAAATCTGAGGCATGACTTTCCTGGAATGAACTAGGAATCCATGTTCGTAGGGTTCATTTCATAATATTATTTTTGAGAAAGTAAACTGACAGCTTTATGAAATATCAAATACCCCCCATATTTTATTCTAGTCAGAGGATATGTATAGACATGAGTGTCATTAAGAACCATGAAGTACTAAGATGGGTAGTACTGAGGTAATATGGAATTTTGGAAACTGGATGCCCTAAGACATGCCTCAACAGACTACTATTTTAAATTAATCTATTTAATTGCAATGAAAATTTTATAGAATTATGACCATAGCATTAAAGAATTCTAGTAGGAAAATCTTGTGTTCTCCTTGGATTATCTGTGATTGACTTGGTCAGTGTTGAGGGGTTTGTGTACCGTTCTCCTCATATGGTCCAATCTTATAAGATTCAGAAACAATCCATCCTCGGGTTTCTGTTAATACATTAATAAGAGGCAGAAGGCCGAAGGGACAGTTAGTAAACCCGGATGCAAATCTAAAGGAGCAGGATTAGGATAGGAACTGTTATGATTTCTAGAATGTCCCCAGAAATTCATGTGCATAGTTACTGGCTCTCGTGACCCTCTTTGAACTAATCGGGCTCACTAAATCAGGTTGTAAAAATGTGCAGTTTTCCTTGATTGATCCTCTGTTGTTCAGTCACCCACCTATTCATTAATGCAATATAAATGCTGAAGTGCCTCGCATAATCTCACAGGGTAGAGAGGTGAGGGCGCCTGCACCTGTCCCTCCCACTGAGGGACAGCACTGGGAGCTCCCTGGGATGATTGCCATGTTTGAGGTACAAGAGCTTTGCACATCCAACTGGCTCCAGCTTGGCTCAACTTTCAACTCCAGCAGTTTCCAAGTAGTAAAGATGGCCTCGAGTGTGTATCTGTACATGTGCACACACCCATGTATATACATATTTATCTATCTGTACAAACACTGCATATGTATACACACTTTCTATGTAATATATAATATATGTATAATGCATATAAATTCTAACAAGTGTATTTGTGTTATCTTTAAAATAGAACAACTTTATCTTGAAGTGGTAAATGCAAAGGATTGGCTTTATTGTTGATCTGTGGATTTAATGATTTTTTTTTAGGTGAAAGGATGTTTTAAGTGTATAATTTCTTTTCTTAATTTAATATATTTATGTAAATGCATGCCTGAGATTTGATTAGATTGGCTATGTTTTGTGTCTTAACATGATCAAATGTATTAAACTTTATCTTATGACTTCATTGTTCACGTGCCCTTTCAAAATTCATTTTTATTTTACAGTTTTACAAAGTTTCTCCTAAATCTTCAGACTGGTTATACAAACAGTAGTTTTGCAATATTCTATATTCAATATACTTCTAAATATTAATGCCTTTTGTCATTATTCTTAGCTAATTTTAATGTTTTCTACCCAAAGTATATGCTAATTTCAGGGTCAGTTTCATAATTTCGATATATTAGGCATCCAACAAGACACCTTGTTGGCTTACATTTGTTCTAAATTGTGACTTGAGCCTGATCCTTTTAGGGTAAAAACTATTAGTCAAGTTAAAGCTAAGACGTAAAGAAAGTAACCACTTGTGATATTGGTTTTCTTCCTAAAGAAAGAAGCAAGCAGGGGCCTGGGAAAGAGGGGAAGGTGGGTACCCCACAACTTTGTGGCCTTGTTATTTTAGTTTCACTTTAATTTAAGCAAAAGTACTTGTCAAAATTCTGATCAATAGAGCTGGAAAGAAGGTTCAGTGGCTAAGAGCCAACTCTTTCAGAGGATACAAGGTTGGTCCCTAGCACCCACATGGCAGGTTTCAAGGCCCTCTTCTGGCCTCCACAGGCACCAGGCACACGTGTGGTACATAAATTCATACCCAGCAGATAATCACACAGGTTTTTAAAGCCTGACCAGCAGATATGAACAAATATTAGAAGAGTCATCTCCTTCCACCCCAACCCTCTTATGTTCTTAAATAAAGATGCTTCACTGGCTTCCTGAAAGAAAAAGCAGAGTCTGTAAAGTGTTGTTTCTAACAGAAGAAAAATGTATGGCAAGGTCCACTCACAAAGCAGCCCAGGACTTAGGTTACTATCTAGAAGTCTAGGCAAGCATCCTTTAGCTGGTTCCCACGGGGACCAGGGAAGCACAAGAGACCTCTTTAGGTCACTTTCCTTCAAGTTCTTAGAGCACGCCTCCCTTCCTCAGCCCACACAGCATCCCTGTCTCCTGTACTGAATCCCAGACAAAACTAGAAGACTTACTACACACATAAGTAAAACAAAAATGCAAACACATGGCTAGAGACAGAAGCATTTTTGCTTTCTCCAATCTCTCTGGGTTTCTCCTCTGTCCATTGTTTGACTTCTCAGCTTTGTCTTCAAACCAACTCCTTGTTTGAAATTCCCTAAGTCAGGAACATCTGAAGTCGCTTCCACGCCCATTTTTAAACTCTCAGTTGATCTATACATTATAGAAGGGTGAGGAGAGAGATGGGATGTCAGGGCAGGGGTGTAGTTAAGCAGTCTGGGGCTTACTTAGCATACAAAAGGCCCTCCCTAGATTTCTTCCCCAGTACCACAAAAAAGATAAGAGTAGAATAAAAAAATGAAAGATTAAGAAAAAGACACAATGAAATGTTTTCTGGGAAATCATACCAGTATGCTCTCTCGGACTCCCATTTGAGCACAGTAAAATGAGGAAAATATAAACCCTGTACATTTCCAAGGCCCCCACTGAGGGCAAAGGCCCTGTTCCAGTAGTTTGGCTAGCGGCTCTGTGCTCCTGATGGGTCACACGTGCGCACCTGCCCAAGAGCTATCTGGATTCTCTAATGAAACACACACACACACACACACACACACACACACACACACACACACCCCAGTTAATTTTAAATATGTCTTGACTAGCTCAAAGGTTGGACAGTTCTAATCCTCCCCGTGGCTAGCACACATTTCCCTCCAGTACTCCTGACTCAACGTCCTCTGACTATGTATTTTATCTTCGTTGTCCTCACTCCTTCTGGGTGGCCCCCTAGTCTTTGCTGCCCAAGATGCTTCTGGGCAGCCCTTCTGGGACTGCATTCCTTCTCATCTACATTTCATGATTTTTCTTCTGCAGCTCTAAATCTGATCCATCTCCCTCTGAATCATGGCGAGATCCTCTTCCACTCATCCAATTCCTAGCTCATGCAAATCTCAAAGTTCTGCCTCTCTCTCTCCACCCAGCCATTGGCCATTATTGATTGATCAAAACCAATTGGGGACAAGGACCTTCAGTGTTTGGATACGCAGATTCCGGATTTTGGGGGCCGGATTAATCCCAGCATTAGAACCAGTCCCCAACAGGACCCTGCAGTCATCACTGAGGACTTGCATAAATACTTATAACGTAACTAACAGTCAGTTTTCCTGAGCAGCACAGGCAGTGTGACGGACATGTCTATGTGCTTGCCCATTTACACTCACGCTTTATAAGAGAGGAAAGAAAGGGCATTTGGGCCTGGGGACTTGGCTGAGCAGTAACCTTCTTGCTATGTAAGCATAAGGGCCTGAATTGGGATCCCAGTACCTATATAAAAAGTCAGGACATGACTATGCATGCCTGTGACCCAGCACTAGAGGAGGCTGAGCCAGGTAGGTCTCATGAACTAGCCAGCCAGCCTAGTTAAAGATAGAAGCACTAGGTACAGTGAGAGACCCTGTCTCACAAAAATAAGGTGGGAAGTAACAGTGTTAACCTCTGGCTTCCACACTTGTATGTGCATGAACACAAACACAGACACACATGATAATACACATACTCATATATACACACATAGACACATACTTACTCATACATACTACTCATTCATATACACACACTCATACACACACTCACTTATATATACATACAAAGACACACACTTATACACACTCACTCATAAATACACTCATACATACACACTCACTTATATACACACTCACTCACATATACAACAGACAAATTCACATACATACATTCACTCATATATACACTCATACACACAGATACACACACTCATACATATACATACTCACACAAACTCATACACACACTCATACAATCCACACACATATATACTCATATACACAAGACACATTCACACACACACTCATATATACACGCATACACACAGACACAAACACTCATGCTTACACACACTCTTATACACATACACACACTCATGCACACCCATACACATCATACACACTCACTCACTTATATATACACTTATTCATATACATACACAGGCACACACACTCATATACACACATAGACACATACACTCACAAAGGAAATTTGAAGCTGATGTCCTATCTCTTGGGAAATACAATTTAAAATGCCAGCCTCCAGTTAGTATCTCATTTGAAATTTACCTTTTTTTTCTATTTAGCACTCCAAAGAGGGATCTTTAGAGATTAAGTTGTACCATCCTTCAAAAAAATGAAAGAATTAAAAAACAAAAAAATAGGTGAAGTATTTCAAATGTGTTTTCATAATTTGATTTGTAGCTTGTTCCTATGCAGTATTTTCTATAATTAGCAGAATCTAAAAGGTCAGGGGGACAGGGAAAGGAAGGCTGGGTTGGCAGTGATTGTAAGAGTCACTCCTTTGGGGACTGTGCCAGCATCAGAAGCCGCTTGAACTCAGTCTTGTAACTTAATAAGGTGATGCCAGATCCCTTTGACATCTTTACAGCTTTGTAATTAAGACCCCTTGATACAAAATCCATGTGCTTCATGTAAAGCAACTTAGCTTATCATGGACACTCTTCTCCATGATGTATAAGCTACCAAAAGCCACGCATGCCAGGAATAATGGCAAGTACCCCAGGGTAAGACTGTGAAGTGCAAATATCAGGCTTAATAATGGATTCCCTCTCACTATGATTGGGAATCAGCTTCCTTCCACCAAAAAAAAAACAAAAACAAAAACAAAAAAAAACAAGTTCCTTCCAAGCTGTCAGGGAGTTATCTAAGGAGGGAAGGTGCCAGCTACTCAAGCATGAGAACCTGAGTTTCGATTCCCAACACCATATAAAAGATCAACACAGCAGAATACACTTATAACTCCAATGGAGCTCATCTGATCACAGCCAGCAAATAAAACAAAATAGGCAAAACTCCAAGCCCCAGGTCCAGTGAGTAACCCTGTTTCAATAAATAAGGCAGAAAGACAATTGAAGAAGATGCAGAACATCAACTTCTGACCTCCACACATACTCTCAAAGTAGAGCTTACTCCCCCAACACACACATGCACACACACACACTTGAACGCATTCGGGGACACATAACGTTAAGGGACAACCATATTCATCTTCCTCTTATTTCCAGCCCTACCTCCCCAACCCATTTCTAGTCCCTTCTTGTGTGTCTGTTGCTGATTTCTCTGATACATTCTCTGATTTGTCGCTGTTGTTTCTCTCAGTCTAGAATGGCTCGTTTTTATAGCATTTCAGGTCCTATCATGTCTAATCCCTGCCACTCATTTCCTGAGTTGTCAGGGTGTGGTCACAGAGAAGTGATGGCTCCCTCCAGAGTCCTTGTCCTCTTGCTTCTGTCAGTTACAACAAGTCAGAGAAAGCTCCAACAGTGGGTGCTCCTAATGACCCAAACCCTTTCCTGTGCCCCACCCCTAAAGCCTCTGCAAGCACTCAATTGCACCAAGCTAAGAATAAAGCCTTCCATTTGAATGCCTTTCCAGATCTAAGCTACAGCGAGGTCTAACTTTAACTTCCAGGCTTGGGCCTCACAAAGTAGAATGTGTGGTGTACTGAGTTATGTGTTGATGATGTTCTCAGGATGCTGGTTGTGTGAGGTACCATCACCATGGTGCCATCATCTTCTCAATGATATGATCCCCAAAACAAATGCAGTATCAACATCCTGGAGTTGTTCCAGCCCCTGAGCTAATTTCAAGCTGGGTTGCTAAAGGAATACAAATGATCTGTCAATAAAGATTAGCGGTAAGCTGTGTGTGCTGTGCGAGCAGTATGTAGTAGCCAGAGAGGGATTCTTGCTAATCAAAAAAAGTTGAAAAGGAAAATAGCATCACAAATTAAGATGCTTCATGGAAATGGAGAGCTTGTAAAAATTGAAGTCACACTTCTGAATATGACTTGATTTCCCCTACAAATTATTTTAATAAACTTTATTTCTTAGTACAGTTTTAGGTTTATAACAAACCCTAACAGAAGACACAGAATTATCCCTTAAGCCCCTCCCTATACATGTGCACTGCTTGTGCCAATATCAGTGCTTACTATCCAGAAGCTCCCTTACCACAGTGGATGTGACAACTGACATGTATCCACAGAGGCATCCAGTACTGCCGCACCCGTGGTTCTCACACAGGGGAGTCAGGTGGAATCAACCAATCGATTGATCAATCTATTATTTAAGTAAACATCTGCTCTTTATATTCACATCCTATGGGTTCTGATAGATGGAAAATGACAGGCACCCTCAATACAGTGTTACACAGAGTAGTTTCACTGCTGTAAAAACACTCCACCCACTCATCCCCCTCCTCCATCCCCAGTTATCACCAGCCTGTTGGTGTCTCTGTCCTTTTGCCTTTTCTGGAACAGTGAGTGCTTGGGCTCATGAAAGCAGCCTGAAGCTACTTTAGGTTACTTTTTCTTTTTGTGATGTTCATTTAACTTTCTTATGTCTTGTTTTTCTGCACTTATTCATGCCCAAAAGTATTCTGCCATAAACCCATGCAGCGAAGTTTATTTATCCCTTCTCCCACTGAAAGATGCCTGATTTGTTTCCGAACGTCGGCTACTATGAACAAAGAGGCTACAAACATTTGCAGGCAGACTTGTGTGTGGATGGATTTTTTCACCTGCTCTAGGTAAATACCTGAGTTCAGTGACTGTATCGTGGTCATGAAAATGCATGCAGTTTGATAAGATACTGCCAAACCTGAACTTGTTTATACTTCCACCAACAACATGGCAGTTTCTGGGCCAGTGCCATGGCTCAGTGGATAAAAATGCCTGCAACTAAGCCTGAGGACCTAAATTTAATCCCTGGGAACCACATGGTAGAAGGATACTTCATCCTCTGATCTTCACATGCTGATACATACAGACACAGAAAGACAGACAGGCACACACGTGTACACACACACACACACACACACACACACACACACACACACACAAGACTGGAGTGGAATCAGTCACACCCTCACCAGCTTTGAATTTGCCAGTGTATACTGACATTTCAGAAAGGAGGTCTTATAATTGTGTTCTAACACCAAGACACGGTTATGATATTAGAACAGCAAAGCTATCTGGAGAGTCAAAAACAAAAGGCAAGAAAGCATACTTTGAACTTTCTCCAGTTATAAGTTATCAATTAAGATTTGATTCCAGGAAGTCTGGCTGTGGAGAAGTATTATTCCTTATAAATAGCACTTGAGACCTATGTATGACTACTAGTGTGTGTGCACACGCATATGCATGCATGTGTGTGTAGTATGTGTGTACATGCACACCTGTCTGTGTGTAGTTAAACCTATTTAGCACATTGCAAAAAATTTATATATGAAACATTTAATGGTTCATGTTTTGTAATTCAATGCACATCTAGAATTTCAGTATACACTCAACACAAAAACTATTAATAAAACAGCTTGCATTTTTATAGTAAATAACTCCTTGAAAACAATCGCACAGTCTACATTTTCATCAGGAATACTTGACTGATATCTAGTTAGGAAATTTTTTATTGAAAAAGTAGATTCATGGACCCACATTGCTCTAATAATGCCCAAAAGTTTTCCAATTATGTAACCAACTGTTTCTTTTTATAGTTAAACTATTGAAAATGAAGCCACTTAAGTATTTTGCTTAGGGTCAGAGTAGCCAGTGTGCTTAATGACCTCGGATGACTAGTGCTTTCTGCATTGGATGGCATAGTCTAGAGCAATGGTTACAACCTTCCTAATGCTGTGACCCTGTAAGACACTTTCTTGTGTTGTGGTGACCCACGAACCATAAAGTTCTCACTGCTATTTTGTAACTGTAATTCTGCTTCTGTTATACATCATAATATAAATCTCTGTGTGTTTTTTTGATGATCTTAGGTGAATCCTGTGACAAGGCCAGTTAACTCCCTGGGGGCCGCGACCCAAAGGTTGAGAATCACTCCTTTAGCACCTGGTCTTGTGTCTCTGTTTACTTGCCTCTGAAAAAAAAGAATATTAAAAATATTCATAATTCAAATCCAATTCTTTATTCTTTCCTTGTTCAACAGTTGCTTGCTTTATTAAGTCTGCCCTGGAGGGACATGGAGAGAAAGAAATAGTGCATATTGGAAGGTCACAGTCCAGGATCACATTAAAGACAGAACTGGTCTAACCCATGTCCCATTATTTCTTGTCCCTTCTTGGATGTGGGACCATAACATATTCCCTGGCCTCCCCTAAACTCTGATTCTGTGTCTTAAACTAGAGTCGTAATGAATAGTAGCCAAAGGATAAAATAAATCAAGTCATGTGAGAAGCCTAGTATAGTATTTGAATATAGTTCATGCTAAATCCATGTTAATCATTATTGGTAAGTAGAATACATTTAACTTGCATGACCAAACTTATGTAATCCATATTCCCTAGAGGGGGCTTACCCTCTTATCTGTATAGCTCAATATCTCCCTCTAGTGCCAAAACCCTTGAACAGCAGACAGCTCTAAAACTAGAGAACACTGAAGGAACCCCTTGCACTAAACCGCAGACACCATTTCCAGTCCCCTGAACCAGAACTCATGTTAGATGAGAACTTCTCAGAGTTCATTCTTAACGACGCATTAACTGGCGTCATGTTAAATTGCAATTTATAATGCCCTCAGAACAAAGTAGCATGATTTCTCTTAAATTCTCTGATAATCTCCATTACCACAGATCTCTCTGAGTAGCAACTGTTTATCAGCCAAGCTCTTTATAAAGAAACTGCCAGATTATTAGAATAAGGAATTAGAAAGCTAGGTGATATGTTGTCCTCTTTTGTCTAAAAACATTTGCAAGAAGGAAAGTCCTGAAGAGTTAGTTACATAAGCTACAATACACTTGAATTTTAAAGAGGATGTCAAGGAGAACAAGTTCTTCTAGGACACATTTTCAGAAAGAAGTGAAAACAATGTGTGGACTATCGTGACAATTCTGCCACACCCTTGGCCTCACAATGTGATCCAAGGTCAAATGCCAGACATAGCTATGTCTTCTTAAACTACCCTGTGTCTGTACCCTAGTTTGTCTCACCATCACATGCCCTACATGGTGGTATGGCAGAAAGTTAGCTTCTGAGCATGCACGGATAGGAGGCCCATCTGATATCTTTGTGCTCTAGAGACAGGAAAAGGCCAGCATTTGGAAGACGTCACCACCACCATCACCGCCACCATCTGTGCTTCATCTCAGTTTTTGATAGAATGACTATCACATATTTTGTACCACCATCAGATGGGATGACACCATAAAGGCACTGTGAAGACAGCATTCCATCCACACGAACGTGATTTGCTGAAATCCTGACAGATCAAGCTGGCCTAGAGTCTCATAGGCAGAAAAATTAACATCAATTCTTTCTGGTAAAATGGGTTGGAGATCTAAAGTTTATTTAAATGGGTCCAATTAGTGTTTTTTTTGCTATAAGGCCACAGTGACTTAATCACTTGAAATTCCTGCTATTTGTATTGTCTCCTTTAATGAAATTGCCAAGTTAATGACAATATTTATTTTCATATTTTTTTCCAAATATTTATTTCTGGCGACAAGTTTAGTATACAGTTGCAATTCATTTGGTAAGTTTGTCCTTGTCTGGTTAAGCTCACTGCATTCCCAACTTTGGTAAGGGAGAAAGAAAGAGAGAGAGAGAGAGAGAGAGAGAGAGAGAGAGAGAGAGAGAGACCACATAAGGCATGCTGGGTATCAACCAGCACTCATGTGGAGGCTCTTCTGCTTTCACCCCACAAAGAATTGTGACATCATTCAGAGACAAGATCTTACAGCTTTTAAATTCATTTCCAACATTGTCTCCTCTCATGGGTTTGTGCAAAGACAGCTTCCATCCTTGGTGCCATAGAAGAAACTACTCATTTGCCTCTGTTAACTCGCAAGAGGTGTGTGTGTGTGTGTGTGTGTGTGTGTGTGTGTGTGTGTGTGATGGGCAGGAGTATGAACATGTGAGTGCAGGTGTCTGTGGAAGTCAGAGAAGCATCAGGTTGTCTGTGGAGCTGGGACCCAAACTCCACAAGAGCACAAAATGCTATTAACTTCAACCCCTTAGACACATGTTTTAAAGTATTTTTCCTCAACTTGTTTTGTCTTAGGATGTCTTAGTAATGGGTTCCCACTAATTGATCATCCTCTCCATAACACTACCTGGTTTTACATACGTATGTGTGGTCCATGTGTATTTGTGCATGGTCTCTTGCTGAGCCTAAGCTTATTTTGGCTTGTCTGGCTGTCCAGTGTGTTCCAAGTATTCCCTGTCTCTGATTCCTGGGTATTGGGATTACAGGGCTGACACCATACCCACCCCATCCACTTCTTTCTGAACACATTATCACCACTACAAGTATAAAGGGAGTTTAGGAGAAAACAAATGGAAAATAAACACAGTCCTACATTCTACAGTGAAGGAAAATCAGGGGAGGAGGGAAAGGGAGGACAACCCTCCCAGGTCACCTTCTCACAGACGCTGTCTTTATATAATCACACCTGGCACCAGGGCCAGGAAACACTGATTTCATCCCAGAGTCATGTGAAGAATACTTACACAATCCACCTCTCAATTGATAAATGGTTACTAGAGACCAGACTAACCTTATTGGGAAGACAAAGGTATGTGTAAGGCAGGCTCTTCAGTCGCAGAATGCTTAGCATCTGAGAAGAGAAACAATATCCAGACATGCAAAGAAAACATTATTAGTGTCTAAAAGTACTTAGCAGGGAAAGTGAAATTTTTGGCTTACATCCAGTCCACTTTGGTTATTTACTTAAGTCCTGTGTTTAGGGATTGGGTCAAGAGAAAAGAGTGAGATCTTACGTCTGTCATGGTTAAGATTCCAGGTGAGATTTTCCTTTAGTCCATTAGATGAGCCCAACATCATTTGTCACTCTTGGTTGTTATTAAAATTCCCTGCTATTGCCATGTGCCATAGCCAGACTGCTGGAGTCCTCTGCTAGGCAAGCAATACCTTCTTAACCACCCTCAAACTCTCAACGTTCAGTCTCTTCATCTACTTAACTCAGGTCCATCAGTGCTGTTCTTTTGCTGATTGGTGCATAAGCTGCTTCACTGAGATTTAGAAAAGCTGCAGTTAGGTAGGTACCCTGGACCAATAACTGTATGTCTTTAGAATTGAAACATAATTCAACTAACTTTCTATAAAGCCAAATTTTCCAGGGTAAAGACATGTATGAATGTTGCCACAGATGAAAAACTGGAATCTGTATTTTCTCAGGGTCAGCACTTTACTCTGCCAGGCTGACTTCATGATCCAATTAGTTCCTGTCCTCAGTGTAGGGGAAGAGCAATAGCTTGTGAAAAATCCTCATCTGAAAGTTCCTTCCACAAAAACCGATCACCACTGCTCTTAGGGAGGTGATCTGCATGCAGTTTGCACAGCATCTTTTTGAGTGTTTCATCAAACTCCTTAAGTGGCATTTCAAAAGTCCACTTGGCAGACTCTGCCTAGAGTCATCCAGATGCAATTCTACTTGTTGAACAAGACATTTGTGGCAAATGTGATGGAACGTAGACCTGAGGGATGGAAGGGAAGTCAAGAAATGTTCATAAAGTTACTCCTTACTCAGTGCCTGAAAATCATAAGGTAGTGTACCCAGTATATAGTTAGGAAATCAATAATCAATAATTAAGTATCAGTAGCAGGAAATTTCTTTCACTTGCTCATTGCCCTGAGCTGGAGGCCTTGGAGCAGGAAACTGGGAGGAAGCATGACAGGAGAACATGCAACCCCAAGAAGCAGGACAGTGGCCTGGACTATTGAACCCTGAGAAAGCCTGCATCTTTCAAAGGAAGACAGAACATCTGTAAAGATGCTAAAACTTGCCTAGAGACCATGAGACCACAAGATGAAAGACATTATTCTTAGAGTCAGACCAGACTCATTCCTTCACCCATCAACTTGAGTCAATAGAAATGTAGAAATCTTGGTAAGTGGCTTTTTAGGCTAGATCAAAAGGGAATGTAATATCTGCATCTTGTCCATAGAAACATTTGGCTGTTGAAGACTTAAGCTACCATGTAAATTGTTAGACTGCCCTAAGGTTATGAAACTATGAAGATGCTAAAACTGGCCCATGTGGAGAGGCCTATTCCAGCTCCACTCACCTCCCGACTGAAATTATGTGGAAGACCCAAAGCATGAAGTCTCCTAGTCACACCTCTCCATTCCTGTCTGACAAAGAAAATGTGAACTGAGAATCAAATGATTGTGTTTGATGTAAACAACTCCTGGGAACTTGCAAAAGAACAATTAAGAAGGAAATAGACAGTGATGGGAGCAAGAACATCTTTAAACAGGCAGGCCACAGACACTGCATGCTTGGAGAAAGAGGAAAGAAATGTAAGGAAATGCATCCCAGGCAGAAAGGAAAACCCAAAAGGAAAAAGAAACACGGAGCTCAGGTCTGGTCCCAAAATAGCTCAAATATTGGCAGTGAAAGAAAGAACAAAGTTAGGGATATAGGTGGGCCACAGTCACATGAGGCATAATTCTGGAATTGATAAGGAGTTTGGGCTTCTTCTTGAGTACATTGGAAAGCCCTTGGGTAGTTTAAAATCCCTAGAGGACTTAAGTTCACATATTACTCCAGATGCTTTGAGCCCCTCATCATGTCTGCATCTCTCTTGATGTGCAGGATTTCAAATAAGGGACTTCTGATATGAAATAAAATGGGTGACATCCATAGAAAGTATTCCCACAACCCCGTTCACTATTTTCTGCCCACATTTCTGTGGCCCTTATGTCAATACCTCAGGGACAGGAAATTCTATGCTTCACAGCATCTTCTGATAAAGATAATGTATACTAAAGTCTGTCAGTATTATGCTCTGTGCTTTGTTTATTAATTTACCTTTGCAAGAGGTTTTACCTTGTAACTCCCCAAGGTCTTAGTGGGGAATTTCAGTCCTTGGTGGCTGCAATGGTATAAACAGCAGAAGATATGCCAATTACTTGATTAGGCAAAAATATGTAATCTAGCAAACTATAACGTAACCCCACTCTTAAGTGTAAATTTTGGTGGGTCCTTCAAGGTGATGCCATTGACTTCAGGGTCTTCATTTAATCAGGCCCTGTCTAAGGTTTTTTTGTTTGCTTGTTTGTTTAGAACACACACACACACACACACACACACACACACACACACAGCATTTGCTATTCTAAAGATACTCCAAAGACTATGAACAAAGAAAGAGGTAGTAAAAAGGTGGGAGGATTAGCTGGGGAAGGGTGGACTGGGTGGTCAACTGGTTCTTATCATAACTGTTTAAATTTCATTTACATTTTTCTCTGGGTTGCTCAGGTCCAAGACAGTGTTATTTGATGTTAAACACCTGCCTCTACACAGAGCACTGCAGCCAGTTCTGCCAAGAGTAGTATTGACATTTCTGCTGCATAGAATTTAAAGAATTGTTTAGTGAGGCCAAATTGTGTACACCATGGGCTTCTTGTGGTTGGAGGGATTCTGGCCCCAAAAGAGCCACAGCATGCAATCCTTTCAGATCTTTAGGGCTCTTGTGCTGAAGCAAGCTTCTCCATGTTTATAAGCCATTTGTGCTCTCTCGCCATTCTAGGTCTTAGTTCACTGTCTGATAAGACTTTAGGGAGATGAACAAAGCCCAGGATCAATGGTGCTAAGTTTTGGTCATTGGCCACACTGTCAGAATTGTCTTCACCTGAAAATGATATGTCCCATCTGAAACAGTTCACTGGTTGCATAAGAAATATACAGGAAACTCTAGAGTGGTGCTTCTCAACTTCAGAGTCAACACTAAGGACCTGGCACTATGAAAAATACAGATTCTAACTCAGTGTGCTGGGAGTGAAGTTGAGGCTGTATTACAAGACGATGAAAATGTCCAGGTCAAAGACCAGACTTGGTGAAGTTAGACTCGGATTCTCCAACCCACAGCCAGAGCACAGAAGTTTGAAAAGGGTGGTTGCAAGGGCTGTGGAGATGGCTCATCAGAAGGACAACAGTTTGGATTTCCAGCACCCATGTAAAATGCCAGGTACACAAAGGCACTGGAGAAGTGGAGAGAGCTAGATCTTTGGAGCTCACTGGCAAGTCAGTCAGCCAGTGAATCCAGGTGCAGCAGGAGACACTGTCTCTAAAAACAAAGTGTAGAGACAATTGAGAACACCCAACATTGAACTTGACCTCCATGCACACATGCATGCACACATACATGTGTATTTATATAAACAAGAGGTGAGGAGGTGTACATAATTTCAGGACCAGGAGTACCAACGTTACCCAGAAACTTGTTGATAAGTGTAAACCATTAGGCACTATGCTAAGACTCTAAATAAGATATTCCATTGGTGAAGCCTAGGGGTTTATTTTTTAATCGACTCTGCAGTGGACTCTGACTCTACTGACCTTCAACAACAAAGATAGAACCAAAATATCATGATAGGAATCAAAGAACTCCATTGTCTCTAAATTTCATCTAATAGTCAGTAGCTCTGGGATCAAACAGTCTCAGACATAGAGATTTAAACTCTAGATCTAGAATTCAGTCCTCACCTCAGTAGAGGACAATGTCTACATAAAAGTTGTCAGCAACCGTTTCCATCTAAACCATGACTCCAGAGCCAGCACGATGGCTCAGTTGCCATGGGAACTTGCCTCCAAGCCCGAAAAGCTGAGTTCAGTTGCTAACCATGTGATGGAATGAGAGAACCAATTTCTACAAGTTGACTTGTACATGAGTGCTGCAGCACCAGCGTGTGTGTGTGTGTGTGTGTGTGTGTGTGTGTGTGTGTGTGTGTGTGTGTCAGAGAGAGAGAGACAGAGAGACAGAGAGACAGAGACAGAGAAAATACAATAAATGCATAAAATTTAATAAAAAACAAAAACAAAATCCTGGGAGCCAGTCCATTCACAGGCATCAAACCCTGACACTATTACTGATGCCATGTTGTGCTTGCAGACAAGAGCCTAGCATAGCTCTTCTCTGAAAGGCTCTCCCAGCAGTTGACTGAGACAGATACAGATACAGCTAACTATTGGACTAAGCCCGGGGACCCTTATGGAAGAGTTGGGGGAAGGATTGAAGAAGCTAAAGGGGATGGCAACCTCACAGGAAGAACAACAATATCAATTAACCCAGACCTCTCAGAGCTCCCAGAGACTAAGCCACCTACCAAAGAGCATACATGGGCTGGTCCATGGCCACCAGCACATATGTAGCAGAGGACTGCCTTGGCTGGCCTCAGTGGGAGATGATGTACCTAATCCTGTAGAAACATGATGCCCTTTTAATGCTAGCAGGGGTAAGGTGGAGGTAGTGGATGGGTGGGGGAGCACCTTCTCAGAAGCAAAGGGGAGGAGGGATAGAGTGAAGAACTTGAGGAGGGGGAACGAGGAAGGGGAGAAACATTTGGAATGTAAATAAATTAAGCAATCATATATAATCCTTCAACATTCATTTAAAAGCCCTATATGATAATATGAGCTTATAGCAAATCATGAAAGCTGGAATCCTACCTAAGTCAAAGGACGCTGGAGTTCTTCAAGGCTAGACCCATCTGAGTCTGTGGTTATCCCACTCCCACAGGGAAATGGAAGGGAAGTTCAGTATTGTGTCAGACTGAAAAACAGCAGACTCCAGAATCAATTTCTTTTGCTCAAATAGAGCCAGTCAAATGTATAGCCTGCTAAAGTGATTGGCATTTTAGGTCAACAAGGCTTGCAATAATTATACTGCCTTCCCAGCATTGGCTGGATAAACATCTCAGATCTCAGACTTTTAGCATAATTTCCAGAACCACCAAGACCATGTTAACTGCCTATCACCTCTAAAAGTGCAAAAGGGCAGGTTACCCCACAGGTCACCAGAGAAGGTGGAACCTGGAGCCTGTCCAGGCCACATAGCACCACCTGGGATGCCTGTGAACAGGCATAGAGCCTTCATTTCTACTCCGGTTTCAACTTTCACAACGGGGACCACTTTGCAGTTTCGGCTTTAACAGTAATCTGGGAGAGAAATCCATAAACCCCTGATTAATGCCTTCTTGACTGTGAGTGAAAGACCGATGGGGCTGCAGTTTGAATAATGCTGACTAATGCTATGCTAGGTGACTGTAACTCTTCTTCTGAGGACCTAAAAACACTCTGCCTGTCTCAGCTCATTAAGCTTTGCAACGACTTCTGAGGAAAATCTAGGAAATATTCTCATCCGCACTCCTCTGGAGGAACGACAAGGCACCTGGAGACAACCCAGGTGTCACTCAACTCACAATGAGGCTCAAGGCTCACCAGGAGCAGACAGAGAGGTTCAGGATGTTATGGGTCTCAGTGAGAATGGAGATAAATGAAAGCACCCCAGGAAGATCCCTAAATAGAGACAGAAGCAACATTAACCTTGAAAACCACAAAATCACTAAGAAATAGAAAGAAAAAAAACAAAACAAAAACTTTAAATGTCATGCCCAGGGTTGAATGAGGGAGTTTGTGAGCTCTTCCATCTTATCTCAGATTTATAAACCTTTGCAGCCCCATTTGTACGCAAGGCTTTGGAGTAACTGGGTGCTTCTCCACTCCAGTTCTCCTTGTGAAGTACCCCTGGGTGGTAGCTAAGCTGCTGCTTCCTCGTGTTCCCTTTTCTCCAACTTCTTTCCCACAATGCTGCCTTTAAAATCCACATTTTATTTACTCAACGATTGCAGAAACCTCCCCAAGAGCTCACTAAGGATATTTTCAAAAATATTTCAACAATTCTGAACTGGTAGGATAACAATTAAAATTAAGTAATCTGTAATTACTTCTTCCTCCTCTTTTTCCTCTTCCCCCATCCTTTTCCTTCTCCCCACTTCTTTCTCCTCTTCCATCTCCTCCCCTTCCTCCCCCATGTCCTCCTCCCCCTCCTCCCCATCCTTCTATTCTTCCTCTTCCTCTTCCATCTCCGGTTGCTGCTCTTCCTCCTCCCCTCCTCCTCCTCTTTCTCCTTTCCCATTTGAAAATGTCAAAGGCTTCTTGACATGCTCTGGCCATGGACATGGAACATATTTTCTCATTAGGTTAATTAATGGCTCTGCTTGGGTGGCATAATTTGGTGTAAGTTTCCTTTTAGAATTCTGTCATAACTAAAAAGGATCTTATTTTTGTTATGTTTTGTGGTGTCTTTAAATTTTTATGACCTCTACTTTGTTTAGTCTGTGTGTAATCCTTCTTTTGAAACCTAATGTCCTAGAAAATTTATAGTTTTTCTCTCAAAACCATCACGTTTTTACATTTTACAGTGATCCCTGTTTCCCTGGTTCCCGCTAGAACTTCATTTAAGTCTTTAAGGTGTGATTCGCAGCTAAGGGAATTTATGATACATCGGCAGCATAAACTCCCCAGGTGCAATGTATTAAACTTGACAAGATGCTGTTCATTAATCTCTGAAATACAGCCAGGTGTGATGTAGTGAAGGGTGGCTTCCAACTCAGCAGCTGAAGAAGGCCAAGCTGCCCCACTGGAGAGGATTCCTTCCCATAGCTGCCAAGGCTGCCTGGGTGGGGATGGAGAGGGCCAAAGAGCTTTCCTTTGCCAACCATGGTGTTCCCTGTCTTTGCTGGCTCTCCTACAGCTCCAAAGCTTTTCTCATCTTTCCACACATTTGGGGATTCAACAAATGTTTATTGAGAACCTACTATGTGCCAGGAACCAGGTGGGCTTGGAAAGGTGATAGTGGCAAAACAGACACCATTTCTTATCCTGCATTTCTTATTCATATTCCGTGTCTAGCTATGAACAGGGGCTCCAACGCACCCCTATTCCATACTACCTCTTCTATGCCTGTAAGCCTGTATGAAGCTTTGATGCTAGCTGACTCCCATCACCTGTGAAGATGGTAGTTCTGCCTGCAAAACCCAGAGCTAGAGGTTGGTCCATGACACCATCAAAGAGGAACAGGGAAAAGTGACTAGGAACAATCACTTCTCAGTCAGATAGAGCAAAGTCCAGATGAAAGACGATACCTCTTTAAAAAAATATGTGCATCTTTCCCTGGGGCCTTCTGTTTGCTGATATGCAGTGACAAATTAATGCAGTGTGAGATCCTGAACTGAGTCCAGAGACAGAAAAGTGACAGGAATAAGAAGCAGATGAAGCCTGCCAAATGGCTAGAGTTTCTTTATGAGCATTAGTGCCTTAGATGTCACAATGTGCTATCGTAATGCAGATGCTAAAACTGGAAGAGCAGGTGAGGTTTATTTCATTCTCTATTATCTTTTCTATAATTCTGAAATTACTCCAAAAACAAAACAGTTGTTTAAAATGTTGTTTATAAAGAAGGATTCATGGAATTTTTTAAATTTTTTTTCATTTTATGTGTATGAGTGTTTGCCTACATGTATGTATGTATACTGCATGCATATCTGGTATGCACAGAAGCCAGAAGAGAGCAACAGATCCTCTAGAACTGGATTCACAGACATAAGCTGCTATGTGAAGGGCAGGTCTGAGGCCAAACCTGGGTTCTCTGCAAGAGCAGCAAGTGCTTTTAACTACTGAGCCATCTCTCCAGCTTCCAAAGAATGAATTTTTAAAGTTACTATTTTTTAAAGCAAATGGTGAGCATAAGAAAATGGTGTTGCCCCTGGTGACAAGCTACACATCTTGAACATCTTTCTTAGAACTCTGGCAATATGGATCTGGAAACCTCAAGCCCCCAAACAGATATTTCTTTTTGTTTTAATTGGATATTTTATTTACATTTCAGATGTTATCCCCTTACCCCATTTCTGCCCCAGGAACCCCCTATTCCATCCCACCTCCTCCTGCTTCTATGAGGATGTGCCCCACCTACCCCCCCACTCCCACCTCCCCACCCTCGAATCCCCCCACACTGGGGCATACAGCCTTCATGGGACCAAGGATCTCCTCTCCCATCTATGCCCGACAAGGCCATCCTCCCCTACATATACAGCTGGGGCCATGGGTCCCTCCCTATACACTCCCAGGCTAGTGGTTTAGACTCTGGGAGCTCTGGTTAGTTGGTATTGTTGCTCTCCTCATGGGGCCACAAACCCTTTCAGCTCCTTCATTCTTCTCTCTAACTCCTCCATTGGGAACCCCTTGATCAGTTCTATGGTTAGTTGTGAGCATCCGCCTCTGAATATGTCAGACTCTGGAAGACCTCTAAGGAGACAGCTATATCAGGCTCTTGTCAGCATGCACTTCCTGACATCCACATCAGTATCTACCTTTGGTGACTGCACATGGGATGGATACCCAGGTGGAATGGTCTCCAGACGGCCCTTCCTTCAGGTTCTATCCCACACTTTGTCTCAATATTTGCTCCCTTGAGTATTTTGTTACTCCTTCTAAGAAGGACTGAAGCACCCACACTTGGTCTTCCTTCTTCATGGGCTTCTTGTGGTCTGTAAGTTGAACCTTGGCTATTTCAAGCTTCTGGACTAATATCCATTTATCAGTCAGTGCATACCATGTGTGTACTTTTGTGATTGGGTTACCTCACTCAGGATAATATTTTCTAGTTCCATCCATTTACCTAAGAATTTCTCGAATTGTTTTTAATAGCTGAGTGATATTCCATTGTGTAAATGTACCACACTTTTTGTATCCATTCCTCTGTTGAAGGACATCTGGTTTCTTTCCAGCTTCTGGATATTATAAATAAGGCTGCTATGAACATAGTGGAGCATGTGTCCTTGTTATATATTGGAGCATTTTCTGGGTATATGCCCAGGAGTGGCATAGCTGAGTCCTCAGGTCCAACTTTCTGAGGAACCGCCAGATTTCCAGAGTGGTTGTACCAGCTTGCAATCCCACCAACAATGGAGTAGTGTTCTTCTTTCTCCACATCCTTGCCAGCATCTACTATCACCTGAATTTTTGATCTTAGCCATTCTGACTGGTGTGAGGTGGAATCTCAGGGTTGTTTTGATTTGCATTTCCCTGATGACTAAGGATGTTGAACATTTCTTTAGGTGCTTCTCGGTCATTTGGTTTCCTCAGTTGAGAATTCTTTGTTTAGCTCTATACCCCATTTTTAATAGGCTTATTTGGTTGTCTGGAGTCTAATTTCTTGAGTTCTTTATATATATTGGAATTTTAGCCCTCTATCAGATGTAGGATTGGTAAAGATCTTTTCCCAATCTGTTGGTTGCCGTTTTGTCCTATTGTCAGTGTCCTTTGCCTTACAGAAGCTTTGCAAATGAGGTCCCATTTGTCAATTATTGATCTTAGAGCATAAGCCATTGGTGTTCTGTTCAGGAACTTTTCTCCTGTGCCTAAGTATTCAAGGTTCTTCTCCATCTTCTTTTCTCTTAGTTTCAGTGTATCTGGTTTTATGTGAAGATCTTTTATCCACTTGGACTTGAGCTTTATACAAGGAGATAAGAATGGATTGATTTGCATTCTTCTAAATGCTGACCTCCAGTTGAACCAGCACCATTTGTTGAAAATGCTGTTCTTTATTCACTGGATGGTTTTAGCTCCTTTGTTGAAGATCAAGTGACCATAGGTGTGTGAGTTCATTTCTGGATCTTCATTCCTATTCCATTGATCTTCCTGCCTGTATCTCTACCAATACCGTGCAGTTTTTATCACTACTGCTCTGTAGTACAGTTTGAGGTCAGGGATGGTGATTCCCCCAGAAGTTCTTTTATTGTTGAGAATAGTTCTTGATATCCTGGGTTTTTTGTTATTCCAAATGAATTTGCAAATTGCTCTTTCTATCTCTATGAAGAATTGATTTGAAATTTTGATGGGGATTGCATTGAACCTGTAGATTGCTTTTGGCAAGATGACCATTTTTATTATATTAATCCTGCCAATCCACTAGCATGGGAGATCTTTTCATCTCCTGAGATCTTCTTTGAATTTTTTCTTCAGAGACTTGAAGTTCTTGTCATACAGATCTTTCACTTGCTTGGTTAGATTCACACCAAGGTATTTTATGTTATTTGTGGCTATTGTGAAGGGTGTCATTTCCCTAATTTCTTTCTCAGCCCGTTTATCCTCCAAGTAAAGAAAGGCTACTGATTTGTTTGAGTGGATTTTATAACAGATATTTCAAAAATGACAATATTTCCCATAAGACTTTCCCCTCTCCCCATCTTCCACACTACTTGAAGTTGGTCGTAATACTTCCTGTGTGTGGAAAAACACATGAATATGAATAGAAGAACCATCACTCTCAAGTTAAAGGAGAAATACCTGTCAAATCATTTCTCTTGTTTTCAAGACCATATCATCTCACCCCACCTCTCAATTTCTCTTCCCCCCCCCAATCTTTTCAGGCAGATAGAAGTGGTGCTGAAAGCAATATTTTCTTAACTAGCTGAATATTTAAAGACTGGCTCTGAAAACCAAGTGCAAAGCTCTGAAGAAACTGTTGCCTACAACAGGAACTTCATCAAAAGAGCAGAATTAGCTTTTCAACATCCAAATGGTGCCTCTTTTAAGATGAAAATTTATGCCCATCAATGGAAATGGGTCACAGAATTAGACTAGTAGAGACGGGAGGATTCTTAGAGTTCATCAAACGTCATTTTATCTTCTTACAGATGGAAAAAGAAAAGGAGGCGTACGTTTGTGTTTTATTCAAGGCTTTAATGGCTAAGCTCATAACCAGATACCAGATACCAGATACCAGATACCAGATACCATATACCAGATACCAGATACCATATACCAGATACCAGATACCTGCTCCTCCCTCAAATACAGTGACCTGCCTTCCTCAGCCTAGGACCTGGGGATTTTAATATGACTGCTGCAGAGCTTGCATTTGGACTGAAGAAATGAGCAGCTCTTTCAGAGAACCCACAATAGGTATCTCACACTGTCCTGCTCCTCCAGTTTCAGGGACTCTGACACCCTATTCTGGCCTCCATGGGCACATGCACATATGTGCACATACACACAGAAGATACACAGATACACACATAAAAATAAAGTAAATCTTTACATTTTTCTTTGTGCTTTATACCTCCTTTACATTGAATGAATACTATGACAGGCAGGCACTGGGAAGTCCCATGAATACACATTGGTAATCATGGTGCTGTTAGCTGTTACTACCATCTACACTGGGCTATAGAAAGGATGTATGCAAACGTTACATCTGCCTTGGGCAGAATGGTGGTTTTCACAAGCTAGAACTGTATTGTTTTATCTTTTCAGGTTCCACTGCTTTCTCCTAAGGTACTCGGTTCTCTCCAAGAATCTGCTTTTGAAGATTCTTTTCCTTCTCTGGGACTCTCACTCTCTTTTGAAACTATATGCCAGCCAACAAGAAGGACTCATTGAAGACCAGGGCCCAGGCTGCTAGAAAGGCTCTGTAAACGGGAAGTGAAACCACAGCACCACAAGCATGGGCCAAGAGTAACAGATCCAGCCAGCCTTAGCTCGCTCTTGACGTCTCAGCAACTAATGCTTCTCATGTCTTTCCTTGCAAAGGAAAAGGCAGCAGGGGATGCCAGACAAATCAGACCATGGGAAAAATAACACCTTCAAACTCAAGGCAAAATTCTCAGTGCCAGTCTGTGCACAGATGCCCCATCCGGTATTGTTTGGCTCAAACACAACTCTTGGAACAAGATGCAGAACACAGGTTGGAGAGAAGATGTTGGCCAGAGATGATTGGTGATTTTTTTTCTAAATTTGTACTTGTACAGCCTAAGAAATCTTGCTGTGATTCAGTCTTCTACAACAATCCAAGCAAATCCATATAAGCAATATTTCCACAAATGACTTTAAGAGATAAATCTTCTGGTTTCCCACAAATCATTTTAATTACTTACTCCTCAGTTCTGCTGGTATGTACACTTATCATTAAGTGGTAGAAAAATGGCAAATTCAAAATTCAGTGTTTCAGTTTTTGCCCCAGGGAGAAATTGCAGGAGGGGGGTGTCCCAGGCTGGAAAGACCATTCTTGATTGTGCTTCTAATTCCTCCTGGGCACTTCCTGTCTTTGTAGCTGTTCTTCTGGCTCCTTTGTAGGTTCTTTCTTACACACTTCTCCACCCTTTCAACCCCCTAACACTAGCTAGGAAAGAAAAAAGCATAGAAGGGAAAAGGGAGCCATTTATCATTGGATGACTTCCTGCTGATTAGCAGTGACAAATTCCTTGGGACAAGTTTGATCTTCCTGTCAGGGTATCTAATTTCTTCTTGATGTTGTTTCCTCTTTGTGTATGACTATTTAGCAAACTCAACCAACAACCTACCAACTAACAACCCACACCCCCTCTCAGGGCCATCTGAAAAGTCCCCAGAATTTGCAGAAACTAGCTGAAGCCGGCAAAATCACTCCTCTGCTAGAGCATGAGGCAAATCATAGTCAGCTGCTGTGACGATCTGAAGCAGCCCACACCTGGGATTAAAATGAAAACATATTCATATAATATTTCTGCATTTAAAAAAAAGATACCAATATTCTCACTGTAATCTTCCTAATCAGAAGGAATGCACTGGAGGACAAGGACAAGGAAAACTTCCCCATCTTCCTGATGATGCTGGCTTTTGTCTTTCTTGTCAACCAAAAGAAGCAACTAAGAGGAGAAAAAAGAAAATCCTCCAGCTGAAATAGACGTTTGGATTCAAGTCAAGAGGCCTGGATTTTCATCTATGTTCTACCACGAGCTCAGTATGTGTCATCTTCAGTATGTGTCAAGCTCCTAATAGCCAACAACATGTTCTTATAATAACATGGATAGCCTTTCCAGACTTAATATTCTGACTTTACTAACACTGACATTAGATTCCTATCAAGTAATCAGGAATCCCTTCAAACATGGTTATCACATTTGCAGAAAAAGCACAAGAGATATTTCAAGAGATGGGTCCCATGGTGGTTTCAATACGAATGACCCCCATAAGTGCATATATTTGAATGCCTTGCTGGAGGAAGTGTGTCACTTGGGGTAGAGTTTGAGGTTTCAAAGGCTCAAGCCAGGCCCAGTCTCTCTCTCTCTCTCTCTCTCTCTCTCTCTCTCTCTCTCTCTCTCTCTTTCTCTCTCTCTCTCTCGCTCTGTCTCTCAGTCTCTCTATCTCCCTCTCTCCTCTCTCCTCTTTCTCTCCTCCTCTCTGCCTACAGATCTAGATGTAGAAAGATGTCGAACTCACAGCTACTCCTCCAGCACCATGTCTGCTTGTGTGCTGCCACGCTGATCATGAACTAAATGTCAGAAAAGCTGTGAGAAAACCCCAGGTAAACACTTTCTTTTCTAAGAGTTGCCTTGATGCCTCTGCACAGCAATAAAATAGTGACTACGAAGGTGCTAGAGTAGGTGTATGACCGTGGGAAAACAATCCTCCACATTAGAACATCACTTATGTTTCCAGTATTTTCCACTCACAACATTGTCTTTCCTGCTGCTTTTTATACTCTATGATTTCTCCCAGGAAAGAGAGCAACCAGCAGAAAACTCAAACATCCCCAGAAACGTCATTAGCATCAGCATTGACTGAGTTAAACTAGAGGATAAAAACACATGGCCTTGTGGCTAATCCTTGTTTTGAAAGATGCTACATGGGTTGTGGAAGGATGTTGTACCTTGCTACTAAGGTTGTAGTCTACCATGTCTGCATAACTTTCCTGAGCTCAGTATAAAATGGAGGACTCCCTTTTCTTAGCTAGGCTTCCTCTCTGCGTGATCTAGGGAGCCCCAGATCTTCTACCGGAGATATGCCATGTAATTCTTGGTGAAATTACAGGTTTAACTTCCTGGAATGCCTCTCCATGCAAATGAGGTATCCCCAGAACCTTAAACCTCAGCCAATGAAATGTCACCCTAAGAAGAACCACTTCCCACTCTCCAGGGTTCGTATATAAAGCCCTTGATTAATCCTGAATAAAGTGTATGTGCTCAGGCTGTTTTGTTGACTATCATCTAAGAGAGCTGTAACACTTAAGCACTGTAACAAAAAAAAAATCGGAGACCGCTTCCCACCCCAGCAGTCACTGCTAGACCAGAATCCTGCTGAATCACAATTCCCGGACTTCCCTCCACCCCTTCCAGCCCGGTGTGTGTGCATCGGGGCCTGGACACCTCAAGGGAAATCGTGGATCGTGGAACTTGGCTGTACTCCACCCTTCTGCATGTAGTGTGCAGCAGCGCCTGGACATCCCAAGGGAAGAAGCAATAAATGGAACCACAGAAAGAAAGTAGCGCACTCTGAGCACGCACTTGGCGTCTGAGCGAATGCCTTCTGTCTAATCCTCTATCAGGCATCTAATCACCCAAGGTTACTGTTTCCCTTTGACACATAGTGGGAACCAAGGCACAAAGGTGTTTGAACCTGTCCACAAAGTTATATGCAAACTCACATAGTGGGACAAATTTAAACCAACTACACCCAGTTCCAAAATCTCTCCTTCACATGTCACCGGGTTTATAATTTTTTCTCTGGACAAAGTACATACAGGGTCATGTACACACAACAATTTTTTTTAAACTGTCACACAAAGACTATCCAGTGTGATGAGTACTAACATAAATTCAAAATAAGAGAGAGAATATTCATAAGTTGCATGCACATATACAAGTTTGTGTGCCTGTTAGTGTATGACAGAGGCCAGAGGTTAGCTAAACTAAAAATGTCTTCCACTGTTGCTCTCTACCTGTACTTTTTGAAGCAGGGTCCTTCAGTGAATCTGAAGCTGCTCATTACAACTAGGTGGCTGGCCAGCAAGTCTCTGATAACTTTCTGTCTCCACCCAATACACAGGTCACCTTGCCCGAATTTTACTTGGGTGACTGGGATCCAAACTTCGATCTTCATGCTTACACAGAATCCCTTTATTACCCATGAAGCCGTCTCTCCAGACCCTATTCATAACTTCATGAGTCAATGAATGTATGCTCTTCCTGGTGGAAGGTACAACCAGTGATTAAAAAGTAATAGCACCATTACCATCGGATTGAACAGACTTTTTGCTAGTTATATTTTTCCAATAGCATTTCTTTACCTACCCAGAAGTCAATCTAGAATGCTTCTAGGCCAAGAGAGGCAGGAGGGAAGTGAAAGACTATCAGGATAAGGGGGTCAAAGTCAGGTGTTATACATCTTATATCTCATAAATGTAAGAGCCAGCAAAGTGAGATTCAGAGACACCCCTCCCCATGGCTTTGTTTTCATCTGTGAGAGGGTCTTTAGCATTTCCTGGCTGGGATTAAACTCCTTAAACACCCTCTCATTCCCTTCATGTCCACACAAGCACACCGCTGTTACTTTCCGTGCCCTTCTTGCAGAAGGGAGGGCTCTGGGGGATAGGAGGCCAGAGGAGACTCCAGGTGTCCTGCTCCACTGGGATCAGAACAGCTTAAGTCTCAAGTCACCACTGCTCACCTCTTTATTCACATTGTCTTGTCACTCTTGCTGACAGGCACGCCTCGCTCTTTTTGCTGCCTTCGTGGGAGGTGCTTACAAAGAAAAGCACCTGTCCATGAAAGGCAGACATTTACAGGAGTGGCTGGGCAGACAACTAATCACATTTGGGAAGTTTCTGAGCCTGAGCTTTTCCAACAGCTGTATCTATGCTATACACAGGCTTCTGCGAGGTTTGGTGTTGAGAGAAATATGCTAGCTTGTCTTTGCCTTGGAAACACATCTGAAAACCTGCCACAGTCTACAGCAAGTGAAGCAAAGGTAAACATTTTATAGACTTGGAATTCTAGGCCTCCTCCCCTAAGGAAGGTTAAAGCATACTGGTTAAATGAAAAGTTTGGCTGAAACTAGATTCTTCTCTAAACACAAAAGAAGATTATAATTTCAAGCGTTTTTCCTCCTTGGATTTAGTCATGAATATTAAGTATTGGTACCCAAGTGCCAGAGTGACAAACCAAAGTAGAGACCACCCATCAACTTAATTCCAAAGGATTATTTCATGTAACTCAAGCTCCGCTTACCCGAGAGTGACGAGAGTGACGCTGCTCACACTGCCTGAAGAGAACCTAAAAGGCTTTATGGCAGCTCCACCTAGCCCTTTTTGCATCAGTCTGTTTTCAGATAGATGGGAAAATATTTTCCACTTGAATTTGATGACACAATTTCCACAGTATCTTGCCTAATCTTCGATTCATCAAGATCACCTCAAATGTCACTCACATGGAATCATGATCATTTTTCATTATCACGAAAATTTAGAAAAGAAACATCCTCTGGATTTGGTGATCCACAGATGCGTGGAAGCCATTCACTTTCTCTCAGTTTTAGTCCTTGCTCCCACCTGAAAGTCATTTCTTTTACTTCCTTTTGACCCTTCTTACTTCACCAGAGCCAGACACCCCAACCCTCTCAGAGGAGTGCTGCCTCCTCCCTGGCCACTGCACATGGAAAGGAAAGATTCTAGCTTTTGTCATTCCAAAGCTGAGACTGTGTATCTTCTTCCTCCTGAAAACAAGAAAACTCAGATGTTGAATCAGCTCTGTGACTGAGGGGTGGGGGTGGGGCACAGAATGCCCGGAGTGGAAATGCATCCTCAGTGCATTGTTGTTTGTCTGGAGAAATAAACACCGTTCAGAAGAGGAATGTGGAGTAAGGTAACCCTAGAACCCAGGGGCAGGAGAAAGCTTAACAGCTTGATCTGTGGCAAATGTTCACAGCTGTAAATGTTTGACTTTCTGGACGTATTGTACAGTTGCTTAAGTCTTGCCACCTAGTGGAAGAAGGCAATCGAGTAGACCTCAGGTAGCCTGTCGGATTTGGGGAAAGCCCTTTGAGAAAAACAGCTCCCGTACCAAGAAAACATCTAGAAAGCCAATTGCATTAGCTTTGGAAATGTCAAGATTAATAAAAAGGGGACACTTCACGTGTACTTGTTCAAGTACCTCCCATACAGGACAAGAAGGATGAGTTCAAGTCCAGGGAGGTATGGGTGGAATCCCCAGACAGCTTGTGGCAATCCTTTTATCCATTTGCTTTGGTTGACAGGTTTCAAAACGGATTCGTCCGTGTTCAGAATGAAGTCATTTCTATAAGCTTCCCTGTGAAGGGGCCTCCACTGGGAACTTAATTAATATCCCAAAGGCTCAACAGGAGGACAACGTGTAAACAGGAATTCTTTACTAGGCTAAGGAAATATCGTGTGTGAATAAGAAGGTGGGTCATGAGTGGTCAGACCTCATGGATGGCCACTATGTTTCTGAACAAACTTCATAATGAGTTGGGCAAAAGAAGTTTCAGAAAGCCTTTTCACAAAACTCTGTTCTTGACTGAACTACAGTGCCTGCTTGATCCCAGTAACACTAGCAGATGTCAAATCCTTGGTGGCCTAAAGGAAAAAATTTGCTTCCCTACCTGCCCAGCTGGGACACACCAGCATCTGTCATGGACAAAATCAGAACGGGTGTGTGGTTTCTGCTTACAGAGAATGAACATTTTCCTATGCTATGGAGCCACTAAATACACCTGGGGTATGTCAAAGGATACTTTGTATTCTTCTGTATCCATAGGTTAGTGCACATGGTGCTAAACAAATGCCTACTGGCTCATTCTAAAAGCCCAGGCTATTTAAAAGGAATTACCATTTCCTTCCAGTGGAGCAATGAGCATAGACTCCACTACTTGTGTCCTCTCTTCCAGGCCCTAACTGCTGGCAGATACTGGGGATAAATCATCTGCATGAACATGTGTAAGGCTTGACATTAACAAGCATAAATTACTTCGAAAGGAGTTTGGAAAGACAACCTTCCCATTCAATATTCAAGAATTATACCCTGTGCATTTTTCCAAACTTCCCGTTTATTTGTTCAGCTTTTTAAAACAAACGCCATTATTTACAGAGCCAGATTTGATTTCACAAAGAATTTATTTCACAATTGCAGGCCAAAGTGCTTTTCATAATTTAATTATTAGTATTGCTACATTCAAGGCATTCAAGAAGGGTTTTTCCATCCATCTTACAGAATAATAATTTCCTAAATGCGTTTTTAAACAATAGCGCCTTTAAAACTCATTCAACAGAAGAACTATATTATTTCTGAGGACTGTGAAATGGGTTATAAACAAAGGGGAAATATTGTTTTATCGCTTTGTCTGTCATTCCTAATGGTTTTCCTGATGACTCCTGTGGCTCCATGATCTTCTTTCTCAAGTAAATTCATGAGAAACCAGTAAGTGAACTTGAGATGTGTCCAGTAAGAAGTACTAACGAGAGCCCTTCAGAGTGAAATCAAAGGACTTAGGAGCTGAAGTGTGCATGACGGAAAAAGGGGCACTTGGTCCTAGCAATTGTTCAGGTCAAGATAAGGACATAATGAGTAAATCTTGACATAGTTTCTATTGATTCAGAAGACAGCTGCATAAATAACAATTTGAAACATATGTCAATAGCTATGCAATGCCGCTGTCAACTACATAAATAATCATGCAAGTCAAATAAACAGGGATAGGGGCAAAATGTTTGTGCATGGGCTGGAGAGACTGCTCTGTGATTATAGCACTGGCTGCTCTTCCAGAGGACCTGAGTCAATTCCCAGTAATTGCATGGTGGCTCACAACCATCTTTAATGGGATCTGATGCCCTCTTCTGGTATATCTGAAAAATAGCTACGGTGTATTACTATACATAGAGTAAATAAATAATCTAAAGAAAAGTTTGTGTACAACTGATATTAACTTGAGATTATTCTAAAATATATTGTTATACTCTAGTGGTTTCCCAAGGAAATTCCTAAGAATATAGTTAAAGAAATTGTGAGGGCATTCAAATGATATACCAGAAAATATGTGTTTTATTTAGCACAAAAGAAAGGAGGAATAAGACAAAAGAGGAATTTAAAAGCTTTGAGACATACAAGAAACAGCAAAATGTAGTTGCAAAATATTAGTGACTTCATTAAATGTAAATGAATTTAACATTCCAGTTGAAATACAGAAACTGGAAGAGTAAAAGTTTTATAAATGCAACAAGATGCTATCTATAAAAACACATGTAGGGACCAGCAAGAGGCTCAGCAGTAAAGGCACTGGTTGTGCAAGTTTGACAATGTTGTCCAGTCCCTAAAACCCACATAACGGTGAGAGAAGAGAACCAGTTCTACAAAAGTTGTCCTCTAGCCTCCACTCCCACACTCTGTCATGCATGTGTCCTCACCCACATACACACGCAGCACACACACACACACACATTTTTAAAAAGTTAAAATTTAAGATGCAATTTAGTTGAAAGTAAAAACCATGAAGATAAAGCACCATTCAATTAACACATGTATGTTCTTAACTAGAGGACACCAAAAGACGCGGAGCAATGACTGATGGGATTGAGGGGAGAGAGGGGAGGGGGAATTCAACAACTGATGGGATTGAGGAGAGAGAGGGGAGGGGGGTTCAATAATGATAGCTGTGTGTTCCATACTCCACTTTCATTAAAACAATAAAATCAAGTACAACATTATAGGCAGCAACATCTCAGATCTACAGAACTCTCCATCCAATAAGAATTCATGTTCCTGACTGCATATGCAAATAAATGTCTAGATTAGATTTACTGGATTAGGCTTATAAGCAATTATATGGTACGGGGAAGGCCATATAAAGTCCCACTCCTTCTTGAGGAGCTATTGGCAGTTAATGGTTGCTGGGCAACAGAGTGAAGCAGGTAGGGAAGACATTTTTTTTCAGTGGTGTAACCACTCAAATTCTCATAGTCCTTTATACTCCTTCAAATATCCTCTCACTCATACAACACACACACACACACACACACACACACACACACACACACACATGCACACACACACACACACAAAACCTCTTTGGGCCAATAAAAATAAGCAAACAAACAAATAAATAAATGATAAGATGAGGGATTAGCTGGGAAGAGGTAGGGGATTCACTGGAATGAAAGGAGAGCAATGGGGGAGGGGCAATAGAAGGTGGATATGACCAAAATGCTTGATGTACTGTATGAAAATGTAATTACAAACCTATTATTATTTATAATTACTATGTGCTAATAAAGTTAATTTAAAATGAGGAGAAAAGTCAAGTACCAGCATGCCTTCTCTCGCCCTTACCCCCACACCCCTCTGCTTTTTGATTACAGGTGGAATGTGACCTTCGACCTCAAGCTCTGTCATGCCTTCCCTACCATGACAGACTGGATCCTCAATCTGTGAGCCAAGGTAACCCTTTCTTCAACTGCTTCTATCAAATATTTTGCCACAGCAATAAGAAAAGCAACTAGTTGCAACAGAGGTAGGCGACATAACTATTAAAGGATGAGACTAGACTATGGTGTATTTATACGTCAACAGAATTATATTTAACTAGCTCCATGATGAATGAATCGGGCACATGGACAACATGGATGAATCTTACATGAAGTTATGAGTCACTATGCTGTATGACAGATCTTACATGGTTCTTCTTCGGTAGTTGGGATGTCAAATCCATAGGCAGGAAGTAGAGAAGTGACTAGTAGGAGCTATGGGAAAGAATGTAATAGGGCCTTCTGTTTAATGAGTACAGGGATTCTGTTGCAGTGAAGAAACCCTACACAGGATAGTTATATGACTGTGCAATAGTGTGGATGCACCAAACACCACTGCCTGCTTACTTATACTTAAGTACTGCATGCTTAAGATGGCCAAAATGTCAACCTTTATAGTGAGCTTATTTTAACATAATTATAAAGAAAGAAGTAGTATGCTAAAACTTTTAAAAACTTGGGAGAAAATTAAGAGCACTATATATCTTATTGGTCACTGTACAGAAGTGCCAATCAAGCAACCTGAGAAAAGGTAATGGATGGATGGTGTAACTAAAGTTTGATCCCAGGGATCAAACACAGCATCCTTGTCCCACCCTTGCCCAACCTTCCTGTTCAGCTGCTTCATTCTCAGGCCAGTTCTCCTTGCTTGGTACTTGAGATAACGACTAGAACCTTCTACCTTTGTTGCGCTCACAGCCGTGACTCCTACAGTAAAAGAGCTTCCTTCAGTCAACGGTCTGGGGAAGGGCTTGTTCTATATGACTTGGGGACTAGAACCAAATATTTAGCGATGGTGATGTAACCTGATTGACCAACTCCACAAGGTAAGACAGAGGTTCAAGAGCTATAACATCTGGAACACACAGACTGAGAATGAAGGGAATGCCACAATGTCCTGTCTCCACACCTCAGCCCTCATCGCTCAGTGCAGGCAGGAGTATTTGAAGTGAGAGGTTGAGATTTTCTACCCCAAAATATCCATGGCTACAGAGGATTGTAGGTCAGACCACAGGAAGACAGAGTCCATAGGCACAGCTTTCAAATAGTCTTACATTCCGGTCCCTGCCTCAAGGTTTGGTCCTGTTGGAAACCCATATCCAGAAACATCATACATACATACACACACACACACACACACACACACACACACACACACACACACACATATAACAACTGAAGTGCCACACTATTGCCCATATATTTCACCTGAGGTAAGGGTGACATTATCAGAACATCTCCTCAGCTTCTCAGGCTCAGAGTGAATGTCATGTGTAAACTATGTACTAAAATGCTCCTAATTCATATAAATCTCAAAAAAAATGTTTTTCTGTCCAGAGAAGTATGAAATGGGGTGTGTGTGTGTGTGTGTGTGTGTGTGTGTGTGTGTGTGTGTGTTGGGTTTTTCAGGGCACCTCTAGCAGAATACCACTTGCTAAGTGGCTTCAACAATAAAAACGTGCTGTCTCCCTACGCTGGTGGCTCAAGTCAGAGTTGAAGGTGGGTTCCTTCTGGGCTTATCTCTCCCTGGGTTGTATATGCTCTTGTCTTCGTATGGCCTTCTTTCTATGTGTCTGGAGACCAATCTCCACTCTTTATAAGAATATAATTTAGGAGGATTAAAGCATACCCCAGTGGTTTTATTTTAACTTAATTACCTCATTTTAGGTTCCATTCTGAAGGAATCTCAACATAGGAAAAGCAGGAGAAACACAAACTCAGCCTCCTCAGAGCCAATACCTGCGTGTTGTGTCATGTATGCTCTTAAAGGCTAAATGCTTTATGAATACATGTTTTTCCCACTACCTTCCTTGCAGCAGGGTACAATGTGGGTTACAGATGGCATCCTTTCTTTAAATTTAAAGAGACAGCAGTCTAGGGTGAGTTCAGGCCCCTCTACCAAACTCAAGGGAACAACCATCAGCTTATTAGGAAGGAATCTGTGCACTCCCTGAGTAACAAGGCCATGTTCTTGTCAACGTTCTACCACAGTGCAGCAGTGAAAGGCACTCCAATCTGATCCTCAGTGTCCACAAGAAATACTAGCCAGCAGGGCTGGTGGTCCCCATCCCATTGTCCTGGAGGTGTGACAAGACTCTTGTGGTGTATCTGAATATCCTGTCCCATCCTCGTCTCTGGCTTAAGTGAGGACACAGGGCCTGTGGACAGTGCTGGATCCGCTTTCCTTCTCTAAATGGCTAGGGGAAATTATGGCCAGCTCCAAAGATAAGAGCATGTGCTGGTAGCAGGCTTTATAAACTCCAGGACCAATGTGGTGATTTCCAATGTTAAATTAGGAATAGATTAAGAGAGATGCTCTCTTACCCTGCCACACAAGCCAGTGTCACTAGAGAAGCTTGGTGCTGTGATGTCATGACCCGGAGCTGGAGAAAGTATTTCACTGAAGAGATGGGTGGGATGGGAAGACACATGAGTGATTAAAGAGGCAATAAAGTCCGTGCACTACCAGCCTTTCGGTTGTAGAGATCACCTCCACGCAACTCTGCACCCTTTTTTGGATGTTGATTCAGCAGTGCCATCTTTTCTTACCCCGGAAATTTCTGCCTCTCCAGGACAAACTTCCTGGCCATATTTTATGGCTCACAGAGGATGCTGAGATTTCTTACGGAGACCAAGTGACTTTGCTTTCTGGTGCAGGTCACCAGGCCACAGGGGTTGTTATTGTTGCTGCTGTTGTTTGTTAGTGGAACTTTCCCTGGGTCCCAGTCTTCCCATCTACGGCAAGCTGGGTCCTATTTTCTTTTTCCCAGATGCACTTCCAGTTGTTGTATTTTTTCAATCAGTCTCCAGATGTTGTTACTTAATCGTTTTCTTTCCAGCACATTTTATCCTTTCCTGAACTTCTGCACAGTTTCCTTTCATGCCACCTTTTCTGTCCTAGGCCATCCCAGCTGGGCAGCCCCACCGAGAGCTGATGCAGCCCCACTGAGAGCTGTGGCAGCCCAACTAAATTTAGTTGGTTCTTCTATATGCCAGCTGAGTGTGCCCCAGCTCCGAAGAGGCAAATGATGGCTGTCTGCGGGAGGATGCTTCCAGAATGAAGTCCCAGCTGATAGCCAGATGCTGCTAAAGTCTGGCCGAACATTGTTTAAAGTCCCTGAAGAGAGGAAGAATGCTTGCAGGGGTTCTGAGACTTAACCACAGTTTGTTTTAGGACTTTTTAAAAAATAATCTTTTTGTGCAAATATCAAGCCAATAAGCCAAAAATGCTTTTTAAATTGCTGTTGAACAATATAGCATTACAGTGAAGTCTTCCTTTTCTACAATTCTTTGTGCATTTGACATTATTTAGGAAAAAAAAAACCTCCTTTACATAAATTAATTTTTAATCAGTTAAAGCAGCTCTTTAAGTCCTAAATTATTGCAATTAATGAACTATTGTTCCATAAGCTCTCTCTAGACTTCACTGCATTTCAGGGTGTACTTATTATAACTGAGCTCTTTCCTTCTCATCCACCCCAATGATCTAAGTATTAACAGCTATTCTCTAACATCTATGAAATATTAAGGCAAAGTTTTCCCACCTTGGCAGCACAGACGTTGTGGCTGAGATGCTCCACTGTTGTTGAATATGACCTGAGCAGTTTAGGATGTTTCAGCATCCTTAACTTCTACACCATAGGTGCCGAGAGAAGCGACCACTGGGGTGTGAAAAACAGCAATGCCTTAATAACAAAAATGTGTTCTATCATCATGAATTCTAAACATCACCAGAGGAGCCATCATCAATGCAATAAGAAAACAAAAGCATAGGTAACAAAAAAGAAGACGAATGAACCAAATCCCAAATCAGTACAGTGAAAAGGAACAAAGAGCTGGGCAGAAATGAGCCAAATGTAAACAAACAAAAAATACAAAGAAGCAATACACAGCTGTTGCTTCTCTGAGATGAGACTGACAGCTCTTTAGCCACACCAAAGGAGAGAGAAGATCCAAAATAATAAATTATAAAAATAAATAATAAAATTGGAGATAAAAGGGGACCACTACAGCAGATGCCAATAAAACCCAAATAAATTTTGAGAGCATACCTTAAAATTTTACATTCTATTAATTTTAAAAATCTAAAATAAATAGATGCATATCTAGATTCATATGTCTGACCAAAATGAAACCAAGAGAGATAAACAACTTAAATAGATATATCACAAGCAGTGCGATTGAAGTAATAATTTAAAATCTCCTGTTTTAAAAAAGCCCAAATGAGATCACTGGTGAATTTTGCCTGACCTTCCAAAAAGAGCTAACACCAATGTTCCTCAAACTATTCCATAAAACGGAAAAGGAGGCCGCATTACTCACTCTTTTTATGAAGTTAGCACTACTTCCATTATATGAAAAGCAAAGACCAAAAAGAAAATGAAGTTACAGATCAATTTCTCTTATAAATTCAGAAGCAAAAATGCTCAACAAAATACATGCTAATTGAATTTAAGAATATATCTAACAGACAGTTCATCGTCATAATTTTTCATTACAAAAATTCACAGTTGGTTTAATATGTATAAATCAATAAATATAAATTACATAAATGTGTTCAAGGTCAGAAATTATGCAGAAATTAGGTGGTCATCTTAATGGAGGCTTTTAACAAACTACAACATTCCTTTATGCTACAAAGTCCTGAAGAAACTCAGAATAGAAGAAACATAGCTCAACACAATAAAGCTCATGTATGAGAAACATGCCAACCTCAAATAGGGGAAAGCACGAAGCATCACCCCTCATAGAAAATGAGACAAGGGTACACACTATCTCTAGATTTTGTATAGAGTTGGAAATCTTGGCTAGAGCAGCAAGACAAGACGAGAAGGAAGCAAATGTGACACAAACAGGAAAGTGGTCAGGCTAGCTTTTTCTGCTGGTGGCATGATTTTACATGTAGGAGATCCTAAAAGCATTGACGGAAAACTCTCGGAGCTGATAAGCACTTTCAACAAAGTGCCAGGGTACAAATTAGTGCATAAAAATCATTAGCCTACTAATAACAATCAAACTGAAAAGAGAAATCAAGGAAGCCATTCTATTCACAATAGCTTCCAAAAAAACAAAAAAACAAAAGCCAAACAAAACAAGAATAACAAAAAACAACCAAATGCATAAACCTAACCAAGGTGTGAAAGACCTCTAAAATAACAAACTTAAAACACTCAAGAAATAATTTAAGGAAGACATTAGAAGATGGAAAGATCTTCCCGTCTGGGCCTGAGCACTGAGCAGATCCCGGGAGGCAGCTCTGTCCCCAATCTCTAGGAATCCAGAGGAAGCAGGGCTCCCAGGTGCTCTAACCCTGGCATTATCTTAGGTAAGCAGACAACAACGCCTGCCCCAAACAGGAAGTAACTGGGACCCACAAGGACCCAGGAAGTCACTCCTGGCCCAGAGCACTGGTTCCTTCCGGTCTGGGCCTGAGCACAGAGCAGATCCCGGGAGGCAGCTCTGTCCCCAATCTCTAGGAATCCAGGGGAAGCAGGGCTCCTAGGTGTTCTAACCCTGGCATTATCTTAGGTAAGCAGACAGCAATGCCTGCCTCAAACAGGGAGTAACCTGAACCCACTAGGACCCAGGAAGTCACTCTTGGCCTGAGCAGATTTTTGGGCCTCAGCTCTTACCCCAGTAGCAACACCCACCTCACACAGTTTTGATAAAACCAAGATAATAGGAAAGACAGGCTGCAGTCAGAGACAGGGCAGGTAGCACTAAGGAGATCCAGATGGCAAAAGGCAAGCTCAAGAACATAAGCATCAGCAACCCAGGGTTCTTGGCAGCATTAGAACCTAGTTCTCCCACACAAGAAAGTCCTGAATTCCCCATAGTACTAGGAAAGCAAGATTCAGATTTAAAATCACTTCTAATGATGATGATAGAGGACTTTAAGAAGGACATAAATAACACTCTCAAAGAATTTGAGGAGAACACAGGTAGACAAGTAGAAGCCCTTAAAGTGGAAACACAAAAATCCCTTAAGGAATTACAAGAGAACACAACCAAACAGGTGAAGGAATTGAACAAAACCATTCAAGACATAAAAATGGAAGTAGAAACAATCAAGAAATCACAAAGGGAGACTACCCTGGAGATAGAAAACCTAGAAAGAAATCAGGAGTCATAGACATAAGCATCACCAACAGAATACAAGAGATAGAAGAGAGAATCTCAGGAGCAGAAGATACCATAGAAAATATTGACAAAACTGTCAAAGAAAATGCAAAATGCAAAAAGTTCTTAGCACAAAATATCCAGGAAATTCAGAACACAATGAGGAGACCAAACCTAAGGATAATAGGTATAGATGAGAGTGAAGATTCCCAACTTAAAGGGCCAATAAATATCTTCAACAAAATTATAGAAGAAAAATTCCCTAATCTAAAGAATGAGATGCCCATAAACATACAAGAAGCCTACAGAATGCCAAATAGACTAGACTAGAAAAGAAATACCTCTTGTCACATAATAATCAAAACACCAAGTGCACAAAACAAAGAAAGAATATTAAATGCAGAAGAGAAAAAGTCCAAGTAACATATAAAGGCAGACCCATCAGAATTACACCAGACTTCTCACCAGATACTATAAAAGCTAGAAGATGCTGGACAGATGTCATACAGACCCTAAGAGAACACAAATGCCAGCCCAGGCTACTATACCCAACAAAACTCTCAATTACCATAGATGGAGAAACCTAGATATTCCATGACAAAACCAAATTTATACAATATCTTTCCACAAACCCAGCATTACAAAGGATAATAACAGGAAAGCTTCAATACAAGGAGTGAAATTATACCCTAGAAAGAGCAAGAAAGTAACCCTCTTCCAACAAATCCAAAAGAAGATAGTCACACAAAGATAATTCCACTTCTAATAACAAAAATAACAGGAAGCAACAATTACTGTTGTTTAACATCTCTTAACATCAATGGACTCAATTCCCCAATTAAGACACAGGCTAATGGACTGGATACATAAACAGGACCCAGCATTTTGCTGCATACAGAAAACCCACCTCAGTGACAAAGACAGACTCTACCTTAGAATAAAAGGCTGGAAAACAATTTTTCAAGCAAATGGTCCTAAGAAACAAGCTGGAGTAGCCATTCTAAAATCTCCAGCCTGAGAACACAAATGGAGGGACTCATGGCTCCACCTGTATAGATAGTTGAGGGTGGCCTTGCAAGGCATAAGTGGAAGTGGACAGCTTTGATACCCGAAAGTTCGAATTCCCTACTGTTGGAGAATTTCAAGAGCAGGGAGGTGGGAATGAGAGGATGGTGGGAGCACATGCTCATAGTAATTGGAGGGAGGGGGGATGGGGTAAGGGGTTAGGCATCAGTGGAAATAGAGGGCCTTGGTGCTTGAATGTTTGGATTCCCTAGTGTTGGGGAATTTGAGAGCAGGGAGGTGAAAATGGGAGAATGGTGGGACTATACCCTCATAGAAACTCCCAGAATTATATGGATTAGACATGACAGAGGCAGGCCACCAAAAGACTAGATTCCAGAATTCAAACAAAAAAAATATCTTGATACTAAAATTTGTTTTGAGAGTTGTATATTGCAGAATACACAGCCTTGGTGTATCTATTCATCAAGTGAGCTGAGCAGACCTGCTTGAACCTCTGATGTCCTGGAATTCCAGCTGGATGCAGTGAAGACACAGATGAGGCTTATCAATTTACTCTTCCCCCTGCCCCTCTTCTAATATTTCAACACCCATAATCAGCTTGAAGAAGTTAATGAAGAGTGGTGCCCCTATTCCCTGGGCTTGGGGACTGAGGTGGTTAATATTGGGCTGTCTTTATACAGAAAAGTAGTGGTTTTGTTGGAACAGGGAGGATTAGCTAGCATTTATTACATAGCCATAACCTATTGGTAGAAATATGTATAATTGTTATTAAGATGAAGTTATAATTTCTTAAATGGTACAAAATTTACTTTGATTTCTAATTTAAGGTTTTCATTGGCATGAGCTTCTTATTGATATAAAGTGAGATTAATATTGTTACTCTCGTAGGCATTGTGCCTGTATAACACATTTAGGAATACAAGGCTTAGACCCAGTCCTTCTTTAAGTTTTTAAGCTGATTTGAGATGGTTAGCCTATGAGTTAAGGGCCTATAGCAAATTGATGGCTCTGAGTTTATTGTTAGGGTGTTTTCTATATTTTATTTAGCTGAGAGGAGTTAACAAACAATAGTCCAGACTGCCTTACATGGATAGTTGGTTTTCAAAACGTCAGAAGTCCACAGAATTGACGTTACAAACATTTCTGTATTAATGTCCATTTTGATTAAGAGACCTGTCTGCTCCTGACAGCTTCCTGTCTTGGATTCTAAGAAGAAATTGAGCATCTTTGGAGTTACTCCAGTTGTGGTGAGACAGCCACTAGACAAGAATTGCCTCTTTTCATCTACAGACAAACCACTGTCCAGAAAAGGACACACTTGTGAAATAGTCGACTGATTATATCTGCCAAGACGGAGTAATCAGCCTTTAATAATTCTGCATCACTTGGTCTGTCAGATGATCCTGGGCCAGAAGGCTGAAGATTGAATGCTCCAACGTTTTATAGTATAGGGACTGTCTAGGTGCTCAGTGGTCTCTATAATTTGGCTAAGTTTTAGAAGCTATGCTTTGTGCTTCCTATAATTTCAGTTAAATCAGTCATTCTGGATTTCTGACAAATTTGAAGACTTATAGTCTCATAGCCAATCCCAGCTCTTTACTTTGAGAGAAAAGGTTCGAGAGGATAGTTTTCAGCTGACATTCATTCTAAAGCCAAGAAAAAAAAGCCAGGTTCAGAATTAGTCTTTTAGTTAGGATGGACAGTCTTTTAGTTAGGAGGTTCTGTTTAGTCAACAAAATGATGGACTGGATATCAGGTCTATCTTGTACCTTACTGGTACATGTTGGTATAGTTATGTTCTAATTGTATTCTAAGAAAAAATGTTTATTTTAACAGGAGGAGCTAAGGTACGAGGAGTAAAGAGAGGAAGATAAGGAGTAAGGAGAGGAGGAGGAGAGGAGGAGCTAGGTGACAAGAGGGGGGAAACACTGAGGTGGATGTTTGTGTGTCCCCGCCAGTCAAAGATAGTTGATATATCTAGGTTGGGTATTGGGTTACACTTCTGATTGATATTGAGCATTACAAAACTTATAAAGTCTTTGATTAACATTTTTAAAAAGGTATAAAAACAAAAAGGAGAAGTGGGGGTGGGATAGGGGTTTTCTAGGGAGAGGAAATGGGAAAGTGGATGGCATCTGAAATGTATTTAAATATTCATAAAGATTTTCACATAAAAAAAAAAAGATGGAAATACCTTCCATACTCACTAAATGAAGAAGCATTTGTGGTGAAAATACTTTGTGTTTGGTTGTTTGTTTGTTTGTTTTAACAAAGGCAATGTATAAATTTGTTGTAATCACAATCAAAATTCCAATGGCTTTATTCACAGAATTTTAAATATAAAATATATATAAAGATCTTAAAAGTCACATGTACCCAAGAGACCCTGGATAACCAAAACAATCCTCATGCAAAACACTGTAGTAAAGGTATCACCATACTTGACTCCAAGTTACAATGTAGATCTGCCTTTTAAAAAGTATGATATTAACACAAAAAACAAACACAAAATTAAGTACCAACCACTTGAATTTTTATACATTTGGTTAAAAAAATCTATCTTCAACAGATGGCACTAGTAAAATTGTATATCTCTATGTAGAAGAATGAAATTAAATCTTATATCTCACCCTGCATAAAAATTAACTTTAAGTACATCTAGGGCACCTCACCATTAGACCAGACTCTCTGAGTAAACAGTCAGACTATACTTCAAGATATGAGCTTTCTAAATAGAAGTCTGACCACTAAAGGTATAAGACAATCAACATATGAGATCTCATGAAGTTTAAAAAAATGTTTGTCCAGCAAAGGAAATTGTTAACTAAGTAAAGAGATAACCTACAGAATGGGAGAAAACACTTTTCCAGCTATATGTCCAACAGAAGATTAGTATCTAGAATATATAAAGAGCTCAAGAAACTAAACATCAAGACAACAAACAGCCCACAAGAAAATAAGCCGTGTAAATGAACATAGAGTTTTCAAAAAAAGAAATACAAATGACTAATGGGCATTTTTTAAAGTGCTGAAGGCTTAGGGGAAGTACAGATTAAAGTTAGTTGGAGATTCTATCTCATTCTAGTCAGAATGGCTCATCAAAGAAAAATGAATTTGAAGGAGAGTAGGGAAAGGTATGGGGGGTGGAGGGAAAAAGGGAGAATTAAATTTTATTCTCATATATAAGCTTTAAAAGTTCACATAAGTAAGCTAAATTCCCAAACTGGAAAAAATGACCACAAATGCTAGAAAGAGTATGGGGAAAGTGAACACTCATTCTCCTTTGGGAGGAGTAGAAATTGGTACAGCCACAGTGGAAATCCGTTTGGAGGTTCCTCAAAAGGCAAAGAAGAGATCTAACATCAGACGCAGCTATACCACTCTGAGGCTGACACATCAAATCTTTTATGTTCTTCTACAGAGTTACTTGCACACGCATGCTCATTGTTGCTCCATTCACAAATTCTGGAAATGGAATCAGCCCAGACGTCTACCAACTGACAAATGTGTGGTGAAAACGTATATATGCACAATTGGACTTCATTTGCTTGTAAAGAAAAATAAAATTATAGAATTGTAGGAAAATATACAGAACTTTAAAACAGTCTACTACATAAAAGAGGCCAAGCTCCAGAGAGCATGGATTTCATGTTCACAGTCATATGTGGACCCTAGCTTCAGACTTTTAGACTTGTATGGAACTTGATGTGTCTGGAGACACCAGGAAGCTAGAAGGGGCCAGTGCAAGAAGGGAGAGGATGAGGCCATGAGGGATAGCAAAACAAATGTGACAGGAACTAGACAGGAGGAAATGCTGGGTTTAAGGGGAGAGGCATAAGAACAGAATAGGGGACCAAAACCACGAGTCTATGAAAAATCCCACTACTTTGTAAGTTCATTGAAAATATATTATAATATATTTTCAGCCTAGCCTTGTTGGCAAGTTCTAGGCCAATGGCAGACCTTGACTCAAAAGAAAATGTAGACAACACCTGAGGAACAATGCCTGAGGTTGTTCCTAGTGCACACACACACATGCAGACACACACACACACACACACACACACACACATATAACACACACATAACATGCACACACATGTATAAATGCACACACATACATATGAACACACATGTACACACCAGCGACACAACAAGAGTCTCTACTTCCTCCACTTCTGTTCAATACAGTGCTTGAAGTCTGAGCTAGAGCAGTAAGACAAGGCCCTAACAAGTCCAGCAGAAAATTCTAAGAGCTGATACACACTTTCAGAGCGTGGCAAAAATACATAAAATTAGCACAGAAGCCAATATCCTTACTATATAAAAATGACAAATATACTAACAATTAAACGAGGAAAATAATCCCATTCACAACTGCCTAAAACAAAAAACCTTACAATGCACCTAACTGGTGAAGTGAACCATCTCTTCATTAAAACTTTAACACATGGGTGAGGAAGAAACCCAGCACAATAGAAACTCTCAGGAATCTATTAAGTGATTTTAGCTAAGATCCTAGTAATTGATACAGAGCCTAAACTGGCTATCTTCTACAACCAGGTAAGAGTTCCAGTGGAGGAGTTGGGACACCAATCCAGTAAAAAACCTTCAATCTATAATTGTCCTGCCAGTGTGATGTGCTGGGGTAAAGACGGCAAAGGAATTGTGGGAGTGGCCAACCAATGACTGGTCCAGCTTGAGATCAATTTCAGTAGAGGAAGCCTACCCCTAACACTGTCTGGAGGCCCAGAAACCAAAAGCTGGATGGCCCAGATAGAATTTGGATAGGTCCAATAGGTTATGGCTATGCAATAAATGCTAGCTAATCCTCCCTGTTCCAACTAAACCACTACTTTTCCCTAGAAAGCCCAATATTAACTACCTTAGTCCCCAAGCACAGGGAACAGGGGCGCTGACTCTTCATTAACTTCTTCAAGCTGATTATGGGTGGTGAGATATTAGAAGAGGGGCAAGAGGAAGAGTAAATTGATAAGCCTCTGACTCTGTGTCTTCACTGCATCCAGATGGAATTCCAGGACATCAGAAGTTTGAGCAGGTCTTCTCAGCTTTCTTGATGAGTAGATACATTAAGGCTGTATATTCTGCAATATACAATTCTCAAAACAAATTTTAGCATCAAGATAATTTTTTTTAAAGAGGGCTGACATTTTATTAAGGATGTTGGTTCTAACAACTTTTCTTCCCCCCTCTTTTTTTTATTGGATATTATATTTACATTTCAGATTTTATGCCATTACCCAATTCACCCCACCACCCCGGAACCCCTTATCCCATCCCCACTCCTCCTGCATCTATGAGGGTGTGCCCCCACCTATCCCTCACTCTCCTTCCCCACCCTCAGATTCCCCCACACACACACTCAGTGTTCAGCTTTCATGGGAGCAAAGATCTCCTCTCCCACCTTTGCCCAACAAGGCCATCCCCCCCTACATATACAGCTGGAGTCATGGGTTCCTCCCTATGTGCTCCTAGACTGATGGTTTAGACCCTGGGGAGCTCTGGTGTCAGTTCTCTCTCTGACCGGCAGACAGGAACAAAACAAGTGGGAGTTCTTCTCAACACAGTTTATTCAGGATCCTTTACAATCTCCTCTCTCGAGGCCCTCTTCCTCCAGCTCCTTAACGGCTGTCCTTTTATACCCCTGCCTGTCCCAATCAGCACCTGCCTCGTGGGCATGCCTCATTGGTGCACCTCAAACAGCCCGATTCTCATGGCAGTGAGTCTGCGCAGTAGTTCTGCCGTTGTGGCTCAGTTAGGGAAAGGCGCGCGGCAGGCAAACTGCCAAGAAGCAGCACCATTCATAAGATTTGACAGGTGCCATTCATAAGATTTGGCCCAGGCACCATTTTAGCTGGCTGTGCTGCCGCACCCGCTCCTCACACTCTGGTTGGTTGGTATTGTTGCTCTCCTCATGGGGCCACAAACCCTTTCAGCTCCTTCAGTCTTCTCTCTAACTTCTCTATTGGAAACCCTTGATCAGATCCATAGTTAGCTGTGAGTATCTGCCTCTGGGTATGTCAGACTCTGGGGGACCTCTAAGGAGACAGCCATATCAGGCTCCTGTCAGCATGTACATCCTGTCATCCATATCAGAGTCTATTTTTGGTGACTGCACATGGGATGAATACCCAGGTGGAATGGTCTCCAGACAACCTCTCCTTCAGTTTCTGTCCCACACTTTGTCACCTTATTTGCTCCCTTGGGTATTTTGTTACTCATTCTAAGACCTAGGCATCCACACTTGTTCTTTCTTCTTCATGAGCTTCATGTGGTCTGTTAGTTGAATCTTTGTTGTTTCAAACTTTTGGGCTAATATCCGCTTATCAGCGAGTAAATACCATGTGTGTTCTTTTGTGATTGGGTTAACTCACTCAGGATGATATTTTCTAGTTCCATCCATTTACCTAAGACTTTCTCGAATTCATTGTTTTTAATAGCTGAGTGATATTCCATTGTGTAAATGTACCACATTTTTTGTATCCATTCCTCTGTTGAAGGACATCTGGGTTCTTTCTAGCTTCTGGCTATTATAAATAAGGCTGCTATGGAGATAGTGGAGCATATGTCTTTGTTATATGTTGGAGCATCTTCTGGGTATATGCCCAGGAGTGGTATAGCTGGGTCCTCAGGTAGTGCTGTGTTCAATTTTCTGAGGAACCGCCAGACTGATTTCAAGAGTGGTTGTACCAGCTTGCAAACCCAACAACAATGGAGGAGTGTTCTTCTTTCTTTACATCCTCCCCAGCATCTACTATCACCTGAGTTTTTGATCTTAGCCATTCTGACTGGTGTGAGGTGGTATCTCAGGGTTGTTTTGATTTGCATTTCCTGATGACTAAGGATGCTGAACATTTCTTAAGGTGCTTCTCGGACATTCGAGTTACCTTAGTTGAGAATTCTTTGCTTAGTTCTGTACCCCATTTTTAATGGTGTTATTTTGTTGTCTGGAGTCTAATTTCTTGAGTTCTTTGTATATATTCAATACTATTCCTCTATCAGATGTAGGATTGGTAAAGATCTTTTCCCAATCTGTTGGTTGCCATTTTGTCTTGTTGACAGTGTCCTTTGCCTTACAGAAGCTTTGCAATTTTATGAGGTCTCATTTGTCAATTCTTGATCTTAGAGCATAAGCCGTTGGTGTTCTGTTCAGAAACTTTTCCCCTGTGCCTAGGTATTCGAGGGTCTACCTCACCTTCTCTTCTATTAGTTTCGGTGTATCTGGTTTTATGTGAAGGTCCTTTATCCACTTGGACTTGAGCTTTGTACAAGGGGATAAGAATGGATTAATTTGCATTCTTCTACATGCTGACCTCTAGTTGAGCCAGTACCATTTGTTGAAAATGCTGTCCTTTTTCCACTGGATGGTTTTAGCTCAGATGATCCTGGGCCAGAAGGCTGAAGATTAGATGCACCAACGTTTTGTAGTATAGGGACTGTCCAGGTGTTCAGTGGTATCTATAAATTGGCTAAGTTTTAGAAGCTATGTTTTGTGCTTCCCATAATTTCAGTTAACTCAGTCATTCTGGATTTCTGATGGAGTTGAGAACTTATAGTTTCATAGCCAATCCTGGCTATTTACTTTGAGAGAAAAGATTTGAGTGGATGGTTTTCAGCTGACATTCATGCTAAAGCCAAGAAAAAAGCCAGGTTCAGAACTAAGTGTTTTAGTTAGAAGAGATGACAGAGGTTCTGGTTAGTCAACAAAATGATGGACTGGGTATTAGGACTATCTTGTACCTCACTGGTACAAATTGGTATAATTATACTCTAATTGTATTTTGAGAGAAAAGTTTTATTTTAACAGGAAGGGTGATATGTAGGAGGAGCTAACGTGGGAGGAGTACGGAGAGGAAGAGAAGGAGTAAGGAGAGGAAGAGAAGAGGGAGAGGAGAAGCTAGGTGATGAGAGAGAGAAAGAGAGAGAAGGGGGGACATGAAGGCAGATGTTAACGCGTCTCCACCAATCAAAGACAGTTGATATATCTAGGTTGGGTATTGGGTTACACTTTTGATTGAGCATTACCAAACTTATAAAGCCTTTGATTAACATTTAAAAAAACTGTATAAAAGCAAAACGGAAAAGGGGGCATGAAATAGGGGTTTTCTGGGGAGGGAAAATGGGGAAAGGGGGTGGCATCTGAAATGTAAATAAAATATCCAATAAAAAATAAAATTAAATTAATTGCAAGGAAGAAGAAAAAAAAAGAATTTGGATAGGATCAAATACAACTCCCAATTGTCATCAAAGAGGCTTCATCCTATAACTGATGGAAACAAATACAGAGACTCATAGCCAAACATGTGTGTGTGTGTGTGTGTGTGTGTGTAGGAGCAGAGGGGTCAGGAGTTCCTGCAGAAGAGGAGGAGAAAGGACTGTCGGTGCTAGAGTGATCAATGATACCACAAGAAAGCCCACAGAATCAACAAGCCTGGACTCACAGGGACTCACTAAAACTCAAGCAACAACCAGGAAGGCTGCATGGATCTAACCTAAGCCCTCTGCATATATGATGTAGTTGTGTAGCTTGAGGTTTTTGTGGGACTCCTAACAGAGGCAGTGGGGGCTGACACTTTTGCCTGCTTTGGGGCCTTTTGTCCTTGTAATGAGTTGCTTTGTTGAGCCTTAATATGAAGAGAGGTGCCTAATCTTATTACAACATAATATGCTGTTTGGTTGATATCCAGGGGAGGGAAGCCTGCCTGCCCTTTCTGAAAGGAAACAGAGGAGGAGTAGATGAGAGGGAGGGACCTGGGAGAGGGAAGGAGGAAAAACTGTGGTTAAGATATAATATATGAGAGAATAAATTAATTTCAAAAATCTTAAAACACTGGAAAAGATAAATGAAGAAGTCACTAGAAGATAGAAAAGCTTCTCATACTCATAGATTGGCAGAATTAATTTTGTAAAGGTGGCTGTATTATCAAAAGCAATTTAGAGATTTAATGCAGTCCCCACCAGACTTCCAATGGCATTCTTCCCAGAAACAGAAAAAAAATTGGAAGACAAAAGTCCCCCAGAAAAGAAATACCGTACACTAACTAGTAAGGGTGCAAAAAGGGTTGCCTTTTCTGGGGGTCTTTTGTGTGTGTGTGTGTGTGTGTGTGTGTGTGTGTGTGTGTGTGTATATATATATATATATATATATATATATATATATATATATATGTGTGTGTGTGTGTGTGTGTGTGTGTGTGTGTGTGTGTGTGTGCGTGTGTATGTGTATCGGTGAGAATTAACTGGTCTAACCACTATGGAAGTTGGTATGGTGTTTTCCAAAAATACTAGATCTACCACATTCTGCTTTTGGGTATTTACTTACCAAAGAATTTCAAGTCAACACATCACAGAGATACTTGTACACCACAGTAATCAAGCTATGGTCACACTGTAGGTTTTCATCAGCAAAGAAACAGATAAAGATGTGGTAAAAATATACAAGAAAAGTTTCAGCCACAAAGAACAAGGAAAGTATGTCATCCCCAGAAGACTAAATAAATGAATGGCTCAGAAAGGTAAGCATCATGTACTTCTCTCATTGGTGGTGCCTAGATTTTATATCACTCATAAAATAAAATACAAACACATACTATGGAGGTAAGAAACTGTGGACAAATGAAAGCTAGCAGGAAAAAGAGGATGGGGGAAGAGAATGCAGGCGAGTTGGTGGGAAGAAACACTGAAAGTACATTATATACGTCTATGAAAACATTCCTGTGTCATACAGTATCAGATAAATATGATAAATATGTGTGCCAATAAAAAAGTAAGGTGAGCTTCTTATCAGAAACCGTAAGAAGCAGAAAACAGTGAAATAACAAATACAGCATGCTGTAGACAAATAGAAGTAAAAACCAATCAGTTGCTCTCGGGGTTGGGGGGTGGCTGCAGTAAAGTGCCTGCTGTATAAACATGATCCCCAGAACTTGCTAAAAGCGGGGCATGGTGGTGTGCACCTAGAACCCCAGTACTAAGGGGGCCGTGACAGGTGGGTCCTCAGGCTTGTTGGCCAGTTGATCTGGCTGAAATATGAGCATCAAGTGCAGTGAGAGACCCTGTCTCTAAAAATAAAACAAGACTCAATAAAAGAAAGGCACCTCCTGTCAATCTCTGGGCTCCACATATATCTGCTCGCATGGACAAGTGTACTCACATACGTGCGTGCACTGTAAATAAATGCAAATATTTTAAATAAATAAAACAATTTTAAATATTTAGAATTATGCATCCAGTATGCTTCAAAAACCAAGGCAAAATAAAATGATTTCAAACAAGCTATGGGTTGGAAAACATGTCGGCAGTGGGTTTATGCGGGGAAAGAATCTGAACTCCTCTAACATTTATTTTTACAATAAATAAAAATCAAATACATATTGAAGAATTATTATAGATCAAATAAAATTAGTATAGTCCTTGCTACATCAGAGATCTAAAACATGGGACACTGTGTGCTGAGCGTGGTCTCCAGTGCAGCAGTGTTCAGAAGCAATGGGATAGTAAGGTTTCAATCTCATCCACGGGTTAAGCCTTTCTGCCTTATTATTGAATGGACTATTGAGAAGCAATGGAAACAGAAGAGGAAGCAGGCTACAGAGACCAAGGCTTCAGCTACAATCTGGTCCTCTTGTTTCTGATTCCCAGACACCATGAAATAAAAAGCTCTGTACTTCGTGATTTTGTCACCATATGCTGTCTTTTCACAGAGCCTAGGGATGGGCCCAAGCAACCATGGAATTTTTAAACCCTTCATCCATTGTTTCTCAGCAGAGAGTGAATGTATAACTCTCAAATTTAGAAATATACATATGCATGTACACTCATATACGCATATACATGTATCACATGTGTATATACATAAATGTAGCATAAATGTTTGCTAGAATAATACTTTTTCTTTTTCACATATACAGTGTTTTTCCTCCAGAATTCTCCTTTATCTCAAAATCTGTCCTGTTCAGACATTGAGTTTAACTACAAGATGCTGATTGCCAGTTTCAAAAGAATCAAATTGTAGACTTCAAAGTCAAAGGTCCCAGTGACTCAAGGCCTGAAATTTCCATCATAAACAATAGATACTAAGGAAACATAAATTAATCTTTCTGTCCCAGGAAATGTAAAGATTTAGAAGATGATGGGGCAGAAAGAATCAGTAAGGATGGCCAGCATGGGTGTGCCAGCTGAAAGTGCAAAGCAGAGACAGAAGATATAGGGAAAGCAGAGAAGGGAGCCAGTAAAACCGGGAACTTCTAAAGAAAATCTCAGGAAAACCCATTTAGCCCAAAAGTCTGTTGGGTTTTGCTTATTATTTGTTTTGGGAGGTTGGTTTTGTTTTTGTTTTTCCCTGGAGAAGTTTGTTCTTTGGGGGCTTTTGGGTTGGTCTGGCTTGGTTGGCTGTGAGCCAAAGTCATGCACCCAAGGCTGGATTCCAACTTTATGTTGCTAAGCATGATCTTCAAGTTGGGATTTTTGTCTTCAAGTTCTGAATGTTGGAATTCCAGAGACCAACGCCCAGTTTACACAGTATCAGAGATCAAGCCCAGGGCCTTGTGCATGTTAGGCAAGCACTCTACCAACTGAGCCAAGTCCACAGAGTGAGGTGTGTTGATAATAGTTTTAGATGTAATAAAACCCTATATATCTTAAATTTCACCTACAAGGCAATGAAAATAGACATCCACTTGAATGGTGATATCTTAATGGCACAAAGCTTAAAAAAGCAAAAACATCCACAGATATTAATTCTGCCATAGATGTAGAGCAGCAAAGACCTCCAACACACAACACCCATACAAAGCCCAGATCAGGTACTCCACCCTGGCCCTGAGAAGGCTGAACTTCTTTTTGTGAAATTCTAAAGTCCCAGCGTCCCTCTAACCACCACAATATTTGCCATATGGACCCACACCCACTTAGGACATTGCCAGAATCCCAAGAAATTAACATGACTAAGATCTGTGCCTTCCTCTAGGTCCTATTTCCATGGAAAGCTTCTTATGTCTCTTCCTTGGCATTTCAGAAAACAAAAAAAAAATAAGAGAAGGAGGAGGAGAAAAATATCCCTGAGAAAAGGCTGAGTGTAAAGAAGAATGTGATTTTGGCATACGTTTAAAGCGCCCGCTCACTTCCTCAACCCAAGTAAGGTTTATTGTTGATTCAACACTGCAGAGGAGGCAGCTTCTGCTTGTATAAAAGACTGAGCTGTGTGTGTGGAGGGGCAAGCACAAAGTCAATGGATAAATAACCTCAAGGGCTAGTAGTTAAAGTTCTCTAATGTATCCAAAGTAATGCTAAGAATTCTGCATGTAGATTGCAACAAACTGACATGTTTTTCTTATTGCAATTTTGGAAAAGAGAAAGCAGAGAGACAGACAGGCACAATAATCTGTCCAAGACTAACTCAATAGAAGTCAAAAGACTGGGGCTCAGCAGTAAAGTGTTTGCCACCAAGCTTGATGACCTGAGTTTGATCCCCAGGGAGGAAAAAAAGAACCAACCCTGACCCCTATTTACAAGCTGTGCAACATGTATGTGCACCCACACAGCAATGCATGAATAAAAAAAAATTAAGTAGTGAAGTTCAGGTTTGGTCCCAGCAGCCTAGTAACACATCCATGTAGTTCACCAACTGAGTCTTATAGGAGAAATTTGAAATAACAGTGCTCTTAAGTAAGCCTCTCCAGGGAGTGAAAACACAGAGCACTTTGAAACTAATATCATCCCTTGGCTGACAAAAATGTGTTAAGAAATGGAAAATTATGTGTAAAATTTCACTCAAGAAAACAGAAGCAAAAAAGTAAAAATAATAGAAAATTGATTTCAAATAATTCTTACAAATAAGAAAAACCCAACAGAAAAGTGGGAAATTACAAAGAGGATATCCAAATGATTAAAGAAAAAATAAAACATACTATTACTGGTCACTAAAAAAAAATGAAAATTAAAGCAAAAACATGTGCATAAGAGAACACACAAGATACAATATGTGCATCAGAATGCATACAAGTCAGGACATGTGCATCGAAGTGCACACAGGTCAGGATATGTGAATAAGAGTATACGCAGTCACAACATATACATCAAAGTGCACAAAAGTAAAAACATGTGCATCAGAGTGCACACATGTCACAACATGTGCAATAGAATGCACACAAGTCAGGAGATGTGCATCAGAGTGCACTGAAGTCAGGACATGGGTATCAGAGTGAACTCAAATCACAACATGTACATCAAAGTGCACACAAGTCAGTACGTGTGCATGAGATTGCCCCAATTCACAATATGTGCATCAGAATGCACACAAGCCAGCACATGTGCAGAAGAGTACACCCAAGTCTCAACATGTGATTCAGAGGGAACATGTCATCACTTGGGTGCACTCTGATGCACATGTTGTGAGTTGGGTGTACTCTCATGCACATGTCCTGACTTGAGTGCACTCTGATGCACATGTCCTGACTTGAGTGCATTCTGATGCACATGTCCTGACATGTGTGCATTTTGATGCACATTTTGTGATTTGGGTGCACTCTGATGCACATGTCCTGAATTTGGTACACTCTGTCACACATGTTCTGACTTGGGTGCACTCTGATGCACATGTTGTGACTTGGATCCACCCTCATGCACATGTCCTGACTTTTTTGCACTGTGATGCACATGTCCTGACTCGGGTGCACTCTGATGCATGTGTTGTGACTTGCGTGCACACAAGTCAGGACATATGCATCAGAATACACCGAAGTCACAACATGTGCATCAAAGTGCACACAAATCTGAACATGTGCATGTTAGTGCACACGAGTCAGGACATGTGCACCAGAGTGCACCCAAGTGAGTACATGTGCATGAGAGTGCACACAAGTCACAACATTTTCATCAGAGATCACCCAAGTCAGGACATGTGCATCAGAATGCACAAAAATCACAAAATGCGCATCAGAGTACACAGAAGTCAGGACATGTGCATCGGAGTGCACCCAAGTCACACAACATGTGCATTTGAGTGCACCCAAGTCAAGACATGTGCATCAGAGTGCACCCAAGTCACAACACGTGCATCATAGTGCACCCACGTCCGGACATGTGCATGAGAGTGCACACAAGTCACAACATGTGTATCAGAATGTACACATACCAGGACATGTTCATGCTAGTGCATGAAAGTCAAGAAATGTGCATCAGAGTGAATTCTAATCAGGACGTGTGCATCAGAATGCACACAAGTCAGAACATGTGCATCAGCATGAAAACAAGTCAGGAAATGTGCATGAGAGTGCATCCAAATCACCACATGTGCAGCAGAGTGTACCCAAGTCAAAACATGAGTATCAGAATGCACACAAGTCAGGACATGTGTATCAGAGTGCACCCAGGTCAGGACATGGGTATCAGAGTGAACTCAAGTCACAACATGTACATCAGAGTGCACACAAGTCAGTACGTGTGCATCAGAGTGCAGCCAATTCATAATATGTGCATCAAAGTGCACCCAAGTCAGGACGTGAACATGAGAGTGCACTCAAGTGAGATACATGCACCAGAGTGCACCCAAGTCACAACATATGCATCAGAGTGCACCCAAGTCACATGTCCATCAAAGTGCCCTCAAGTCAGGACACGTGCATGAGAGTGCACACAAATCACAACATGTTCATCAGAGTGCACCCAAGTCACGACATGTACATGAGAGTGCACACAAGTCAAAGGCTTTTTTCTATCAGGAACTAGTGAGGTCATCAAGAAAAAATGTTGGTACACTTACTGTGGAGATGATTCTTCACATGCCAACCAAAAGCAAATACAGAGACATCCTACTTTCCTCCAAGATCCAGCTCTAGGTGGATGCTCCAGGGAGATTCACACACATATACATAAATATTTATATATATATATATATATATATATATATATATAAATATTAAAAAGTAATCACACCACTTTTATAAGATCTTAAAAATAGAACAACCTAAACAAAATCAGATGGATAAAATGTATTACATGCACATCATGGATGCCACACAGCTGTTAAATGAGTCATAATTGGAAGAGTCCCTACAGATCTAACATGAAAGAAAAAGAAATAAGGCAGGAAAGTGAATGTACTTATTTGTACTATATTTGGAAGAAATCCCTGTTGGTAATGGTCAGAACAATGCTTATGTCTAGGAAGGGTTGTAGTGGGAAGTAAGGGGGTGAACAGCGCTTTCTTTTTATCTGCCCTTTGGTTACATGGGCATCTGCTCACCCAATATTTCAAGGATACTTCCGGAAATATTGATGAGACAGGAAATAATACAAATGCACTTTATGAGCAAATGGCTCAACCCATTAACATTAAACAGATGCAAGTTCAGGACCAGTTGTGAGTCTCTAGGAGATACTCCCTGCTGTAATGTGATGCCATGCAGCAGCCCCAAAGAGCACCATGGCCCACCTCTCCGAAGCTTCTGAAAGTGTATGCCAGCATAGTTCTGCTCCCTTTCTTTGTTCTTTCCCAAGTAATCAAAAGAAATGATATGTTACAAATGTGAAAACACCAAGAAAAACTAAATATTTTCTCTAAAGAGTAATGAAGAAAGGCCCAGGGACACAGCTCAAACAGAGAATAAGGGGAAGACTAATCAAGGAGCACTTCTAATGCTTACCACTGGCCTAGACACGCATGCACACGTGCGCTCACACACTGACAGTAATGCATAGAAAAGTGTACACATACACATGTCGATGCACATAAATCCACAAACACATGTACACACATACAAAGCACATACGCACAAGCAAGCACAGCCACAGACGTTCTCCACATCCTGTGCATCCTATAACAAGAAAAAAGGAGATGTCAAGGGTAAATGGAAAGCTCAGGCTTAGGATTAGGAGACAGGTATATCTGTCTTCCAGACTCGAGTTCTGACACACCCAACCAACTGCTTGATCTGAGTAAGACAGGACTGAAAGATACAGTTGGAGTAGCTAAAATTAAAGTGAATGTTTTTTACATCTTTTAGCTCCTTTTATAAAGGTAGGCTTTGAAAAACTTCATTTGTGAGGTATTCAATGGGGACCTGGAAAACTGCTCTTAGTATTTTAACATAAATTAAAAATCATTTAAGCAGACCTCTTCTGTGCCTGCCAACTGCACATTTATTTTTCTGGTCAAGGAGGCTTTGCTATTGCAAAGGGAGGGGAAATGAAGGCATTAGAACTTGGTCATATCAGTTAAAAAAAGAAAGGAGTGAATGTGGATGTTGGATTAAGTTGGTCTCACGGCCACAGTTTCATTTTTGTAGGCAAGAAACTGCCCCCTCTCCTCTCCCCAGCAGGGCCCTCTTTAAACCTCGCTGCAGATTTAGATTTAGGTCGCAGGATCTGGAAGGGTTGCAGGTGTGAAAATAAAGTTCCTAATGAGAGCTTGGTGAGTGAGGCACACAGCTGCAGGAGCTAGGTGAGGAGGGAGCTGGTCCCACCTGGATGGAGGGATGAGGGACTCAGTTCTGAATAAGCAACACTGTACGAGTGGGGGATGGGAGATTGGGAAATGGAGGCTAAAACATTACTTGCTAATTATAAACATGTGTAGCCTGTGCATCAGTGAGTTGAGGTTGGCAGAGGGTAAAACACAACCTTGGTGACAGCTATATTGACTTTTCCACTGGCCCCCCACTTTGGAGTCTCCATTTCCTAATTCTGAAACAACAGAGAGGGTAGTCATCTCTCGTGTCTGAATACACTTGACATCCGTGTTTTCATTGAGAGACGCTCATCCTCTGTGGGCCTGCAAAACATCAGTCTCACTCGGGCCCACAGCCTGGAGAAATTTATAGATCCACAGTCTGGTGGAGTCAAAGACCACAGGCTGCACCTCTTCCTTTCCTTCTTGGCTCCCTCCCCTTCCCAAAGCACAAGCAGCATCTGAATAGAACATGGCACCAGTGACTCCACTCCACCCATTTTCTCCTATTAATAGAATATGGCATGGCAGAGGAAAAACCCATGAATGTCAAGTCAACAGCTAACTCGGTTCAAGATGGGCCATCTGGAGTCGAAGTCAATCAAGAGTCTCTCCATCAGAGCAATGAAGAGAACTGGAAAAGAACATTGCCAACTATATGAATAATAATAATAATAATAATAATAATAATAATAATAATAATAATTTGTCTTCTCCAATTTGAGTGGGTATAATACACATCCATATGTGTATTTACCACAATACCTTCCAATGTATGAAAATATATTTCAAACTTTACATATATATATAACATAATATGTAATTATATATATTTCACATAATATATAGTGAGAGAGAGAGAGAGAGAGAGAGAGAGAGAGAGAGAGAGAGAGAATTTACATTATCCAAAATGCCTTATTAGCTTTACATGGGCTATAAAGGTGACTAATAAGTTGGCCCTATGTACAAGCAGATATAAAGTTAGGTTAGCCCAGAAGCACTTTCCCAAGCTGTAGGCTGTGAATGCATAAACATCATCTGTTAGTACTTGGTGTCTACTCACAGTACCATCCCATGTCTTGTCCCATTTGTCAACATCTGAAAACATAAGTATCACATTTTGAGGATTCTTTTGAGGTTAAAGGTCTATGTGTGGTCTGGATTCTGACCATGTGTCATCTCATGGCATTCAGGAGGCAGAGAGAGGCAGAAGCTAGCTTTGCACAGCCATGATGACTAATAAAACTAAAAATCCAGAGGATGGTTCAGGGAAACTTTCAGAACCCAGTTTCCATGGTCACATAAAAAACCTTTTCCAAAGTGGTGATAAGTAGCCCTTCCTTGAACCCTATAGTCTTGAAAAGATAGTGTGTCTGATGCCACAGTCAGTGGACTGTGCATTACCAAGCACCCCAACTCTCTGTCCACTCAGTGTTGGTTTGAAACAATGGAAGCAACATCACACAACAAGTTGGACTGAAGAAGCAACATCACATAGCAACTTGGACAGAAGCAATATCACACGGCAAGTTGGACTTACTCTTATTGGATATGGAAATACTGCTGCTGGGCTGTTCACCTCAAAGAAACAGAAGCATATTTACACATGTAGGAGAGATTTGTGGGTATTCTACCCATGACTGAGAGTAGGTATGACCTGAAAAAGAATATGAAATGGTTTTTATAAGTAATAAATTTAAAATATAAGTGTCTGTTTACATCAGTCTACAAACAAAATAGGAGAATGGGCATCTGTAAATCTCAAGTAATTTAGCTGGAAAGCAGAAATGAGCTGTTCCCTAGAGATAAACTCTAAGTACAGATAAATCTGAGTAGAAAACCAAATCCAGGAAGGATGTCTGCAGCAATTCTAACAGTGCATGGTAGGTGTTCTCAAAGAAGTGAGATGGGAGTTTTTAAAAAAGAAACTTCCTTAGAGAATTTGAACTCAAGTCAAAAGTTTCCTTCTCAGTGGAGGCAGTAACACCTCAACTCCTCCTGGGGCAATTTCAGAATGCCGTGCATAGAGAACACAGGCTAGGAGCTTGTGGAATGAAGTGCTGCTCACAAGATAGATAAGAATGGATTGCAATCCATCGTCATCGCCAACACTGGATGCAAGAGATGACCAAGGAAAATAGGGGAAGAAGTAGAGAGGTTACAAGGCATGAATACAAACTGTCATCAATCAGCATGAAGAGAAGAGAGGTCAGATTGCAGAAATAAGGGCGGGGCCATTACATCTCACAGACAACAACAACCCAAATAACCCCGCTGAAAAATGGGGTACAGAACTAAACAGGGAATTCTCAACAGAAGAATCTTTATTAGCTGAGAAGCACTTAAAGAAATGTTCTCCCATCAGAATGGCTAAGATTAAGAACTCAAGAGATAGCACATGCTGGCAAGGAAATGGAGCAAAGGGAACACTTCTTCATTGCTGGTGGAAGTACAAACTTGTACAACCACTTTGGAACTCAATTTGGCAGTTTCTCAGAAAACCGAGAATCTACATGAAGACCCAGCTATACCACTCCTGAGCATATATCCAAAAGATGATCCAGCATCCCACAAAGACTATGTTCATAGCAGCTTTATTTGTAATAGCCAGAAACTAGAAACAAACCAGATGTCCCTCGACTGAGGAATGGATAAAGAAAACATGGTGCATCTACACAATGAAATACTATTCAGCTATTAAAAACAAAGACATCATGGATTTTTCAGGCAAATGAATAGAAGTTGAGAATATCATCCTGAGTGAGATAACCTAGACCTCAAAGGACGTGCATGGTATCTAATCACTTAGAAGTGGATATTTGTAGCTGCTGAGGTGATTCATTAATATTTAATTCTACAGATAACAGCCATAAAATACAGGTACCATGCTACACTCCACAGATCCAAACAAGAAGAAAGGCCCAAGCAAGGAAGCCTGAGTATCCCTTAGAAGGAGGAATAAAATAGTCCTAAGAGGCAGATGAAGGGAGGGGACGGAGAGGGAGAGAGATGGAAGGAGAATGGAAGGTTCAGGATCAGGCGTGGGAAAGAACAGGAGAGATGGCCAGATGGCCACGAAAATGAATGGAAATCTGCAAATGAAGGGTGGGGAGGTGGAGGACACCTCTAGGAAAAGACAGAGACCTAGGATAAGGGAGTCCCCCAAGAATCAATAGGGGTGACCTTAGCTGTGATTCAGTACATTGGGGATATGGAACTTGAAGAAGCCGCTTCCCGTAGCCAAGCAGTAACTCCAGTGAGGCAACAGAGACACCAACCTAACCACAAAAGTTTCAACCCCAAATTTATCCTGTCTACAAGAAATGCAGGAATGGGGGATGGAGCAGAGACTGGGGAAATAGCCAACCAATAACTGGCCCAACTTGAGACCTATTCTGTGGGCAAGCACCAATCCCTAACACTGTTACAAGATAGTCTGTTATGCTTGCAGACAGGAGCATGTTGTCCACCCAGCAGCTGACTCAGACAGATACAGACACCCACAGCCAAACAGTGGATGGAGCTTGGGGACTCTTATGGAAGAATAGAAGAAAGGATTGTGGCCTGAAGAGGATAGGAACCCCACAGGCAGACCAACAGAGTCAACTAACCTGGACCCTTACGGCTTTCAGAGACTGAACCACCAACCAAAGAAAACACACAGTGTGTAGCTAGGCCTCTCTACTCATATGTAGCAGATATGCAGCTTGGTTTTCATGTGGGTCCCTAATAGCTGGAACATGGGCTATCACAAAAGCTGTTGGCTGCATGTGTTGCATATGTTCTGCTAGCTGGGCTGCCTTGTCTGGCATCAGTGAAAGAGGAAGTACCTACCCTCAGAGACACTTGAAGTGCCTGGGTGGAGGGATACCCAGAAGGGCTCCCACTCCCTCAGAGGAAGGTTTGTGTGTGGGTAACCAGGCGGGGGCAGTGAGTGAGCTGTAAAGTGAATAAGTAAAGAGAGAGAGAGAGAGAGAGAGAGAGAGAGAGAGAGAGAGAGAGACTAGCTAAATAATTTTTTAAAAATTGTTAATGTCAATGACACAGAAAAACTTACTATAGATCACTAGAAAGACAAAATAAGAGGGATATTTCTATTGATGTCAATATAAACTATATTGAAAGAATTTAATACTGACTCAAATATAGAACAAAAATTTGTATTTAGAAGAAGGTCTAAATAAGTGCATGAACTAAGTATCAACTCAAGAGGCTATAAAAAAATAATTGAGTAAGCCTAAAGAAGAGGAACTATTATAGTAAAATGTAGAAAATAAACATGAGATGATTTAAAACAAGTTATCTCTCTTTATTAATACTTCTTATAAAAACTAATGAAACAAGCAAACTTTGTCAAGTATAATACAGACCAAGGAAACACAAGTTAACCAATATTGCAGCAGAATAAAATAACAGAAATATTTTTAAATTACAAGCAAGTAAAATATAAGCTTTTACTAAACAAACTTGAAAATTAGTTAAGTATACGATTTAGTAGCAAAAGTTGAATAGCTAAAATTAACTCAAAAAGAAACTGATTCTCTGAAGAGACTAAATAATCACCAAAAGTAGTAAGAGACAAACAAAATCCTGAAGAGGACATGATGCCCAAACAACCATATGGATATGCTGAATGAAACTGAAGCACAGAGAATTCCTGGAGTGTTTGCTCTGGGTAATACATAGAAAAGGATATCACTCAGAATCATAACCAGACAAAGATAGAGAGAAACACACACACTAACAAAACCCAAAGTCAAACAGAGGCAAAGTTCCTTTCCAAGAAAGTGGGAAAATTAATCCAGTAGTTCAGTAAGAAAATTCTAGCATAAAACATAAGTCTTCTCACAGAAAATCTGGGGTAGGCTAAGTCTTTATCTTTGTGTAAATCACTATACTCGATAGCTTAGGTGAGAAAAACATCATTATATCAGTGGTTGTGAAAAAGTACCTGATAAAATTGATCATTCTTGACTAATTTTTCTTGCACAACTTGACAGAAGTCAAGAGCAGAAATCTAAATGATGCTTCCAAGGAATCATAAGGACTGTTCCTATTCCAACAGGTAAAGACTTTACTACTCCTTGATCCCTTTGATACAAAATATTCCATCAAACCAGGATTCTGCCTCCAAATATAAAAAGTAAATGGAACAGGATGACACAGAATACAGGAGACAAAAAAAAATAAATGAAGGAGAGAAACTGATCACAGTTCAAATTCCAGATAGACAGACAGACAGACAGGCAGGCAGGCAGCAGGCAAGCAGGCAGGCAGGCAGGCAGGCAGGCTGCCAACCCAGGGAGAAAAGAACAGGCATGGAATAGGAGCAGGGTAGTAGTAGGGGCTGAGGGATAACTCCAAGAAGGAAAAGTGAACCGGGAGAATGAGAACAGAATGCATAGAGAAAGGATGGGTCTCAAGCAGTTTCATAGAAACCAGGCACAGAAAATTTAGCCAAGAAAATGAACTAAGTATTAACCCTGAAAAAAGAATCGAGTCATAGCATATTACACAAATCAGCTACAAATACTACTGATAGACAATATATATTTGTACAATTCTGTTTTAATTGTTATATATATTGATATATGTAATCAATATATTTATATATAATCAATAATATTGATATATCATATACACTAACATCTATATGTTTATATCTATATAGAGATCATATATTTGATTAAACCAGAATTAGGTATAACCTGTTTGAGAAGATAAGGAAGTCAATTTTGCATGATAGGAAGTTAAAAGATAGTGTCTACAAACTAAAATTTGTCTAATGGTTTGGGTTATAAATGCTACAAAATGAGTGCACCTCTTCCAAGTATTTTTAAGAGTTGACAAGATGGGAAAGTAGGAGAAAACACTTGCCACCAAGCCAGAAAACCTAAATTTGGTCCTGGGGCCTGTACAGTGAAAGACGGGGTCAAAGAGATATCTCAATGGGTCTCAACACTTGACACCAAGCCAGTGAGCTGAATTGAATCCCTGAAACAGGTATGGTGAAAGGAGAGACGTGATCCTGAAGTTGTCCTTTGACCTCTACACAATGCACACTTAAATGTGATTTAAAATTTTTGAATAAATGGTTTCATGTAATTTCTTTGATAGTTAAAATTAAGGCCAGATGAAATGGGGCACACCTTTAATCCCAGCACTCGGGAGGCAGAGGTGGATGAATCTCTGAGTTTGAGGCCAGACTGGTCTACATAATGAGTTCCAAAACAGTTGTCTTAGTTTGGATTTACTGCTGTGAACAGATATCATGACCAAGGTCTTTTCAAGGCAACTCTAAGGACAGCATTTAATTGAGGTTGGCTTATAGGTTCAGAGATTCAGTCCATTGTCATCAAGGCAGAAACTTGGCAGCATCCAGGCAGGCATGGTGAAGAAGGAGCTGAGAGTTCTACATCTTCATCTGAAGGCTTCTAGCAGAATACTGATTTCCAGGCAGTTAGGATGAGGGTCTTAAATCTCACACCCACAGCGACACACTCACTCCAACAAGGTCACACCTAATACTGCCACTCCCTGGGCTGAGCATATACAAACTGTAACAACAGCCAAAGCTACACACTGAGACCCTGTCTCAAAAAATTTTTAAATTTTAGAAGATACAATGACAATTCACAGTAAAAATGTGAAAAATGTAGGTTCTCTTAGGCACCACTAGCAACTCTACAGAGAACTGACAGTATTTGTCAAGCTTTTAAGTTTTTCTGTCACTTAGGACAACAATGCCTCCTGGAAAATTATCTTAATAAAATAATTATAGAATAGCAAATTACTCCTTACTCATGAGAGTGTGGTAAAGCTGGTACAAACACACCCACCATGCTGCCTACCATGCCAAAGGATAACTTGGACCTAGTATCTGTTAATGATGGCAAATGCCCATTGCTGCGTCTTATAATTCCTGTGTCTTACTATTTCGGAGATCCTTTGTGCTGATATATTTTTCAAGTCTACTCTAAAACAGTATGCTATGATGCTCCAACACACATGTGTATGCCATGTTTAACAATTACATCAAGAGGGCACATCAAGTAATTAGCCTGTACGATCTGGGTCTATATAGGTAGACTCCAGAAAACACACAAACACACACGAGAAAACCCAATGGATGGCCTGTTTCTTAGAATATATCCGCATCACTGTGTTAGACTTGACTGAACTGATACAAATTTATATATAAATTGATAGTAGCTATGGGTAAAATGTTCACAGTATAACAAGAGTATTGTTTTACAGGTGCCTGTTTTATTTTCTCCTGCTTTTTCATATTGTCTAACTCTTTGCACTATGTGTTCTAGTTTTATTTCTGTTGCTATGTTTTGAAAGGTCACCTCTTTCCTTTATATAAGAAGCATGAGTATTTTTTTTTTTGGAAGGGCAAAAACCCACCATCATCGTCAAGAAGGCCCTTACTTGACATAGTCCACTGGACTTCTCTAAACTCAGCTATCCCTTCCTCAACTACACACATCTCTCCCTGAACACAATCTTCCAGACCACCAGTCTCCTCTGTCTGTACCCTAGAAGATTGGACAAGGATAATCAGGAAAACCACACAGAACAAGAAAAAAGAGACCTGTTTACACATCCAAAAGGCCAGGGAAAAGAAAACTCAAATCTGCTCCAGTTCTCCAGTTTCACTTTAAAGGCAAAGAGCCTTGGATGCCCAGGAAGAGTTCTTCAAAGCCTAAAACTCACAGGCTCTCTATATGGGAGGTGACCAGCATGAAAGGAAACCAGCCACTACCACAGAAGATCTTCGTTGTTCTTGCTCTCCACAGCCCTTCAGGAACTGCTCGACAATGTGCAGTGTTATTACTAAAAATGTTGGCCCTGGCAAGTTTACTCTAGACTCTGACTATCGCTGGCTGTTCACAATATAAAATCATTTTTAAAGCCTATGGGGAGAGCCAAGTGCAAACCACAAATCAGAAAACCACCAAGGCGGGCTGGCCTGGCTGCCAGAGTTTAATGTGAGCTAATGGGAGGACAAGGAGATGTGAGAATTTGATTTTACGATGCTCCATGTAACATTTGGCAACAAGGAGGGGCTGGGTCCAGCTCCCCTATCCTTAAGCAAACACTTGAGGTGATGCATCACTCTCTCATCTGTTTTAATTCTGTCACTCAGTGGGTAGAGAGCCAGCCTGTCCTCCTCGTTTCCAATATGTAGCTTGCTTTGGATAGTTCTAGACTTATTTAATATTGATTCCTATCAAATGAAGATGGGCAGGTGGGGAGGGGGCCAGGAAAATAGGATGAAGTTGTTTAGTGGCAGCCAACCAACCGCCCTGGAGTGCTCTTCACATTTGGGATTTATTTTACAGGCAGTGAGCAGGGCTAACTGAAGCAGCATTCTTTTTTACAAGTGAAAACTAAGCCCAGTGAGAGAGGCAATCAAAGAAGAACTAGCTCAGGTTCCTACTCATACCAGATGGAAGTGGAGCTCAGGTAGAGCTCCCTTCCCAACATTTGCTTGATGAAGACCAGGGGGAGGGAGAAGGAAGGGAGACATTGAATCTTTGGGAGTAGAAAACTGGATGGACCAAAAAAGGGAGAAAAATCTGATTAAAAAGGCCCAGGGACCGTGGAGTATACGTGAACACTGTGTTTCACAGAGCCTTTGTTTCTGTTGCCAGGATAAAGGGCTGAGGATCAGATCTCTCTTCCTCTTCACGGAGAATGGGATATTCCCTACAATGTCAAACTCTGAAAAAGATGAGCAAAAAAGAAAAACAAACAAACAAACAAACAAACCCTACAGAGTCAAGTTCTAAAGCATTAGTTATTGACATAAAGCCTAATGTGTCCCAGGATCTAGGACAATACTGTTGAAACTTCTGTTTCTACTGACTCTGGAGCTAGATACTAAGAAAGCAAGCCTCACTAAGAGTTAAGATGAGCAAATTCCCTGTGTCTCCTACATGCTATTCATGTAGACTGTGAGGGCACTCAGATCGGTCAGACCAGTTCAGGTGGACTCCACTGCCCTGACAGACCAGATGGACAATGGTCCCATGAAACTGAAGCCCAGCTCTCATACAGGTGAACCGTCTATTGATGAGATAAACAGAAAACCCCAGGGATTCAGAGTCCAAGATGGATGGTTAGCATGGCAGTCTTTATCACTGTCTGATGGCATAAAGAGACACTGGTCTCATCACCATATCTAATTAAAGCAGGAGCCTTTAATTAGAGAAGAGGAAAATGAGCTGAATGAATAGTCCCCAGTCTTTACAAAGGTGTTCTGTCTACCTACTGGAGTTGTGTTGTCGAACATACGTTTACTTAGGATAAATAACATAAAATGGAAGGAGAGAGAAGTAAGGTGGTAAAGACTTTGTAGTTCATACTGGGAATTTACACGTTCACACTCAGAATCTACCACTGAAAAACCTTGGGCAAAGAAAAGGCTTAACAGGAATTACGTTTTAGAAATCCTGATGGCAAAGAGTAGAACACTTACTAGTTTGGAGAAAAGCCAGAAAGTAATGAATGTTCAGAAGGGGAGATGTTAGACAGACCTATAAAATGCTTAGGTACAAAGATAAGAAAACAGAATCATGATGATGATGATGGTGAGGCTGATGATCTATGAATGATATATTTCTTATGTGTGCACACTTCCTGCTTGTCCATCTGTGTGCGGGTGGAGACCATAAGTTAACATTAGAAATCTTAATTTCTCAGCTCCTTGGGTTATGAGATAGGGTCTTCACTTAACCCCCAGGTTGCCTACTTAGCTAGGCTGTCTGTCCAGTGAGCTCCAGGGATACATGAACCCCAGTGCCTGAGTGCCCCCCAAAGCTCTGAGGTTGCAAATGTACATGTGGCCACACCCACTTTTTATGTGGTTTCTGGGATCCCAACTCAGATCCTCCTACCTGTGTGGCCATTACTTCATTAACTGTCCTTCTCTTCAGCCTCAACAAGACGATGTTGATTACACAAACAATAATGGGCAAAATTTACTTCAAAGCTAACATCAAGGAAAAGACAACACCAAGGAACATCCTGAGAGATGATGTTTTTCATTATTTAATGTCTAAAGATTTTGAACTTATTAGCTATGAATTGTAAGGATAATTAAAGAATATTAGAGAAAATTGAAGGCTGTACATATATTCTAACTATGAAAAATATTGAGGTACTCTTAAGAATGCATGCCTTAATCTGAGGATTCTCAGTGAATCATCAATCTTTCTTAGGTATGCAGAAGCCTAAACCTTGTGGGCAAAAGTTAAAGCCAAGAGTTCTGTTACCAGGGTGGAATTCCATCCCCTGCTATCTGAATGTTCTATATACTTTCTGCAGGTAAGCTGCATACACACAGTTCAATGTCACTTGGACCAACACCTCTTGAGAACAGGGAAGATAACAGTGAAGGGGCTAAGAGACAGCTTCAGAAGCTACAGATGAGTGTTGGCCACTACCAATAACCACTGAAATAGACTGAATTGTTAAATTACAGGAATAACAGGGTTGGAGTTGGAGTTCAGTTATTAAAGTGGTTGTCTTGTAATCGTGAGGACCAGAATCCAACTCCAGATTCCCCTTTTAAAAAACGAACATGGAAGCTCTTGCTCATAATTCCAGGGCTATAAAACGAGAGAGAGTGGATCTCTGCCACTCATGAGTCAGCCAGTATATCTTACCTGATGAGTGCCAAGCCAAGGGAAGACCCTGCATCAAAACCCAAGGTGGATGGCATCTGAGGGATAACTTGTGAAGCTGTCCTTTGATCTTACACACATGAACACTTACAAACACAGGAACACACAGAGAAACTATAGGAATAACATCCATCTAATTTTAAACCCAGTAAGTCCAGTCTGTGCCTCCCAGATGGTGTGGAGCCATCTACTGGAGCATTTTTTAAAAAAACCTTAGAGAAAACTAATTTACCCTCCTCCAGAACCCATCAACTGTCAAAAGCTTCTTAGCTAAAGGTAGGGGCCCGAGATTACCTCCTCCCTTCATGACATTGTGTTAACTGGCCTGATCCTGTGCAGATAACTGCTACACAATGTTTGTAAGAACCATGGTATTCCCCAACCTTTAAAAACTGGGATGTTATGTCCAGAAATTCAGGTAGACTACTTGCAGATCTTCTTTTCTCTCTCCATTCCCCCAGATCCAATCCCCCAGTCTCATCCACAGCTCTGCAGCAAAATACCTGGGACATTCTTCCCTGAACCCCAGTTCCCATCTCCTATGGATCTCACTGATCTTATCCTTCTAACCTCCTGCTAACATGATGGCCTTTCCTGCAGGGGCAGCAAGTAGACCAAAGGAGGACCCACACCTCTCCTCCTGCTCCTCCAGACTCAGTTTCCCCAGTCTCATCCCCAGCTGAACACCTGTTGTAGTCTTCCTTTCCTTTCCGACCCCATTCCCAAGTGGATCATAAAGACCTTCTCCTCCAATCTCTTTCCTCACAACCCTTCCCACCCCAACCTCCGACAGGAGTGGGCATTACCAGGGAAACAGGTAAAACCTTCCGAACTTCCTCCTGTCTTCCAAACTCAGTCCCCAGTCTCATCTTTATCTGTGGAGAGCCATTGATGCTGGCACCTGACACTCATGGGTAAACAAGTAAAATAGCGCATGTGCAATGGCAAAGGACCACCTATCACCGCCCAACCCGGGACGTAACATGGGAATTTGAGCAAGCAGCCAATCAGATATGTCCACCCCACCCTAGGGTGTATATAAAGCAGCGCCATGTTAGATCTGGTCTCTCTCCTCCTCCATGAATGGGAATAAACACGTGCTGCAGAAGGATCCTATGTGCCCGCGTGCGTTCTTGCAGGTGAGACGATTGCGCGGGCCACATTTATCTCTGCCCAGAATACCTGCTGCAGTCTTCCTTCACCCTCTGCTCACACTCCTGTGGATCCCCCAGACCATACCCTCCTAACCTCTCTCTTCCTAATTAATTATCTTAGCTCCCAGCTCCAGCAAGCACCCCCTGCTAACTCAGCCAAGTCCTGCCTGGGAAGCAAGTAGAGTGTAGATCCCCCCTCTCCTTCTGTCCCTCTAGATACAACTCTCCAGTCTCATCTTAGCACTATTGCAGAACCTCTGGGATGACCTCTTCACTGTCTCCCCCATTCCAAAGAGTGAAGTAAACAGATCCTGGTTGAACACTCTGCTCTCCTTTCTCCTGTGAACCTCCGCAGATCTCTACCCTATCCTCATCCTTGTCCCATCCAGCTCCCAATTCCCCAAAATACATTTTTACCTGGAACCCTCAGTGGCCTCAAAATTTCCAAAGAAAATTTCCTACCAGGCAACACACAGTCATCAAACTCTCTGAAAATCCAGAGAAGAAAAAGAAACCAAGGGGGAAAGGACCTTCATAACAAATCCAGAAATCAGCACCTAGACCTATAATTATCCTAATCCCAGATGACTAGATACCAGTGTAAAAAACACAATCAACAGTCAGGGCAATGTGTCTACCAAAACTATCCTACTACAAAAGCCCTTGAATATTCCAATATGGCTAAAGCACAAGAAGAAGACCTTAAAACCACTTGCGAAGATGATAAAGGTTCTTGAAGAGGAGATGAATAAGTCCCTTTAAAATGCAGGAAAAACAAAAACATTTGGAGGAGATGAATAAGTAGCTCAAAGAAATCCAGGAAAAACAAACAAGCAAATAAGTAAATGTCTTTTTAAGATACAGGAAAACACAAACAATAAAAGGAGAAGAATAAAACTGTTCAAGACTTAAATGGAATAGAAGCAATAAAGGAAACAATTGAGGGCATTCTGGAAATGAAATATGTAGGAATTAACACAGGAACTACAGAGGCAAGCTTTGAAGAGGTCAGCTCAGGAATTTTGGAAATGTGATGGGACGCTTGGTGAATGGGAGAGGCTGATTAACATTCCTCAGACCACCAGGTAGGGAACCTACCTGTAGGTGGCAAGGCCCAGAGCATGTCACAGGACAGACAAACCCTTGCCACCTGCAGACAAGGGAAGTCCCTGCCACCTCATTCCCTAAAGACCAATCAGTCTAAAAGTCACTCTGTTATGCCAATCATATTGTGCCTAGTCACTGTTTCTCTAGTCTACCCCCCCCCTTTTTTTTTTTGAGACAGGGTTTCTCTGTATAGCCTTGGCTGTCCTGGAACTCACTCTGTAGACCAGAAATTTCGAACTCAGAAATTCACCTGCCTCTGCCTCCCTAGTGCTGGGATTAAAGGCCTGAGCCACCACCGCCCGGCCTAGTCTACCCCTTAAAGTGTATAAAAAACTGACCAAATGGGCTACCCAGGGTCGCCACTCCACCTTCGGTGTAGGATGACCCTAATGAGTTGAATCATTAAAATTCCTCTTGCTTTTTGCATCGATTCATGTCTCCATGTGGTTCCCTCAGGGGGTCTCTGGTAAGCTGAGGCTCTCAAGAGTCTTACAGCTTCACCAACAGAATATAAGAGATGGGAGAGAGAATCTCAGGCACAGAAGATACAACAGGAGAAATGGATACATCAGTCAAAGGAAATGTTAAATCTAAAAAAATTCTGACACAAAACATCCAGAGAATCAGGAACACTGTGAAAACAAAAAGGCAAACAAACAAACAAAAACCCCAAGAATAATAGGAATAGAGGAAGGAGAAGAAACTCAGCTCAAAGATCCAAAAAATATTTTCAACAAAATTATAGAATAAAACTTTTTTTAGCTTAAAGGAGATGTCTATAAAAGTACAAAAACCACACAGAACCCCAAATAAATTGAACCACAATAGAAATCAAAACATTAAATATACAGAATAAAGAAACAATACTGAAAGCTGCAAGAAAATAAGACCAAGTAACATATAACAGCAGACCTATTAAAATTACACAAGAATCATGCTCCATGCTCGCTGCCATGCAGTGGCAGGCCCTCGGGCACCATATGATGAACAAGTATGTGGTGGTTCCCTGGTCTGGGCTGCCTCCTGGTGACAGAGGCAGAGAAACAGAGGTGACAGAGGCAGAGATGACAGAGAAAGAGAAACAGACAGGTTGTGCATTATGAAGAAAGAAGGAACTGAGAACCCAAAGACGGTGAAAAACAGCCTAATGTGAGTAGCCTCTGATACCACCCAAGGCCACGTTGATGTCATAGTCTGTGCTGTAACAAAGAATTATGTCTGGGTCCATGGCATTTCAGCAGCAGAGTTTTGTGTCAATATTCATTGCCCATGTTACTTTCAAAGGCCATGCTGACATCCCTGGTCTGGGCTGCCTCCTGGTGCCATGTTGGTGTTCATGGGCTGCTCAGAAATGGCCCATACACCTCATCTGGGCAACTTGTAAGGGCTGACCTAGAAAGTATGAAAGCAGGAGAGCTGGCCCCACCCTTCATTGGCTTTGCAGTGCCTTGGTGAGGAAGAGATGCCCCTCCTGCAGCACTGGCCCCACTCATTGCTTAAGCAGCATAGGGGAGCTGGCCCCAGAGGAGGACGGGAGGAGGAGAACTGGACCCACCCCTTGCCAATTACAGCACTCAGGAGAGAGTGTCCCATGCCTCACCTGGCTGTACAGCACAGTAGAGCTGACCCTGGTGGTGTGAGCACTGAAGAGCCAGTTCTGCCCCTCACCTATACAGAGCAGGAGAGCTGACCCTGGTAGCACTTGCCCAGGAGAGTTGGTGGACTGAATAACTCAGCTACCACTAATAATGAACTGCTGACTCATGAAGAGGTTGGTCCTGCAGAAACAAAGCCTTAGGATCTCCATAACACAGGGCAACAAGATATCCTAGAGGAGTCCAGGTGAGGGTGCAGTATTGATAGAATAACAGCCAGAAGCATCAAACCAGATCAACAACTCATTGTAATGAACATTTGCAAGGAAAGCAGTTTGAGCAAAAGGATATACTGTGTGACACACCAAGACACTCCGCAGCTTCCACAGTGAGATGTTGGGGGTTTTGGTTTTTGTTTATTTGGTTTGGTGTTTTGTTTTGTTTTGTTTTGTTTGTTTTTTTGGGGTTTTTTTGGTGGTGAGGATTTGAAAGGGGTTGCAGGGTAGAGAACAGGTGTGTAGGAGAGAAGAGGTGAGTGAGGGTTGCAGGGTAGAGAGCAGGTATGTGGGAGAAAAGAGGTGAGTGAGATTGGGTGTATGATGTGAAATTCACAAAGAATATAAAAAATAAAATAAAAATATACCTGACTTCTCAATGGAGACTCTAAAAGCCAAAAAAAGCCTGGATGAATGTGCAGCAGAGTCTGCTAGACCACGGATACCAGCCCAGACTACTATGCCCAACAAAATTTTTGATTAACATAGATAAGATATTTCATGATAAAATTAAATTTAAACTATATCTATCTATAAACCCAGCCCTATGCTCATGAAAACACAATAAGTAATCTTAGACCAGCAAATTAAAAAAAAGGGAGCACAAACACATGTATACACACACCACCACCAACAACAACAACAACAAAATAACAGAAATCAACAATCATTGGTCAATGATATCTCTTGAAGAGGTCAGCTCAAAGCCTTTGGAAAATTCTACCAGACTCCCTCCCTTCCTGGAAAGGAGAGGTCTTTGGAAGCACGTAGGCACCCCTTAATCCCTGGAAGAGAGAGGTCATAGAACATGTAGGTACCTCTCCCCTTCAGAAGGGAGAGGCTGAATTACATGTCTTAGGAAGACCACAGGGGGAGCAGAGCACATAAACACATTCCTCAGGGTAGGTAGACTGTTGGCCATCTGCAGACAAGGAAAGCTCTTGTTACCACATTCCCTAAGGACCAATCAGTTTAAAAATCACACTGTTCTGCCAATCACATTGTGCCTAGTGGCTGTTGCTCTATTCTACCCTTGAAAACTGTATAAAAACTGGCTGTCCAGGCCGCCCAGGGTCATCTCCTCTCCTTTTAAATGCAGGACAACCCCAGCATGCTGGAAAAATAAACTCCTCTTGCTTTTGCATCGATCTCCAGCTCTGAGTGGTTCACTCGGGGAGGGGGTCCCAGTAGCTAAGGCTCTCCAGAGTCTTACATTTGGTGCATTGGCCAGGAAGCAACCCCCTGTGGGGACACATGGAGAGCTGTGAATCATAAGAGTAACAACAGCTTGAGCAGGTACTGCAGTTTTGTTTGTCTCATTGTTTTCCACAATCTTTGTAATCCTGTTTTTGTCTGTCTGTTTGTCTTAGTCTCTGTAAGCAAATCTGAACTTTCAGTTTGCTTGCAAGCATCTGGGGGCTCAGAGAGCCCACAGTGTCTGGTGTGATCAAGTGCAGTGGGCAGATGTGCCTTAAGGTCATGACCACAGGGAGCCTGGAGGATGCTCCATGGCCCCCTGGAGGAAGTTGGGAGAACTCTGCTCCTCTTGGAACCTGTTAGACTCGATCTGGCAGGAGCTGACCAAGTCGCCTGAAACAGCAAGACAGTATCAGTGAGAGCCAAGTCTTGCTAACATAGTTATTGCACCCATGAAAGGGGTGAACCATGTATTGATTGTCTTTCTCTGTGTTCTTGGACACCAGTGGCAAGGACAAACTGTCTGTATGTTAATTGTCTTTGTGTTTGTATCTTGTTCTGTGTTCTGAGACTTGGACTGATGGCATTTTTAGACATTGGACAGACTGAATCTACCCTGTTAATTTAGGGAAAGAAAAAAAATTGTCAGTAGTAGTAAAGAAGGGCAAGTTAGTTACTCTCTGCTTCTCCAAATGGCTCACCTTTGGAGAAGGGTGACCACCCATAAGGACCTTCAACTTACAGGTGATCAAAGCATTAGAGAAAAGAGTCTTTAAGCCAGGATTCCTCAGGCACCCAGACCAAGTTTCCTATATAGTTACTTGGAAGAATCTAGTGGAGGACCACCCCCTTCATGGATAAAAGCCTTTCTTTCCTCAAGACCCTCCTTGTAGGTTCTAGCTGTCAGGAAAAAAGAAACACAAGATGAGGGATCTGAACTTGAGAAGAAGTCAACTCTCCAAGACCCTTCAACAGTGGAACTGTTGCTCCAAGACCCTTCTCCTCCTCCATATCCCTCTACCATTGCCCCCCCCATGGCCCCACCAGTGCCAGCACCAGGATCCTCAGCCCATAAAAGACCAGGGCCATTGTATCCCCCTTTACCAGAGGGAGGAGCAGGAGGAGACCCCCAACTTCCCAGTCCTGCCATGGGGACCTGAAGTCTGAAAGTCACCTCCCCTGATACCACGGTAGCTCTCCCACTAAGGGCATGTGGGCCTCTCTAGATGATAAAGGCAATCAGGCTAGGCAAAACTGGCCATTCTCTTCAGCTGACTTGTACAACTGGAAGGCCTAACACCCCCTTTCAGATAACCCCAAGGAGCTGATTAATTTCTTTGAGACTGTTTTATTTACTCATCAGCTCACCTGGGATGATGTTCAACAACTCATGAGAGTGTTCTTCACAACCAAACAGCAAGAAAGGATAATGCAGAAAGCCAGGAAGAGTGTTCCCTCAGACATAGGGCCACCATTGATTGACCAGGCTGTCATCAACAGCAGGTTTTCTCTGACTAAACCTGACTGGGACTTTAATACGGCAGAAGGTAAGGGCCACCTGAAAGACTACCACCAGGATCTGTTAGCAGGTCTCAAGGGGGCCACACAATAACCCACAAATTTGATCAAGGTACATGAGGTTAAGCAGGGACCAGACAAGTTGCCTGCAGTCTTTCTAGAGCTTCTCATGGAGGCATTCTGTCAGTATACACTCTATGACCCCAGCAGCGAGGAGCACAAAGCTACTGTGACTATGGCCTTTATAGACCAAGCTAGTAAAGATATCAGGAAAAAGCTTCAGAGGCTAGAGAGACTACAAGATAAGTTATTAAAGGATTTAATGTAGGTTGCTGAGAAAGTCTACCATAACAGGGAAACAGAGGAGGAGAAATAGCAGAGAAAGAGAAAGGAAGAAGATGAAAGAGAGATGAACAAAGAAAGGTGACAGGAAAGGAATTTACAGAGAATCTTGGGTACAGTAGAGAAAGCAGAGAAGAGAGACTCCAATCAAAGAGAGACAGAAAACCCCTTGAAAAGGACCAGTGTGCATATTGCAAGGAGAGGGGCCACTGGACCTGAGAGTGCCCCAACAAAAAGAAATGGAGAGAAAAGTTCCAAGACTGGGAAAAATGCCCCTAGATTCAGAAGGTGTTAGCCCTAGGTGAAGAAAGTGATTAGGGGGGACAGGGTTTGGAAACCCTCCCTGAACCCAGGGTAACTCTAAAGGTGAGGGTAAGCCTACTCAGTTTCTGGTAGACACTGGGGTACAACATTCAGTGCTTCTCCAAACAGATGGCTCCATGTCTAAAAACATCATGAGTACAAGGTGCCACTGAAACCAAACAATACTCATGAACTACAGGAAGATCAACTGCTATGGGCATGGGCCAGGTATCACACTCTTTCATGGTTACCCCAGACTGCCCTACCTCCCCCTTGGCCAAGACCTGTTCATCAAAATAGAAGCCCAGATCTATTTCCTCCCAGAGGGGCCCCAAGTTAAAGGCCCCCAGGGAGAACCACTCCAAGTCCTGACTCTCAGGCTAGAATATGAATACAAGTTGTTTGAGATCTCAGACGGGACACCCCAGGACATAGACTGGTGGATCCAGGCCTTTTCCCAGGCCTGGGTTGAGATGACAGGGGTAAAAAGGGCCACCAACCAGCCCCCATGCATGTGGAGCTCAGAGCCCAAGCCTCCCCTGCGTCTGTGGGCCAATATCTAATGTCAAAGAAGGCCCAGGATGGAATTAGGCCCCACTTTACCAGGCTCCTAGAACAAGGGATCCTGAGGAAGTACTAATTGGCTTGGAATACTCCCCTCCTGCCTGTGAAGAAACCTGGGACCCAAGACTAAGGAGAACTGTCTAGAGGGAACTAAATGCCTCTTGGAGGAGCTGGGAGGATTGGGATAGAGAGCCTCAGCCAAGAAGGCCCAAATCTGCCAGAGAAAAGTAAGTTATTTGGGCTACCTGCTGAAAGATGGCTGGTGCTGGCTCTTCAACACTTGAAAGGAGACCATCCTGCACATCTGTCCTCTGCAGAGAGCCAAACAGGTACGGGAATTCCTGGGCATGGTTGGGTTCCACCAGCTATGAATTGCAGGGTTTGCTGAATTGGCTGCCCGCCTCTACTCCCTGACTAAAAATGGACAGCTCTTCATTGGAATGAAGAAGAGCAACAGGCTTTGGATGCAATTAAGCAGGCTCTGCTTGAGGTCCCTGCTCTAGGACTGCCTGATGCCAGTAGACCTTTCCACCTTCATGTGCCTGAGAACAGGGAGATAGTCAAAGGGGTGTTCACTCAGTGGCTGGGTCCCTGGAAGAGCCCAGTTGCCTATCTGACAAAGAAATTAGACCCTGTCACTGCTGGGTGGCCTGTTTGCCTACGGATAGTGGCAGCGGTGGCAGTTCTAGTTAAAGATGCTGATAAAATTGACTCTGGGGCAGAACCTGGCTGTGACAGCTCCCCATACCTTGGAGAGCTTTGTTTGCTAGTCCCTGGATTGATGGGTGACCAATGTCCTCATGACTCATTTTCAGACTCTGTTGCTAAATTCAGATCAGGTGACCTTTATGTCACCAGTGGCCCTCAACCTGGCCACTGCTACTCAACCCACCAGCTCATGATTGCCAGCAGATTCTAGCTGAGGACCAGGAATGGCAAAAGGATCTGTTGAATTGGACACTCCCCAATGCCGAGGCAACCTGGTTCACTCATGGCAGTAGCTACCTGGTAGAGGGACAATGCAAGACAGGGGCTGCCATTGTGGATAGGCGCCAGGTGGTCTAGGTAGAACCACATCCTCCAGGAATGTCAGCCCAAAAGGCAGAGCTGATAGCTCTGACCAAATCCTTGGACCTGGGGGCAGGCATAAAGATCGACATTTACACAGATAGTAGGTATGCCTTTGCCACAGCCCACATCTACAGGACTATATACCAAGAGAGAGGACTGCTCATGTCAGAGGGAAAAGAAACAAACAAGCAGAAAATCTTAGATCTCTTGGACACCTGATGAAGCTAGCAACTGTGAGTATTATTCATTGCCCAGGACATCAGAAGAGAAGAGATCCAGTGGCCCGAGGCAATAACCAGGCAGATCAAGTGGCTTGAGAAGTAGCTATGCAGGAATCTAACCTAGTTATGGGCCTGCAAGAGACACCTGCTAGGGAATGGGACTGGACTAGTGGATAGCCTCACTTACAATATACGGAAGAAAAAAGGACTCGGATTGCTAGCAACTACCACCCTACCAACTATTACCTAGAGAAGGAAGGGCAATGGTACACATAAGAAGGAAAATTATACTCCCCAGAAAGCCAGCAAAAGACTTACTAGGCCAAATGCACAGATGGACTCATTTAGGGAATAAAAAGCTTGTCCAAGCAGTTAAGGGATCTAAAATATATACTGGAACTCAGGTTTTGGGCCAGAGAGATAGTAGAACAGTGATGGTATGCCAGCAAGTGAATGCTTCTGTGGCCAAGAGTAAACAGGGCAAAAGACTTAAAGGACAGCAGCCTGGAGTATATTGGGAGGCCAATTTACAGAAGTTAAGCCAGGAAAATATGGTTACTAATACTCTCTAGTGTTTGTAGATACTTTCTCTGGATGAGTTGAAGCTTTCCCCACCAAGCAGGAAACAGCTACTGTGGTAGCCAAGAAGATATTAGAAGAAATCTTCCCAAGGTTTTGAGTACCCAAGGTAACTAGATCAGATAAAGGTCCTGCTTTTGTTTCTAAGGTAAGTCAAGGATTGGCAGAGATAATGAGAACTAACTGGAAGCTCATTAGACCCTCTTCCATCCCAGAAAGGAGAGGTCATTGGAAGCATGTAGTAGCCACTCTTTACCCCCTGTAAGAGAGAGGTCATAGAAACATGTAGGTACCTCTTCCCTCCAGAAAGGAGAGGCTGAATTACATTCCTCAAGAAGACCACAGGGGAACAGAGCACATAGACACACTCCTCAGGGCAGGCCGGCTGTTCTCCCTGCCCCCAGACAAGGAAAGCTCTTGTTACCTCATTCCCTAAGGACCAATCAGTTTAAAAAATCATTGTGCCCAGTGGCTGTTGCTCTATTCTACCCCTGAAAACTGTATAAAAACTCACTGAACCAGCCACCCGAGGTTATCTCCTCTCTTTTTAGACGTAGGACAACCCCAGCATGCTGGAAAAATAAATTCCTCTTGCTTTTGCATTGATCTTCAGCTCCACGTGGTTCGCTGGAGGTGGGGACAGGGAAGTAGCTAAAGCTTCAGAGTCTTACATTCTCATTATCAGTGGCCTCAACTTCCAAATAAAAAGACACAGTCTAACAGAGTAGATGCAAAAACAGAATCTATCCTTCCAAGAAATATACCTCTATGCCAAGTATAGATATTAACTCAGTATCAAAAGGGTTAGAAAAAGTCATTGCAAGCAAATGAACCTAAGAAACAAGCTTGTGTAGTCATTCTAATATCTAACAGAATATACTCCAAACCATAATTAATCAAAAGAGATAAGGAAGGACAACATATACTCATCAAGGGAAAAAATGCACCAAGATGACATTTTAGTTCTTAATATCTATGCCCCAAACACAAGGTACTTTACTCTTGTAAAAGAAACACTACTACAGATTACATCATATTTAATTTACACGTACTGATAGTGGGTGACTTTAATACCCCACTCTCATCAATGGACAAGTCCTCTGGCTAAAAACCAGAGAACTACTGGAGCCAAGAGACACGATAAGTCAAACAGACCTAACAGATGTGTACAAAGCATTTCACCCAAACACAAAAGAGTATATTCTCTTCTCTGCACCTTGTTTTAATTTCTTCACAATTTACCACATACTCAGACACAAAGCAATCCTCAGTAGGTACAAGAAAATGGAACTCCCTGCATCCTATCAGACTGCTATGGATTAAAGCTGAATATCAAAAATAAAAGAAACAACAGAAAGCTTACAAACTCACGGAAACTGAACAATTCTCTACTGAATGGAAAGTAGGTTAAGAGAGAAATAAAGAAAGAAATTAAGCACTTCCTAGAATTCAACGAAAATGAATACACAGCATACCCAAACTTATAGGAGACAATGAAAGCAGTGCTAAGGAGGAAAGGGACTTACTAACTGCCTGAATCAAATACAAGAAGGATGGAATACTGGCAATTTTAACAGCACACCTGAAAGTCAGTTGTGTTGGATGGTGTTCTGCTGGAGCAAACACGTGAAGGAGTGTTTTCCTGAAGTGGACACAGGTAACAGGCTAATGCAGACTTGTGAAGGAACATTTGCTGAAGTAGATATAAAGCAAGCACATGAAATGACACATGATGAATGATTCTTTACTAACAACACACATGTATTGGTCTGCCTTACATTGCATAGTTGAGGTCCTTTTGTCAGGACTCCATAGTGAGAAATGCTCTAAAAGATTTTCGGTGGCGTGCCTCAGTTTCTTGCAGCTTGCACGGACTTGGGCAGATTGGCAGAATGATGTCATCTGAGAGAGACACGAGTGCTGAGGCAAGACCTGTGGAGAAGGGAATTATAAAAAGGACTCAATGGACAGTGACTGAGGCTGAGCTTGGCTTGCTTAGAGAGCTAGCTGTGCAATCCTTATTGGTCTCGCTGCTGATCTTAGCTTTGCTGAGAAAGACACAGCCAAGAACTTCTCCTGGAATTCCTCCCTGCTCCATTCTGCTGACTCATGCTGAGGCTGAGGCCTGGCTGTCTCTGCTAGGTAGTACCACCACTGCTGATTCATGTTTGCTATCCCAACTCTGCTGAAGTAGACTGCTGGTGTAGCCGTGAAGTGTTTGCAAGTGAATTGAGTTACCGCTGCTGACCTATGAAATGCACTGCCAATTTCCAAACATCACAGATGGAAGTTGCTCCAAAGAACCATTTCTAAATAGGTCCACTGCCCCTGTATACTTTCTTTTCCACCACCTCTGGTGGGTGGTGGATAAAAGGGAGGTAAAAGCATTTAAGAAAGATCATTAAAAATAGGCATTGAAAAAAATTAAAGTTGCAATAGATACCAATTATGAAAGTTAAATCAAGATCAATATTCCACCACACAAAGATCCAACAAAGAAAGAGAACTTCAGACCAATTTCCCTTATGAATATCGATGCAAAAATACATTCCCATAGTACTGTTCCTGGCTCTGTGGATAACGGCTATCTCATAAGCATTTTCTGAAGATTTTGTTTTACTCAGTTTGTTTCTTTGGGTTTGAGATGAGTAGCTGTTTATGTATGATTTTGTTAATTATAATGTGAATTTTGAGGTAGAGCCAAGATTCTCGCAGTACTCACGGCTCCTGCTGCTGGCTAGAGGCAGAGAAAGAGACCCCGCCTTTACCACTCCTCACCCTGTTCTGGGTATTTCACACCAGACCACAGCAGTAGCTGTTCAGTGCTCGATGAGAAACACCACCACCAGGCCGGTGCCCTCTTCTGCTCTGTAACACCAGCACTGCAGCCGCCATGGAGGAGCTGTGGCAGCAGAACCAACCAAGCCAGAGCTGGGCTGCTGCCCTTCTTCGAGGAGTCTGAAGAACCAGCACTATCTTCAGAGCTGATCTGGTCGGAAGATGCTTTTAAAAAGTGGTTTCATGAAATCGGAAGATGGCAGAGCAGAGCTGTGTGAGTGGGCACACAGGTATATTTGGCAAAGAATGGCAAACCTAGAGACACGGGCAAAGGTATATGGGCAACATGGGAGAGCATAGTGTTATGTTGGCCTAAAGCATGGAGCCCCTGCGGCAGGAAGGAGAGCACTTGGCCACAGCATCGAAGACAGGGAGGTGTGTGGAGGTCTGGAGCTCACACAGAGCTTGCCCTCGTTCACCATGCCTAGCTGTAAGTTCTCCTTGACTCTGGGCAACAGGAATCCAAGAGATAATTCTTGGCGATGGTCCAGTATTTATGGTGCTCCAGAAACCAGAATCTTTGAACCATACCAATGACTGGTTGTAATAAGTATTTTCAGCTAAAGCTGTTTGGGATGTGTGTCCGTGTGCATGTGTGTGACACGCTGCAGTTTTCAATGCCACATGAACAAACAAATACACCCTAGAGAGTTGGGAAAGATGCGGGCACAGCACAGTGTTTGAGTGGAGGGGAGACATGGAACTAGAGATTCTGTGCCAGTGGCAGGTGTGGGAGACAGCTATGGTGGATGGGATTGCTGAGTATTGTTGCCTGTCAGTAGTAGGCAACAGCCTAGAACATTCTCAGGCTCTGACTCTAGTTGCACAATAGCCCTGGCTCTAAGCAATAACTGGATGCTGGAGATGGAAAATGGTTCATTTTCTGAATTAGAAATCCTTGAAAAGGCCTCCTGGGTCCATGTTGCCTCTTGGGGGTTGTGTTGGTAACTGTGGTCCATGCTACAGTTGAAGGACACACTGGTGTCTGTGGTCCATGCTGCTGTCCCAGGACATGTTGATGCCATGATCCATGTGGGTGCACATGTCTGTGCACTGCTAGAGGCCATATTGATGTCCATAATCTGTGCTGCTGCTACAGACCATGCTGAGGTCCATGGTTCATGCTAACACCAGAGGCAGTGTAGATGTCCATGATCTGTGCTCCCACTGAAAACAGTGTTGATCCCTATGGTCTGTGTTACAACTGAATGCCATTATGGTGTCTATGGTACATGGTGTGGCAGAGGGCCATGTTGATGCCTGTCATAAACCATATGCTGCTGCTACTGACTGTAAAAGTCAAGGAAGCTTCTTTTGCGGTGGTATTGATGTCTGCAGATTCACAGTTGAGAATTAAAGACATAGAAGGCTTCCATGACAACCTGTCTCCCCACCCTACCCTTTCCAAAAAAGTCTAGACAGAAATTCATTGAAGAGAACTCTTACAAATTGTGATAAGGGCTTCTGGTCTGGGCCTGAGCACTGAGCAGATCCTGGGCCGCAGCTCTGCCCCCAATCTCAAAGAACCCAGAGGAAGCAGGGCACCCAGATGCTCTAACCCGGGCAGTACCTTAGGTAAGCAGACAGCAACACCCGCCCCAAACAGGGAGTAACTGGGACCCACTAGGACCCAGGAAGTCACTCCCGGGCCCAGAGCTCTGGTTCCTTCCAGTCTGGGCTCTAGCACTGGGCAGATTTTGGGCCACAGCTCTTACCCCAGTAGTAACACCCACCCCACACAGTTCTGATACAACCAATATAATAAAATGACAGGCTCCAGTCACAGACAGGGCAGGTAGCACTGAGGTGATCCAGGTAGCAAAAGGCAAGTGCAAGAACATAAGCATCAGCAACCCAAGGTACTTGGCAGCATTAGAACCTAGTTCTCCCACACAAGAAAGTCCTGAATTCCCCATATTACTAGGAAAGCAAGATTCAGATTTAAAATAATTTCTAATGATGATGATAGAGGACTTTAAGAAGGACATAAATAATACTCTCAAAGAATTTGAGGAGAACACAGGTAAACAGGTAGAAGCCCTTAAAGAGTAAACACAAAAATCCCTTAAAGAATTACAAGAAAACACAACCAAATAGGTGAAGGAATTGAACAAAACCATCCAGGACATAAAAATGGAAGTAAAAACAATAAAGATATCACAAAGGGAGACGACCCTAGAGATAGAAAACCTAGGAAAGAAATCAGGAGTCATAGACACAAGCATCACCAACAAAATACAAGAGATAGAAGAAAGAATCTCAGGTGCAGAAAATACCATAGAAAATATTGACAAAACTGTCAAAGAAAATGCAAAATGCAAAAATTTTTTAACACAAAACATCTAGGAAATTCAGGACACAATGAGGAGACCAAAACTAAGGATAATAGGTATAGATGAGAGTAAAGATTCCCAAATTAAAGGGCCAATAAATATCTTTAACAAAATTATAGAAGAAAACTTCCCTAATCTAAAGAATGAGATGCCCATAAACATATAAGAAGCCTGTAGAATGCCAAATAGACTAGACCAGAAAAGAAATACCTCCCATCACATAATAATCAAAACACCAAGTGCACAAAACAAAGAAAGAATATTAAATGCAGTAAGGGAAAAAGGCCAAGTAACGTATAAAGGCAGACCCATCAGAATTACACCAGACTTCTCACCAGATATCATAAAAGCTAGAAGATGCTGGACAGATGTCATACAGACCCTAAGAGAACACAAATGGCAGCCCAGGCTACTATACCCAGCAAAATTCTCAATTACCATAGCTGGAGAAACCAAGATATTCCCGACAAAACCAAATTTACACAGTATCTTTCCACAAACCCAGCATTACAAAGGATAATAGCAGGAAAGCTCCAATACAAGGACGGAAATTATACCCTAGAAAGAACAAGAAAGTAACCCTCTTCCAACAAATCCAGAAGAAGAGAGTCACACAAAGATAATTCCACCTCTAATAACAAAAATAACAGGAAGCAACAATCACTGTTCCTTAATATCTCTTAACATTAATGGACTCAATCCCCCAATTAAAAGACATAGGCTAATGGACTGGATGCATAAACAGGACCCAGCATTTTGCTGCATACAGGAAACCCACCTCAGTGACAAAGACAGACTCTACCTTAGAGTAAAAGGCCGGAAAACAATTTTTCAAGCAAATGGTCCTAAGAAACAAGCTGGAGTAGCCATTCTAAAATCTCCAGCCCGAGAACACAAAGGGAGGGACTCATGGCTCCACCTGAATAGGTAGTTGGGGGTGGCCTTGCCAGGCAGCAGTGGAAGTGGACGGCCATAGTGCCTGAAAGTTTGGATTCCCTAGTGTTGGGAAATTTGAGAGCAGGGAGATAGGAATCGGAGGATGATGGGAGCACACCCTCACAGAAACTCCCAGAATTATATGGATTAGACATGACAGAGGCAGGCCACCAGAAGACTAGATTCCAGAATTCAAACAAAAAAATTATCTTGATACTAAAATTTGTTCTGAGAATTGTATATTGCAGAATACACAGCCTTGGTGTATCTATTCATCAAGCAAGCTGAGCAGACCTGCTTGAACCTCTGATATCCTGGAATTCCAGCTGGATGCAGTGAAGACACAGTGTCAGAGGCTTATAAACTTACTCTACCTCACCCCCATCCCTCTTCTAATATCTCAATGCCTGTAATCAGATTGAAGAAGTTAATGAAGAGTCGACACCCCTATTCCCTGGCCTTGGGGACTGAGGTGGTTAATATTGGGCTGTCTTTCTAGGGAAAAGTAGTGGTTTTGTTGGAACAGGGAGGATTATCTAGGATTTATTGCACAGCCAAAACCTATTGGTATAAATATGTATAATTGTTATTAATATGAAGTTATAATTTCTTAAATGGTACAGAATTTACTTTGATTTCAAATTTAAGGTTTTCATTGGTATGAGCTTCTTATTGATACAAAAGTGAGATGAATATTGTTACATCATAGTCATTGTGCCTGTATAACACATTTAGGAATACAAGGCTTAGACCCATTCCTTCTTTAACTTTTTTAACTGATTTGAGATGGTTAGCCTGTGAGTTAAGGGCCTATAGCAAATTCATCACTTTGAGTTTATTGTTAGGGTGTTTTCTATGTTTTCTTTAGAAATAGCTGAGAGGAGTTAACAGACAACAGTCCAGATTACCTTACATGGATAGTTGGTTTTCAAAACATCAGAGGTCCAGGCTGGAGAGATGGCTCAGTGGTTAAGAACACTGACTGCTCTTCCAAAGGACATGAATTCAATTCTCAGCAACCACATGGTGGCTCAGAACCATCTATAATGGGATCTGATGCCCTCTTCTGGTGTGTCTGAAGATAGGTATAGTGTACTTATATACATAAAATAAATAAATCTTTTTAAAAAATCAGACATCCACAGAATTGGCGTTACAAACATTTCTGTATTAATGTTCATTTTGATTAGAGACCTGTCTGCTCATGACAGTGTTCTGTCTTGGATTCTAAGAAGAAATTGAGCATCTTTGGAGTTATTCTAGTTGTGGTAAGACAACCACTAGGCATGAATTGCCTCTTTCCATCTACAAACGAATTACTGTCCAGAAAAGTACACACTTGTGGAATAGTTGACTGATTATATCTGCCAAGACAGAATAATCAGCCCTTAAAAATTCTGCATCACTAGGTCTGTCAGATGATCCTGGGCCAGAAGGCTGAAGATTAGATGCTCCAACATTTTGTAGTATAGGGACTGTCCAGGTGTTCAGCAGTCTCTATAAATTGGCTAAGTTTTAGAAGCTATGCTTTGTGCTTCCCATAATTTCAGTTAACTCAGTCATTCTGGATTTCTGACAGGGTTGAAAACTTATAGTCTCATAGCCAATCCTGGCTATTTACTTTGAGAGAAAAGATTTGAGAGGATGGTTTTCAGCTGACATTCATTCTAAAGCCAAGAAAAAAGCCAGGTTCAGAACTAAGTCTTTTAGTTAGGAGAGATGACAGAGGTTCTGTTTAGTCAACAAAATGATGGACTGGGTATTAGGTCTATCTTGTAACTTACTGACACAAATTGGTATAGTTATGCTTTAATTGTATTTTGAGAGAAAATTTTTATTTTAACAGGAAGAGTGATATGTAGGAGGAGCTAAGATGAGAGGAGTAAGAAGAGGAAGAAGTAAGGAGAGGAGAAGGAGGAAGAGGAGGAGGAGTGGAGGAGATAGGTGATGAGAGAAAGAGAAGTGGGGGCATGGAGGTGGATGTTCACAAGTCTCCACCAGTCAAAGATAGTTGATATATCTAGGTTGGGTATTGGGTTACACTTCTGATTGTTATTGAGCATTAACAAACTTATAAAGCCTTTGATTAACATTAAAAAATTGTATAATAGCAAAAAGGAGAAGGGGGCATGGGATAGGGGTTTTCTAGGGAGGGGAAATAGGGAAAGGGGATGGCATCTGAAATGTGAATAAAATATCCAATAAAAATTAAATTTAAAAAATGTGATAAGGATCCTGAAGTGTAGATCTTCACAGTTGACAGACTCTGACAGGAGTGGGAGTGGGGAAGGACTCAGTTTTCTTTAAGAAGCTGGCCACTGGGAGTTTAATCATGCTCCAGTGAGTATATGCACCCCCCAAAAAAAACCATACTTGGTATTTCTTTTTTTTTTCATTTTCTTCTTCTTTTCTTTGGGAGTGGTCACAAGGGAAGAAGGTGGACAGGGAAGACTGGGAAGTGAATGTTTTCAAGATGGATTATATAAAACTCCCAAATATTCAATAGAAATATTGGGAGAAAAAATGGGAATTTGATGCTACTTCACCCTAAAACATGTTCATGGTTCATGCTCCCCAGTCAGCATAATCGCCCTAAACATCTGCTCCAATCACAGAATTAAGACAGCAACCTCAATTACACAGCTAATTCATGTACAACCCTAGGGCACTATGGAAATTCAGCTCCCTCCTGCTGTGAGGAGAGTCTGCATAGAGTGAAATCACAAGAGTTCTATAAAGAATATAATGAAACTTCAAATAATATTCAAAGAATTATCATATTCAGCTAATCAGCTAGTCCATCATTTTTGGTCACTCTTCATTTGGAAACATAATACAGAAGGACTTGAGATTGCACACTTTGAAGTTGGCAACAAAAAGAATGTAAAACAGTAAAAGAGATGTTTCCACTCACAGAGAAGAAAACTATAAACTCATAGTTAGAACCACTGTACCAGAATTAAAGGATGTTTCCTGCATCTTATAAATAGACTCTTATTGTAAATATACTCAAGGACAGGGGTGGTGGCATTGGAACATGAGAACTGCCTGTGCCCCAATCCTAGTGAATTCCATCACTAAAGAAAGCAAAAAATGCTCAAACCAGAACTCGGAGCACATGTGAGAGATGCAGAAGTAAGGGGATCAAATCTAAGGTGTTCAGGGAAGAGCTTCATCCTGGTCTCAGCAGCCCCCCTAATGGAAGAAAATTAATTTTACGTAATAGCATAAGCTCATCAATTACATAAGTTGAACTTTTCCTTTCCCAGTGGACTAAGAATATCAGGAAATGGATAGCATGAAATTACATCACCATTAGAACTTAAAAAGAGATTTAAAAAAGAAAAACAGACATTGTTAGTGATTAAAAATGATGGACACACATGATTTAGGGCCATTTCTTAAAACATTCATGCAGAATTAACAATGGCAACTATACCACAGTTAAAATGAGACTTTTTTGCAATCTTTGCTTAAAGGGAGAGAGAGCAAGCAAGAACAGATTTTAATGAGCTTTGCTGTTCACCTTGATTAAATCAGAGTTTGAGAGAAGGTGGTCTGGTGGAACTTCAAAATAAGAAGTTCAAGGTTAACTAATGAAGGGACAAAGACTTTAATTTCAGCTGAATGGCGCTCCCATGTCTCTGTCAGTTTCACACTCTATTAGAGCTTCCGGAACAAAGGACACGGACCCTCCCACTGGGACTCCTTCGCTGGAGTCCTGGGTCCTATTGTTGATTTTATCCTAAAGGGCTTGGGAACACATTTTATAAACATGAAAACAGAGAGCAGATAAGTGTGAGAAACATCCACTGACAGGGGTCACTGGCAGCAGCACACACACTGGATTTCTTTCCAGATGATGTGGGTGGATGCATTTCTGTTTGGTGAGTTTAGTCGGATGGAGGTTTGGAAATAACACTCATTCATCCCTGTCTGAATATGTGAAAATAACATGTTTCTCAGGGCAGTATCTTCTGCTAGATTATATAACCATTCTGCTAACCCGCTCACACAACCAGTATCTTGTTTTCAGCTTGAACACAGTATGCTCTCTTAGGACAAATAGTCATTGGCTTCTGCTTTGCAGGGCTACTGACTACAAGTGAAACATGAAACTCCATGGCACTTGCAAACCTTGTCTGGTTTCTCATTGGATTCAGCACAGCTACGCCTGGCATCAGATACAGACCTCCAGTGAACTATTGGCCAAGTGGATGCTGTTGTTATTTTCTTTCTAAATAGAAATTAAATAATGAATAATATGATATCATCATGATGGATTTTGCACATGGCTAAAGTCTAAAAGACAGGACATTGCCTCTTGACCTCCCAGTATATGTGAAGCACATTTTGTGCTGGGATAAACAACATGAAACGTAGTATCTTCATAAAAGCTGTATGAATGGAGCTGTTGCTTCTGAGACTGGGAAAGGAGAAAATTCCCACCCATTCACAGAACACTGCCAAAAACAGTTATTAATAACCAAGATCTTCCTCGCTTTAAATCAAGAAGAAGAATGTGTAAAGTTCTTCCTTTAAATCAAAAGATGAAAACTGCCATGCATTAGTGTAAGACCTTTCCAACTACCCATATGAATAACTCAGCCTAAGAGAGTCTCTATTGTCCAACATGGATATAATAGACAGGTCTAATGTACAATGGTTTCCTAGGGGTCTTATTGTAGCTCTGAGGTTGAACTGCCCATGAGAAATGATGGCTCTAGTAAGTCAAATTTTTACTGTGAAGTATAATAAAGTTAATAGTATGTGGGGCCCGTCTCCAGCTGGGTCCCACAAAGTCTCCGGTTCTGCAGGAGATAGGATGTAGATGCCCGCCTTCTCTGTCTCTGTAGCTGCCCCTGCCCATGGGTGGTCCAAGGCAGAGCGCCAGTGGGGAAGGTCTGCTTCTGCCTGCCCGGAAGTACTTTGGGAGAGCCAGCGGGTTCTGAAGTGTTACAGCTCTTTGCTAAGCCGGAAGTGCCGGCTAGGTAGCAGGGAAAGAGAGTAGATCTCTTGCCCAGTGTTAACAGCTCTGGAGCTGGCTAGCAGGTGAAGAGGGGAGGGTCCGAGACAGAAGCTCTCCGACGACAGGATGGTTCTTGCGCGCTTTATTTCTCAATTAAGCTCAATATATACAGTTTGGAATGGATGAAGGTTTTAGCAGCAGGTAATCCCATTAGCTTAGTCTGAGGTTTTGGGGATGCCTCATATGCATGTGGGGAGAGCCTGGGGCACTATTCCTACGTGACTCGATGGTCATAGACCTTCCAACCTCTCTCTGTGGGAGGGGCTGTGAAGGCTGGAAGCTGAGACAGGGGGCCAGGAACAGAGCTGAATGCCTGCCTGCCATCCCAAAAGGGTCTCCGGGTTTCAGAAGCTCGTTCGACTGGGCACCTGGTCGTCTCTCATAGCTCAGGGCCCCACAATAGTAGACTTGTAATTGATCCAGTAATTATTAACCAGCTGGAGACAACACACTTAGTACAAACCTATATGGACTCCATCATCTACTCAGCACATCTTTATGGAGGTCAGCCACATGATAAGTGCAGTGTTGAAAGCTGGCATACGAGCAAAGCAAGCATAGCATTCTTGTGGAGGGAAGCAGACTTACCAAGCCATAAGTGACCATGACTTCTCCAACTGAAAGGGTACCTGCATCAGAATAACAAGTTCTTAGATCCATTTCTCTCTGAGCAAAGCAATGTATTTGGTTGCAAATGAAAGCAATGCTCCAAGAATTTTTATGACTGGACACAGTGCATATGGAGTATGTGTGAACTGCCTTGCTTTGCTTGAGTTTTGTTGCTATTATTATTCTCCATCTGTCTTCTCTCTTCACAGATCAAATTTTGCATGCACTGGAGCAGATTTAATGTTATGAACCACAGAAGGCTAATTCTTGTCTTGAGCCTTTGGCACCAAGTAAATCCAGACAAACAGACGTCATCATCATCATCATCGTCATCATCATCATCATCGTCATCATCATCAAGAGATCTGTAATGTCTGCTTTCTCAACTCCTTATATCTATTATATCTGTTTATATCAGGAAAATGGCTGCACAGACTTACACAGAGAACATCCCTCTACAGATAGCTATATATATTAAATAGCTAATAAGGTAGAAATTTTAGAAATTGCAAATATGCTGGCAAATATGGATGGGACTGTCTCTATGAACATGTAATAAACTTCTAATAAAATCGCTGTGTAAACTCACACATCTGTGAACAGATGGGATGCATTATGAAATACAGTTCATTGTTGCAGCAACCTCTGACCCCTGGCTGCTGCTTCTGAGACAAGGCTGAGTATAAAGGGCCTCTGTGAGTTTACTTTCTCTGTCAGCATTCAGAGAAATTGTTTTCAGTCTCCTTAAGATGAGATATTGGCACAGACAGTCTTGACCCACACCCATAAAAATAATGCACGAAACACCCCCAAATCTTTGACCCAGGAAACAAGGTCTTAATTCTTGTGTTTGTTTGTTTGCTGAAGATATAACATTTCCACGAATGTATTTGCTTTTTGCCAGAAGATTTTCTTTCTGACAAATACAAGACAATAATATCTGAGTGGGCCCTTCAGTGTCACTTCAGGAAGTAATTTCAAAAGGGGTCAAGCGGCTACAGAAACACAAGACAGAATGTGTTTTGAAAATGGAATTTTCAAAGGCTTCATCACCAGCCTCTGCAATAATATGAAGCCAATACACAGAGAGACTCATCTGAAGGAGAATGTAGATGCACGTATGGCTATGGGTGTGTATGCTTTTTACTAAACTCTGGATTGACAGTAGAACTTCCTCTTTCTACTTGTCTCCTCAAGTTGATTTCTCAGATGGATTCTCTGGAGGTGCTCAACATTTAACATGGGCAACTTAGGGAACAAGCAGGAGAGGGAAATCACTTCTGCAACCTTTAAGAGAAGCTTACAGGGAGCTCAGGGAGTTGGTTAGAAATAGACATTTATCACGCAAGCCTCTGTCTTGGCTATACCTGGATTCAACCCTAGCATTTGTTTGGTCACATGACCTAGGATATGTTCTGTATTAGTCAGATGAGGAAATTCCCATCTGTAAGGCAGAAATGAAAGGCAATATCTGTTTCCTCAAACTGTTGTATGATCGTCATAAGCAGTGCTTAGCATGTAACACATGTAACAGTGTTACACATGTAACAGTGGTCACCAGTAGTCAGTACTCGAGTCCTTAGGGTCTCAGGAGAGCGGGTGAACCTGCCAGGCCTACAGACAGCAAAGCTAAGCAGGGCTAGCCGAGGGTCCTTGTATTCAAGGAAGGGATGCTCTTAGAGAAACCACAGAACTAAGATGCCTCCCTGCACCAGGCTTAGCACCTGCCTAACTGATAGGAAGGTGACAGTCCCCATTTTAGCCAACCTTCCTATCACTAAGCAGATTCAAATTTTAGAACTCAGAAAGGAGCCAATGAAATAGGTTTTTGCTTTTTGCATTATATTCTCCCCATTTTAGAGCTATTTTAATTTTACACTATTTTTAAAAGAGATTTTATGTCTTTATTCTCAGCCCTCTTCTTTCATTTGCTGAAGTTCACTTACACTGTCTTCTTTATCTTGAACCAGTTTCCTTTAATCTCTTGTTCTCTTCTCTCCATCTTTACAATCATTTCCATCTTTTCCCTTTGTTTCATTTAGCCTTCATTCCTTCCTGTTTCTCTCCCTCCTCTTCTCCATCCTTTATGGATATTACACTGAATTGTATTACACTGAATTGTACTCTTCTCTCTGAATGGTGAGGAGGACTCAGCCACAAGAACAAGCTGCTCTAGGAAAGGTATCCAAGGGCAGACATGAGCAAAGCAAAGCAGAGCTCAGAAGCACAGCCAATGTGAAAACTCAGGGCAACAGAATTCCTGTAAAAGATCATAGACTCTCCGTTACTGAATTCAGGTACACTGAAACAACTGAAACGCCAATCAGAAAAATTCAAAGGCCTATTTAGAAATTGTTGATAATTCAAAGAAACAAATAAGTGGATGATTAAGTGGGTAGGACAATTCACAATGTATATGAGAGTAAGTGACGTAGAAGGGGGGAGGGGTAATATGAAAGAAAAAAATCAGAAACAAAGTCAAGATCTAATAAAACCCAGAAGTGTTAGCAATAAAAAATGTCAACTACCAGGTATGGTGTAACACTCCTTTGATCCCAGCACTCAGGAGGCAGAGGTAGGAGGATCTCTGACAGTTTAAGGGTAGCCTGGTCTATATAGTTAGTTCCAAGATGGCCAGGGCTGTGTAGAGGGACCCTGTCTCAAAAACCAAACCAAATATAAAATTTAAAAAATGTCATCAACTAATCAAATAAAGCATCACCAATAGACTAAACATTTAAAAGAAAGAATATCAGGGATTGAATACATAGTTGAAGAAATGCATTCAGGCACAATAAAGAAAGAATATGCATGGCTACAACTTCAAAAAGTACAGAATGCAAGCAAAAGACCAGACTTAAGAATCTGAGTTACAAGAAGGAACTGAGATAACAGTACAAAATGATTTAAAAAATAAAAAACTTTCAAACACTGGGAAAGAAATTAGCATTCAGACACAAGAGGCACTGAAGATCCCCAAACAGACACAACTGGAGAAAAACTCTCTCTGATACACCATAGTCAAAATGCCTAGGCAAGACAAACCAAAAACTTGCAAGAGAAAAATGCCAACTCACAAAGTCAAAGCCATCAGATTTGAAAGCCTGGCTCAAGAGACTCCCAAGGAGAAGAATATTAATATGCGACCTAGAGATTGTGTTATTTTGGTGGAGAGCATGGCTACTTTCTGCCATTGTCCAAAAAATATCTGCCTGAGGCTAAATTGAAGAGCTACAGATTAACAGCTGTGGCAGAGATTTCCAGAGAGCCTAGTATTGACTGTGTTGCCAGCATTCTGCAGATCCAGAATGAAAAGGAACAGAATGAGCAAGGAATATACAAAATGTACAGTTTGAGGAGGAAGGGAACACCAGGAAGTGTAAACAGATTAAAGAAAAGCCTGATGCTAAGTGGAATACAGGAGTAAGACTCCATCCAGTAAAGCTTCCAACACGTGAAAAGAAATTAAAGAAAAACATAGGGCCAGATGTGGTGATACACACCTTTAATCCTGGCACTCAGAAGGCAGAGGCTGGCAGATCTCTGAATTTGAGGTCAGTCTAGAGTACAGAGCTAGTTCCAGGACAGCCAAGTTTAGGCAGTGAGGAAACCATTAAAAGATGGATTTGAATGAGGGGGCCATGTTCCAGACCCAGCAATCAGAAGAACTTGGCAGCTTCCATCATGTGTTTTTAGCTTTAGAGTCAAGAATAGAAGAAAAGGATCATTTAATCTCCCTCCATGACTAAGGAAAGCAGTTAAAGCCAAGCATGTGTCAGGCAATATGTCAAGCATGTGAATGGAGTGACAGACTGATAGACTATGGACACTTGTAAAGTTGGACTGATCTGGCTACAAGCCTATAGGGTCCAGAAAGTAGAATATGGTGGTTTGGATGAAAATAGCTCCCACAGGCTCACAGGGAGTGGCACTATTGGGAGTCATGGCTTTGCTAAAGTAGGTGTGGCCTTGCTGGGGGAAGTGTGTCACTGGGGGTGGGCTTTGGGGTTTCAGATGTTCAAGCTAGGCCCAGTGTTACTCTCTTTTTCTGTTGCCTGGCAATCCATATATAAAACTTTTTGCTACCTTTCCAGCAGCATGTCTGCCTGTGTGCCTCTATGCTTCCCACCATGATGACAATGGCAGGGAAACCTCTCAACTGTAAGCCAACCCCAAACAAAGGCTTTCCTTTATAAGAGTTGCCATGGTCATGACATCTCTTCACAGCAATAAAGCCCTAACTAAAACACTGTATTAGTTGCTTTCTTTTTTAATTTTATACTTGTCTGATACACCAACTTCCCTTTCCTCTGCTCCTTCCAGATCTCCCTGCTCCATTGTCTCTCAGATCAACTCCCTCTATCACCCCTGCCCCAGGAAAGAGGAGGCTCTACCCAGGAACTGCAACCAAACACAGCACAACAAAATACAGTTAAGACCAAGTACAAACCTTCACATCAAGTCTGAGTACAGCACTCCACTGAGAGGAAAGGGGCCTCAGGAAAAGTAGAAGAGTCAGAGACACTCCTTCTCCCACTATTAGGAGTCCACCCAAATCACCAAGCCAACAACCATAACATATGCAGAGGTCCCATCACAGAGTTTCTGTGGTTGCCACTTCAGTCTCTATGAGCCTCCATAAACCCTGATTAGTTGGTTCTGCAGGCTGGGCTCTCCTGGTGTCTTCAAACACTCTGGCTCCCAAAATTTTTCCTCCCCATCTTCCACTGGTTCTCCAAGTTCTGAAGGGAAGGACTCAAACTCCAACCTGAGCATTCTCTCTCTCTCTCTCTCTCTCTCTCTCTCTCTCTCTCTCTCCTCCCTCTCTCCCTCCCCCTCTCCCTCCCCCTCCCCTCTCTCCCTCTTCCTTTCTTCCCTCTTCCCCTTTCCTTCTCCCTCTCCCCCTCCCCACCCCTCCCCCTGCCCCTCCCCTCTCCCCCTCTTCCTCCCTCTCCTCC
>JANHMN010000018.1:6439814-6473776 GCA_030674055.1 Rhabdomys pumilio | reverse complement strand
TTCTCTCTCTCTCTCTCTCTCTCTCTCTCTCTCTCTCTCTCTCTGTGCCTAATGTTTGGCTGTGAGTCTCTGTATCCACCCTCATCAGCTGCCAGGGGCACCTGCACTAGGCACCAATCTATGAGTATAACAGAACGTCATTAGGAATCATTTCATTAATTTTTTTCAGTTGTGTTTGGCTCTACTCTAAGTCTCTGGGCTAGGCAGGATCCACTTCCCGGTCATCCACTTCCGGGTCATCCAGGCAGTGTCAGGCATGGGGCTCCCTCTCGTGATGTGGGTCTCAAATTAGACCAGGCACTGGTTGGCCACACCTACAACACTTCTTGCAAACAGAACAGAATGTAGGTCAAAGGTTTTGTGGATGAGTTGGTGTCCCACTGCTTGAAACCTTGCCTAGTTATAGAAGGTGAATAGTTCAGGCTCTATATCCCCCATTACTAGGGGTCCTTGCTAGTGTTTCCAAATCACCCATAAAATGCTCTGCCAGTTCCAGTTTTTTCTTTCCATACTCTCCCTCCATGCCTCCCTCCCCTACCTAACACCTCCTGTTCCCATCCCCACCCTCCCCAGTCCACCTACAAAATCTGTTCTATTCCCTTTCCCAGGAAGATCCATACATCCTCCCTTGAGTCCTCCTCTTTACCTAATGTCTCTGGGTCTGTGGATTGAAGCTTGCTTATCACTTACTTACCACTAATATTGGCTTATTCCAATATTAGTGAGTACATACCATATTAGTCTTTCTTGGTCTGCGTTACCTCACCTAAGATGATTTCTTCTTGTTCCATCCATTTGCCTGCAAATTTCATGATGGAATTTTTAGGGTCATCTGCAAATGATACTTTGACTTCTTCCTTTCCAATATGTATCCTGTTGATCAACTTTAGTCTTATTGTTCTAGCTAAAACTTCAAGTATTACATGAAATAACTATGGAGAGAGTGGACAGCCTTGTTCCTAATTTTAGTAGAATTACTTTGAGTTTGTCCTTTCGAGGGTTTCTTTATGACTCTGTGAATTTCATCACTGTCTGTTGCTATGCCCCCCCCCCTTTTCTGATTTTATTAATTTGGATATTCTCTCTCTCTGTCTTTTAGTTAGTTTGGAGAAGAGTTTGTCTATCTTGTTGATTTTCTCAAAGAAACAACTCTTTGTTTCACTGATTTTTCATATTATTCTCTTTGTTTCCATTTTTTATTTAAGTTAGATTATTTCTTGCCATCTATTCCTTTTGTCTGTACTTTTTTCTTTTTGTTCTAGGACTTTCAGTGTACTGTTAAGTTGTTAGCATGACATCTCTCCTTTTTTAAAAATATAACTTTTTGCTTAGCACCACTTTTATTATGTCCCACAAGTTTGAGTATTTTGTGTGTTTATTTTTATTGAATTCTAGAAAGCCTTTAATATTTTTAGTTGTTTCTGTCCTGAACCATTTTTTATTCAATAGAAATTTACTCAGTTTCCATGAGTTTGTAAGCTTTCTGTTGATATCCAGCTTTAAGCAGTGGTGATCTGATAGGGTGTAGGGGGATTAGTTCAATTTTCTTGTATAGTGTCAGAATATGTGTTCACTTTTGAAAAAAGGGCTAAAAGGTGCCAGGAAAAAGGTGTACCCTTTTGTGTTTAGGGTAGAAAGTTCTGAATTATCTATTAGGTCCATTTGTCTTACAATGCCAATTAGCTCCAGTATTTCTCCATTTAGTTTTTGTGAGAGTTGGGTATTGAAGTCTCTCACTCTCAGTGTATGAGGGTTAATTATGTGATTTAACCTATAGTAGTGTGAAGTGGGAACTTCTGACTGCATTGGAGACTCAATGTGTCATGTGATGTTTTTCTGAAAGCTGTCTGGTAAAAGGACATGTGATGTTTTGCTGGAGCAGATTGCTTGAAAGGACACGTGATGTTTGGAAAAAGTATAAGTATAACCCAACAGACAGAGGATATCACTCTGACAGTGGTTCCCCTTCTCTTCATCGGGCTTCACTGACATTGGTCTTCACTTGTCACTTGTCACTTGTCTTGTCTTGTCTGTCTTTGTCCAGCTTCACCAAAGGACTTCTGGTGGTGTTCCAGCTGCTTCTTGCTGCTTCTGCTAGCTTGTGCAGATTCATGGAGCCTCACAATTTCTTCTGGATGGAGCCACTGCTGCTGATTTGTGTTTAGTGTTTTCCAGTGAACTGAGATTAGAATCTCCCCCAAGGAACTACTTCTAAACAGGTCCACATCCCACTTGTCCTTTTAGCCGTCTTCCTCTCCTACCTTTGATTGGTGGGCTAAAAGGGAGGTTGAAGCATTTAAGAACCCTTATTAAAGTAGGTTTCAAAAAATATAAGCCTACAGTCATGTTTCTTTTATAAGAGTGTATGCCCTTGTATTTGAGGCATATATGCTAGGAGCCGAAGTGTCATCTTGGTGGAATTTTCTCTTGATGAGTATGAAATGTCCTTACCCATCTCTTTTGAATAATTTTTGTTTGAAATCTATTTTGTTAGATATTAGAATAGCTATACAAGGTTGCTTCTTAGATCCATTTGCTTGGAAATGAGTTTTCCAACCCTTTACCCTAAGGTAATGTTTATACTTGATGTTAAGGTATGTTTCTTGGATAAAGTAAAAGGATGGATCCTGTTTTCTAATCTGTGTCTTTATCTGGAAGTTGATTCCATTGATATTGAGATAACAATAACCAATAATTGTTAATTCCTGTTGTTGGTGGTGCTGGTAGTGATACGTGTGTGTGTGTGTGTGTGTGTGTGTGTGTGTGTGTGTGTGTGTTGTGTGTGTGTTATGTGTGTGTGTGTTTGTATGTGTGTTTCCCTTCTTTTGATTTTTCTGGGTGTGAGATTATTTATTCCCTGTGTTTTATGGGTGTAGTTAACCTCTTTGGTTTGAACTTTTCCTTGTATCTATCTGACCATAGTAAATAAAACTTTATTTATCTTACCTTGATTGAGAGTTAAAAATTATTAAAGGCTTTTACTTATATCTTTAATTATTGTAGTCCTTATAAACCTTTAAGCATACCCACTAAATTTATAAATTAGGAGGTACAGAAAGTTCATATAATAGTTTTATGAATCTTGAGATAAGCTTTATATTTGATGAAAAAAATCTTAGAAAGTCAAATGAAACCAATAGTTTATTTTTGTTTGTTTTGCTTTGATCTCCTTTTTCTGTCACAAAATCAGATGGCTCACCTATCATAGGACAGACAAGCAACATTTAAATAAGCAGGCTTGGGTCTAGAAAAAGGCAAGCCATAACCCAACTCCAATGCCATATTGTCGATAAACATAAAACAGTATCTGAATATTATCCATATCTGAAAATTGAACCAGTGATGAGTCATGGTAGAGGCCAAAGCAGCAGCAGTGTCTGTTGATCTTCCCAAGCAAGGTCCCCATGCTCCCTGCCCCCACCACCACACCCTACCTTGGGTAAAAATTTGGTTGTGCTTGTTGTTATTTTTTTTGTTTGTTTGTTTGCAGGGTTGCAGCCCTTGAGTGCTTTCTATACTGCCCACCCTTCCACCTGCCACAGATTGTCGCAGGGTATTTTATCTTAGCCTAGCCATCACCTAGGGGAAACAAAACTGTGCAAAAGTTTTTGGACATCTGGACAGCCCCTACACAACCATAGTAGTGGTAGTGGTGACAGGTGACATCAGCAGATTTAAACAGACACAGCAAAAAACAAAACCAGTAAACACAGAGCACAGATGTTCACATAGTTAAAAGAGACCAGTCAAAAAACAAAACATATGGTGGCTACCTTAATTCATAGATTTAGCTGGGCTCAACAGATTTCCATAGATGCCCTTAGATGCTCAGTTCCCAGTGTTGGGAGCCGACTTTTAGCAGAAAGTGGCTAGAAGGTAGCTATCAACTTTACAGCCATCTGGAACCATATACCCTGATGAGAGACTTGTTTTTCAATAGCCTACACAGCTGAAACACACTCTGATAAATATCTTGTTTATCCCACATAGTTTGTTTTGCTGTTTAGTGCCCCAAGCTGCAAGGAGCATGTGGTATCCACGCCTGCAAGGCACTTGGTATCCACACACCTACAAGGCACGTGACAAAAGCCTATAGATACCCCAGACTTCCCTTCAAAGAAGGACAAATAAGAGAGAGAACATAAGAGAGAAAAATAAGAGAGGAGCCCTTTAATGAGATAGACAATAAAAGAGAGACAATAAAAGAGACTTGAGACTTGACTACAAATTCTCTGGTTTGTCTCTATTCCTCGAGTCTCTTCCCATTCTTCCCCCCAACTCTCTCTTGCTAAGCCCTGACCCGTAGACCAAAACAACAACACAGGCTGGGACATTTTGGCCCCCAAGCCAGGCAGAGTACGGGTCTCAACACCCAGTATCCAAGAACCAGGAGGGCATAATGACTTTTTGCTAGTGCTCTGGGCATTTGACAAACAAAACACAGGAAACTAAGAGCCAGGCACCAAAAACATCTTGCCAGTGCCCTGGTCAGGAGTTCATGTACCTCATCAGGAATATCTCCATATTCCCCATCTCCAAGACAGGATCCCACCAGAAACCATACTATATGTCTTAGAAGCCTTCTATGACTTAACAGATGGAGGCATCCCAGACAGGTGCCTGCTGTTTTCTTCTTGGTGCAGCAGTTTGTTCCAACAATTCACCAAACTGAAAGCATGCCTTGGGGCCTTGGCACATCTTCAAGGTATATACCAGCTCCTGGGGCAGCATTCTGGTCCTAGAGTCCCAGAGTGAAAGTCCAGATTCAGAATTTGGGCTGATGTCTTAATCTCACTGGAACCTCCAGTTGTCAGTCCAACCAAATGAGAGTAAAGACCATTACCCAAATTATTTTAGTTGAATTCAGCAAACTTTATTTTCTGTCAGTCAGCGTGATCTCCTGAAAGTGGGGGTTTGAGGAAATAGCCCCAAGCATAGGAGATAGTGGGGTTTCTATAGCCCCAAAACTGCAAAAGGGGCTTTTAAGAGTTGGAGGATTTCCAGAAAAATCTTCTTTAGCAGAAACCTGGCTGAACATTTTAAACATGTTTAGCCATTTGGCAGAGCATCTTATCAAGGTAGAGGCCAGGGTATAAGGTGTGGAACATGTCAAATTAAGGAAGATGGGTCAAGACCTGGTCAAATTCATGTTGTACAGAAATCGAGAATGAACTTATTTTGACCTTTTAATAAGATGGCTTATTAAGATGGTCCATCAGTGTGGGGCCAGAGGCCTACCCGTGCTTATTAAGATGGAGTTAAGATGGTCCATCAGTGTGGGCAGAGGCCTACCAGTGCTTATTGGAGCAGTGCTGCTTCCATCTACCTCCTCTCAATCTCTCACCTTTTCAGTAGTGTTTTTTTAATAATTCACCTTATTAAGAGAAATTCTAGTAACACTTTTTTTCATATTGTTTTAAAGTCACCTAGGTATAAATATTATTTGTAACATCAATATTACTATCTTTATTCACTGGCACAGACACATTTTTTTAATCACAGTAGTTTTCATCGCTGTGATGAATACTTGATTAAAAACAAAACCTTAGACAATATTTTAATGCAGTCCATCCTAGCCTAGCACCAAGGAAGCATCTCATGGCAGCAAAGAAGCACGAAGAATACGTCTGCTGCTCAAAATTTCTCCTGCTTCCTCTTCTTTTCCAACAGGGTTCCCAGATACAGATGGTACTTCCTGAATTGAAGGTGGGGTTTTCCTCATGCTCTCCCTGATACAACCAGAAGTATGCTTTATTAATCTTCTAGGTCCTTCTCAACCCAATCAAGTTGACGGGATGACTTGACTTATAGAAAACTGGACTTTAATCCACTAGAATTTCTTTAAAGCAGAGCCAGCCCCTTCTTAACATCTCACCAACTTGAATAGAGTACAGCTATATTGCTATCTTTACTGCACAGAACATAAAGTCAAAAGCTAACAGCTTCCAGGTGAAGCTTGTGCTGCTTGTGGCATGCCCATGGGGGCTGGTCAGCTACAGACTTGTCTTCAGCAATGAATCTTCACTCTCTGTGGTCCAGGCTGATGGTGAAGCCTTATATGGGACATTCCGTTGTCATGGAAACACATACACATTCTTAAATCTTCACTCAACAATGACATCTATGATGTCATCCCACATTCCAGGAACCAGAGAGGGCCTGATATGAATCTCAGCATCAACCAATCAGAAAGAAGAATGGTTGGGGGTACAAGGAGCCGCTTCAGCCTAGATCTATGCAAAGACCAGTCTGTGCAGCAAGCCACCCAGGAGGCCAGACCACAGCTCTACAGCAATCAGCTCAGAACACTCAGGACTCCACCAACAATGGTTAGGCTCCTTACTTTTTCACTCCCACTTCCAACTCAGGCTCAACCAGAGAAATCACACTGGGCTTTCCAACACAACCACATATCACGCCCCATTTCTACTCAGCCTGCAACCTCCCATGCCAACATCATCCAGTTTCAAACCTTCCCCTGTTTTTCACTAAAATTTTTCTCAACTCCCCGGATGCCTCTGAATTACTGACAAGTAAAATCCTGGGGCCAATTTCCTGTCTGACTGCAAACTCCAAATGAAGAATCATTGGTCTTATCTCCTTTGGGTGGTTGTTGATGATGGAGCAGTGAGCTGAGGTGATGAGAATTGGTGAAACCCCATACTCTTCTCTGAGAAAAGACAGAAAAAGCAAGAAGGAACCACAAGACAGGATGCCATCATCCACATCTGAGATCACTAGATAACTGCTTCTCTCCTGTCCACAGACCCAAGTCCAAGGAAAAGAAATACTTTCATAATTTCTTTAAGACTAAGCTTCCTAATTGTTTGAGGTCTGAACATGTACTAAAGCCTAAATTTATACACCCAGGATACAGAAGCTATGCAAGAGCGAGAGAAGAGTAATAAACTCTCTCAGAAAGGTGAGGACCCAGAAGCTGGACTTAGTTATTGGTACTAATAGTTATTATCATGTTCTCTCTCTCTCTCTCTCTCTCTCTCTCTCTCTCTCTCTCTCTCTCTCTCTCTTTCCCTCTCTCTCTCTCAAACACACACATACTCTCTCTCTCACTCTCTCACTCTCACTCTTTCCCTCCCTCCCTCCTTCCCTCCCTCCCTCTGTCTCTCTGTTTTACTACATTTTAACTTAAAATCACACATCAGTTAATTTACACAGTATTTATAGCAAATATTTACTAACTATGTATCATAAAATGCCCCCTCCTGTTTTTAGTTAAAATTTGCCTATTACAAACTGGTCAGGGGCACTGCTACATCTTTTATGGCTTTAATTATATATCACTCTGCACCTGGAATCAATTTCTGTATTAGTCAGATTTGCTGTAATAAAAGAAATGTAAGCCCCATAAGTGAAACAGTATGTGTAATTAAGCTCATAAATATCTGTAATTAAGCACATACATAGAGGTAAGGACAGATGATTATCTCAACTGATACAGAAAAGGCATTTAGCAAAGTTCAGCATCCCTTTGGGATAAATGGTCTGAAGAAACTAGGATTCAATGAAATTCACCTCAAAATAATAAAAGCTGCACACAACAAACCCAAATCTAATATGAACACATCTCATAAAAATCTGGAAAGAGACAAAGGAACCTTACTCTCCTCTCTTAGTTAATATAATGTGTGAGGTCCCAGCTAGAGCAAAACTGAAGTGGCGTGTCTGAGAGGCACCTGAGGGTTTTAACTGCTATGGGAAGGGCCATTCTAGGTAAATGTGGGCAGCACCGTCCAAGGGGCTGCGAGCCAGACTGGTTAAGGAGAAAGTGAGTTGAGTACTGCTTCCATCTCTCTCTGCTTCTTGACTGTGGGGAGCATGGAGCACCCACCTCATGCCCTGACACCACGTCTTCCTTACCATGGCAGACTGAATCCTCAAACTATGAACCAACATGAATCGATCCCTCCTTACCATGTTCTTTGTCGTGAATTTTGTCACACCAATAAGAAAAACAGCAAATAATAAAAGTTGTCAAAGCATGAAGTCACCTGTCTTACAGATCAATAACTAAATGGTCAATTACCCTTCAATCCACCATTTTGCTTGGCCAAATGTTGGGAGCAGGGTGTCATACCTTTTAAACTAGGCAGCTGCTAGCTTATGCTGGTTCTGTGCCAACTATAGAAAAAGTGTATGTTCTAGGAAAACAGCAATAAACCACCTCCCACTTGTGGAGAATTAGTAAAAGATGCCTCTCTGGTTAACCACCAAGAGAGAAGAGACACCACAAGGCTTAAAGAAAGGATAGGAGTGAGTGTGTTTGTGTGTGTCTGTGTGTGTGTGTGTGTGTGTGTGTGTGTGTGTGTGTGTGTGTGTATCACCTCACTTGTAACAAACACAGTCTCAGCCAAGGTTTTGGTTCAGCAAGCACCACCATCTCTTTCCTAGGGGCCTTTGTTCAGCACACAAAAACACAATTATAAATGACAGCCAGGCATTTGACATTGAGCATGAGATGCAAAGGAAAAAAATGAAAAAAAAATCCCATGTAAAAACTTACCCAAATGTGTATTTTCCCCCAGTAAATTTCATTTTCAGCTTCTGCAGAGTGGTGTTGAGTGGTTTCATTAAGCTCAGTGACGTGAACCAGTCACCCACACTCATTCTCTATTGAGAAAGGAGCCTTAGGTAACTTAGCAGTTTGAGCACAATAAGACCTTTCTCTGGTGTGTAGGCAATATGTCAGGCTTAGTGCCCCCACACGCCCGGTGGAGTTACACACTTCCTTAATGCAGAACCAGGCTGGTGGGTTGGAGTCTTCTATGCTTCATTTCTATCATTTGCATTCCATCTTTCCTTCAATCCTCCACGTTCAGACTTTTACCTTCTCCTGACGATGTCAATAACAGCAAAAAGAGATTCGTGGATTTCCCCCATACACCTGCCATCAGCTACCACACATTCGAGGCTTTAGAGTAAATAGCTCTCTCTCATTAGAGAGCTCTGCTCATGCCGTCATGAAGGAGACATTCCGCAGCCCAGGGCTTCACACAGCACGTAGTGTAAATGTTCAGACTGTGTAATGTTTCATACCAGAAGGCTGTTACCTTTAAGAGAAGCCAATGTCAAAAGCATTTCAGCAGCCTGGGCTTTAATGTAAAATTGAGTTTTTCATATTTCTAGACTTTCTACTTTGGTGGTAGTGCTGCTGTGTGCGTGTGTGTGTGTGTGTGTGTGTGTGTGTGTGTGTGTGTGTGTGTTCAATGTTCAAAAAAAAAGAGTGGTTAGCAATGTGTTCTTTAAAAGATCTAGTCATGGGTCTAGAGAGATGTTCAGAAGAGGACTTGTTGCTCCTCCAGAGGACCTGAGTTTAGTTCCCAGCACCCATGTCAGGCAGCTTATAACTAACTACCTGTAACTCCAGCTCCAGAGATCTAACACACTCTTCTAGCGTCCACAGGCACCTGCACACACAGAAGAATATAAAAAGATATATGAATACACAATATGCATAAATTAAATAAATACATATGCACATATATATCATAAATAAATATATTTTCAAACCTATCTGGTCACAATAGAAGGAGGTATGGATAATGTTCAATCGCTGAAAAAATACCTCACAACATTCTGAGAATATAAACTAACAGTCAGCTAGTTACTCTTTAAGGACACATGCTATGTTCTAAAGCTTATCAGTATAATGTTAAAGGTAACACTTTAAATATTAATTTTTAATGTTTACAAAGAAGTTCGTGTCTTCGTCTATCTGGGGTTAATACAACGAAGCTAGCTGAGTTTGGCTGGCTTCTGTATCTTCAGTGCTTTGTGAGTCTCCTGGGGTCTTGTTCTTCTCATTTTTTGTGTGTGTGTGAAGACAGAAGAAATATGTATTCAGTTGCAGGTAATGGGAGCTCAAATGAGCCATTTACTGCACATAATTTAGGATAAAGTAAGTGTGGCTAGCATTGAGAAAGTAGAAAGTGGACGATGATGGAAAGAGAGGAGACTTGAGGGGACAGGGAGGCTAGCAGAACGCGCGAGTGTGTGTGCGAGCGAGTGTGTGTGTGTGTGTGTGTGTGTGTGTGTGTGTGTGTGTGTGTGTAAAATACAAAAGTGCGGGGGGAATGTTGGGGTGGGAAGGCACAACAGGGACATGGGTGAGGTACATAGATGTCAGGAGGAGCAGAGGGAAGCAATCAAAACAATTTTGAAAGCTAACTTTAAAATTAAAAACATAATAATAACAAAGCAAGAAAAAAATATATATAACAAGTTCTTTCTAGACAGATGAAGACAACCAGTAGGGATGAATATATATTAAGTAACTGATAATCTGATAAATAGGGTAGGAGACAGAAGAGGGACGTAGAAAAGACAGACAATTTTGCTTTTGACTTTAAATATTCTCCAGTCAAAATTAAATCATGATCCTTTGTTAATTTGAAAAAACAAAAAGTAAAGGAAGGCTGGAGAGATGGCTTGGTGGTTAAAAGCACTGACTGATCTTCCAGAGGACTCAGGTTCAAGTCCTGGTACCCACTTGGAAGCTCAAAATCAGCTGTTAACTCCAGTTCCAAGGGATCTGACACTCTTTTCAGGGAAAACGACACCCTCTTCTGGCTTACATGGACACCAGGCACACATGTGATACACAGACACGCATGCAAACAAACATTAAATAAATGAATAATAAATAAATAGTTTAAAAGAAAGACTTAAGATGAACACTTGCACATAATAAAAGATCCTAAAGCAGAAACAGTCATTAAGACTGTCTAAATCAGGAGATGATGACGTTTCTCATGCTACCCTTCTCTTGTTTGCGTTATGGTCTCAGGCTGGTTACAGGATAACTTGGAAGGTTGAACTTGTCTTCTGTGGTTCTCTCTCTCTCTCTCTCTCTCTCTCTCTCTCTCTCTCTCTCTCAAACAAAGATCATACAATCTCCCCCCCCAGAAGCTCCCACATCTCTTTTCTAAGCTACCTCTGGCAAAGGAGTGGTATTCCCTGTAATAGGCAGCCCCACTACTCAAACTGGGCAAAAATCACCTAATCCTTGGTGGTGGTGTTCTGGTGGTATGGTTCTGTTTCCTAAGAAAAGAAGTGAGAGTTCACCTCATCTTCTTGAACAGCTAAATTCACAAATGCTTTAATAAATTTCAATAAAATTGTCACCAAAAGCACTAGTGAGATCTCATTAAAAAATTTTTTTGCATAAGAAAAGCCATTTTTTAATGACCAGAAATATTAGTGCAAGGCAGGTGGATCTCTGTGGGTCCAAGGACAGCCTGATCTACAGAGAGAGTTCCAGAACAGCCAGAGCTATACAGTAAGAACCTGCTAAAAACAAGCAAACAAACATAGCTATTTTTAAAAGCAAACTCCCTCACATGCATTCTGAGGGAAGCCTTTATCCACTCTAATCAACAAATATCTATTTGGGGGTAGATATTTGGTTCCTAATAGCCATGAGCTCACTACAGAGAAAGCTAAGTGAGTTTGTCTCAATGTGAAGACTTAGTGGTAAGCTTGAAAACTATGAGTCTTCTCAGAGGACAAGAGAAACACTGTCAGCTTACTGTCACCCATCATTTCTTTTCTGACATTACCACTTCTGCTACTGAGTTACATAATTTTGGATTTCCTGCAAGTAATCCATGTAATTTCTAAATATTTTAGAACCTTGCTACTCAAAGTACTATTCAAGCCAGCTTCATCTTGGCTCTTGTTAGAAGTATAGACTCTTGGGCCTATTCTCAAATACACAGGACCTGCTTCTTGGTAAGTCTTGGGAGAGGGCTGGAAAGATTGCTCAGCTTTGCTAGCAAGCATCAGGACCTGAGTTTGAGTCCCTAGTGCCCAATTAAAATGCAAGGTGTGGACATATATATGCCTTCAGTCCCTGGCACTTTTAGGGTAGTTGGAAATAGGAGATTCTTTGGGGCTTGCTGGCTGCCAGCTTTGTTCATTGAACAACTGTGACTCAGGGAATAAGATTGAAAGTTATAAAAATATGCATCTGAAGTCTTCCTCTGATGTCTGTGCTTGTGCAGAGGTGTGCATGCCCACACACATGCATATATACCACACACACACACAAAACAAATATTCCCAAGGGTCGCAACAGCACACCAAAGTTGAAGTAGTGGTACTATAAAGAACATGCAGTCCCCTTGAGCTCTGGTGCCTGAAATCTACCACCCGGTCCCATATTCCTTTGGCTTAGAATTTGGGGAATTAAGCAAGTCACATGGATCTAGAAAACAAAACTTCTATTTATCTTACTTCCATTCCATTAATGCAAATAGCAATAGCCCAGTGAACGTCGTTGGCTTAGACATGTGAGAGATCAAAGCAATGCCTGATTTCTCTTCACCACACTACAACAATCTGGATATCTCTATGTATGTTAATGCATAAGCATCAGGATTTTCTTGGAGTCATTTCCATAAGTGCTGGCTTCATTTCTAGCAAATGTGGACTGTGGAAATATGGAGGTCAACATCTGGCTGGTACAAAATAAATATGCTATGTTGATTTTTTTAAAGTGATAATCAGTCTCTGGTTGGATCCTGAGGTCTACTCCTATAGATTGATCATTTAGACAGGCACTCCATACTCAGAGGTTTATCTGCCCCACAAGTAGCACACACCCCTTCTTGGCATTTTTCTCATTTCCTCGAAAAGCCTTCTCTGCACAAACGTCAGATCAGAAGCCAAAGGAAACTCAGCTTAATTTGCCCTGCTCCCCACGGAGCTCCCAGTGACTGCAGGCTTTCATTCCCTTTTCTCCCACATTAATTTCTCTGTGCATTAGTCAGCATCCAAGTTTCCCCGGGTTCCAAAGGGGAAAGAGTTCTGGGGTAGTCTAGACTGAGCTAGCAGGCTGCTGGCTGCTTCATCTTCATGGGCAGATGTTGTACTTTGCATCCTTTAGTTTTGTGTTCCCCTTCACTGGATACTATCAAAGAAAACCATGACCAGACATATGTAGAGACACTGTAAAGTCTTCGAAGGTAGGCTCTACAGTATAGAGAACACAAGGCTTTGTCCCTTTACCACTATGAACCTTCCTCATCGCTAAGACACAGTACTTAGCAACTCAAGGATGGAAAACTTGTTTTGACTCAGTCAGCAGGAAGGCATGAGTGTAGGAGGCTCGCTGGCCATCACATTGCACTCATGGTCAGGAAGCAGAAGGGTGAATGTTTTGGCTTCTTTTCTTCTTTTCATTTAGTCTGGCAGCTCAAGGTTTGAATGGTAATGCCTCCATTCAAGGTGGATTTTTCCTCTTCAGTCAAAGCTCTCCATAAGCACCTTCATGAACACACCCAGAAACATGTCGTCTAGGTGATTTCAAATCTGACCAAGTTGACAAACATTAACTATGACACTCCTTGTCAACTTCACACCTCAACTATGTGACTCTTCACTGCAACATTCTACATGTGTTCCTCATGGATGTTTCATAATGTAATATGTATTTAAGTTCAGCTGTAAGAGCCCCCAACATTATAACAGTTCAAAGGTTTCTCAAAGTCTAAAGGTTCCTCTGTGAGTCAAGACAATCCCTTCATTATGAGTCTGTTTCATTTCTATTTTTAAGTTGCACACTTCCACTACACAATGGTACAGAGTAAACATCCTTACTTGTTCCCATTTCAAAAGGAAGAAATAAAAGACTATAAATGCAGGGTAGCCTGCAGAGGTGAGTGGCACTATGCGTGTTCCTCTGAACACCATTGTCTAGCTATAGCCTTGCTCCTCAGTCTGGAACCTCTTTGGAGGACACCAAGAACATCCTGCCTCCCCCTAGAAATCTTATGAGGACCCAAAAATAATCAGCTTGAAATCCTGCCTGCTCACTCATCCTGGTTAGAATCCACCCACCACACCAGCTGGGTCTGACTGGGACACAGCCTGCAGAGTAGTGTCCACCAGTGAGGCACAATCAACAGAGTAGGGTCCCTCAACTTCCTGAGAAGTCCTGCTGCCATGAGAGTCATCCAGCCAACACCAGGGAAAACCAGATTCCTGAAGGACACCTTAAGAACACAATCATCAAGATGCAGGGCAATATGGCACCACCAAAGTCCAGCTATCCCGCTACAACAAACCCTAAATGTCCTAATGAAACTAAATCATAAGAAGAGGATCTTAAATCTAGTCCTATAAAAGTGCTAGAGGCCTTTAAAGAGGATATGAATAATTCCTTAAGGAAATATAAGTAGAGGCATTAAAAGAGGAAGCAAATAAATATAAAGACACACAGGAAAATATAAATAAAAAACAGGTGAAGGATAGGAATAAAACTGTTCAAGAACTAAAAAGGGAAATGGAAGCAATAAAGAAAATACAAACTGAGACAATTCTGGAGACAGAAAACCTAGGAAAGAGAACAGGAACTACAGATATAAGCGTCACCTACAGAATACAGGAGATGGAAGAGAGAATCTCAAGTACAGAAGACACAATAGAAGAAATCAATATATCAGTCAAAGAAAACGCAAAATCTAAAAAGTTCATGGCACAAAACATCCAAGAAATTTGGGACACTATGAAAAGACTAAACCTAAGAATAGTAGTAGCAGCAGCAGCAGCAGCAGCAGTAGATCCTTAGCTCAAAGGTCCAGAAAAACATCTTCAACAAAATCATAGAAGAAAATTTCCCTATCCTAAAGAAAGAGACAGCTATAAAGGTACAAGAAGTTTACAGAACACCAAACAGATTAGACCAGAGAAGAAAATCCTCCCACCAAACAATAATCAAAACATCAAACATCAAGAACAAAGAAAAATTGAAAACCAGAAAGGGAGAAAATGCCAAGTAACATATATAGGCAAACCTATTAGCATTACACCCGATTTCTCATCTGAGACTCTAAAAGCTAGAAGGACCTGGGCAGAGGTCTTGAAGACCCTAAGACAACACAAATGTCAGCCCAGACTACTATACCCAGCAAAACATTCAGTCACCATAGATGAAGAAACCAAGATATTCCAATTAAAAAAAATTCAAACAATATCTCTCCACTAACCCAGCCCTACAAAGGGTACTAGAAGGAAAACTCCAACCCAATAAAGCTAAACATACTCAAGAAAACACTATATATATATATATATATATATATATATATATATATATATATATATATATATTTCACATCATTAAAACCAATAGAAAAGAAACACACACACAGAACCGCCACCAACATCTAAACAACTGGAAGTAACAATTATTGGTCATTAATAGCTCTCAGCATCAGTAGACTCAATTCTCCAGTAAAAAGATACAGACTAACAGAATGGATGTGTAAATAGAATCCATCATTCTACTGTATATAAGAAACATGTCCCAGCAACAAAGATATATTGGGTTGGAAAAAGATTTTTCAAGAAAATGGACCCAAGAAACAAGCAGGAGTAGCCATTCTAATATCTATTAAAATGGACTTTCAACTAAAAGTAATCAAAAGAGACAGGAAAGGACACTTCATATTCATCAAAAGAAAAGTTGACCAAGAAGATATCTCAATTCTAAACATCTATACCCCAAACGCAAGAGCACTCACATTCATAAAAGAAACATTGCTAAAGCTAAAATCATACTTCAGACCCCACACAATAATAGTGGAAGACCTCAGCACTCCACTCTCACCAATGGGCAAGTCTTCAAGACGTAAACTAAACAGAGAAATAATGAAACAGAGGTTATGATTCAAATGAACCTAATACATAGTTATAGAACATTTCACTCAAACACAAAAGAACATACTTTCTTCTCAGTACCTCATGGAACCTTCTCCAAAATTGACCATATAATCAGCAAACCTCAACAGATACAAAAATATTGAAATAACCCCAAGCATCTTAACAGATCATCACAGATTAAAGCTGGACTTCAACAACAGAAAACTTAAAAACTCATGGAAACTCTCTACTCAATAATCACTGACTGGGTCAGGGAAAAAGTAAAGAAATTTAAGACTTTCTAGAATTCAATGAAAATGAGAGCACAACATATCAAACTTATGGGACACTATAAAAACAGTGCTAAGAGGAAAGTTCATAGCACTAAGTGCCTTCATAGCAAAATTGGAGAGTTCTCATACTAACAAATTAAAAGTATATCTAAAGGATCTAGGAGGGAATAAGGGAAAGCAAACACACTCAGGAGGAGTAAATGGCAGGAAATAATCAAACAAGGCTGAAGTCAATCAAATAGAAACAAAGAGAACAATACAAAGTATCAAGGAAACCAAAATGTCTCCCTAAACATAACAACAGACACTGAGGAAATTCAAAGAATCATTAGGTCTTACTTCAAAAGCCTGTACTCCATAAAGTTGAAAAATCTTAACAAAATGAATAATTTTCTAGACAGATACCAATTATCAAAGTTAAATCAAGATCAGGTAAACTATCTGAATAGTAATGTAAACCCTAAGGAAACAGAAGTAGTTGTTAAAAGTCTCCCAACCACAAAAAGTCCTGGGCCAGATGGATTTAGTGCAGAATTCTACCAGACTTTCAAAGAAAAGCTAATGCCAGTACTCCTCAAACTATTCCACAGAAACAGAAGGAACACTGCTAAACTATTTCTATGAGGCCACAAATAACATAAAATACAATGATGTAAATCTAACCAAGCAAGTGAAAGATCCATACGAGAAGAACTTAAAGTCTCTAAGGAAAAAAAACTGAGGAAAATATCAGAAGATGGAAAGATCTCCCTTGCTTGTGGATCAGTAGAATTAACATATCAAAATGACCACCTTAACCAAAAGCAAACCACAGATTCAATGCAATTCCAATCAAAATTCCAATACAATTCTTCAAGATCTTGAAAGAACAACTCTCAACTTCATAAGGAAGATCAAAAGAAACAAGACTAAGGAGAGCTAAAAACAATCCTGAGCAACAATGGAACTTTTTGAAGTATCACTATCCTTAACATCAAGCTGACTACAGAGCAAGAACAATAAAAACTGCAGGGCACTGGCATAGATACAGACAGGTGGATCAATGGAATCAAATCAAAGACCCTTGAATTTTGACAAAGAAGTCCAAACCATACAATGGAGAAAGGAAAGCCTCTTCAACAAAAGATGCTGGTATAAGTGGTTGTCTGCATAATAGAAGAGTGAGAATTTATTCATATTTACCACCCCGCACAAAACTCAATGAATCAAAGACCTCAACATAAAACCAGACATACTTAATCTAATAGAACAGAAAGAGAGGAATAGCTTTGAACTCATTGGTACAGGACACAACTTCCTGGACAGAACACCAATGGATCAAGCACTAAAGTCAAGAATTAATAAATGGAACTTCATGAAACAGAAAAAACTTCTGTACGTCAAAGGACACATCATTATTAGAACAAAATAACAGCCTACAGATTGGGAAAGATCTTCATCAACCCTACTTCCAACAGAAGGTTAATATCCAAAATATATAAGGAACTCAAGAAGCTAGACACTGATGATCTAAATAACCCAATTTAAAAATGGGGTACACAGCTAAACAGAGAATTCTCAACAGGAATTTCGAATGGATAAGAAGCACCTAAAGAAACATTCAATGCCCTTAAGTCATCAAGGAAATGCAAATCAAAACAACTCTGAAATTCCACATTACACCCAACAGAGTGGCTAAGATCAAAAATTCAAAGGACATCACATGCTGACAATATTGTGGAGCAAGTAGAACCCTCCTCCACTGCTGGTGGGAGTGCACAAGCACTCTGGAAATCTAATTTGGCAGTTTCTCAGAAGATTGGGAATATTTCTACCTCAAGACCCTGCTATACTACTCTTGAGCATATACCCAAAAGATACTCCACCATCCCCAAGACACTTGTTCAACTATGTTCATGGTAGCATTTTTGCAATAGCCAGAAACTAGAAACAACCTGTCTTTCAACTGAAGAATAGACACAGAAAATGTGGTGTATCTACACAATGGAATACTACTCAGCCATTAAAACCAAAATATCATTAATTTGGCAGGCAAATGGATGGAACTAGAAAATATCATCCTGAGGTAACACAGACCCCAAAGGACATGCATGGTATGTTCTCAGTTATAAGTGGATATTAGTTCTCAGTTATAAGTGGATTCTTAGTACAGAATAACTCTGCTATAATCAACGACTCAAAGAAGCTATTAACAAGGCGGTACAGGGAGAATGTTTAAATCTTTCTCAGAAGGGGAAGCATATTGGAGATCAATGAAAGGAGGGAACTTGGTGGAAGACAGGATGGAGAGGGAAGTAGGTAGGAGGGGTATCACATGTAGGGAGAGCAGGAGAGAGAGAAAGGACATAGACTGGGGGAGTGGAATCTCTAGGAAATGCCAAAGACCTGGGATAGGGAGAAGCTCCAGAAGGTCTAAGTGGGTAACTCTAGCTGAGTTTCCTAGCAGTGGAAGATATGGATCCAGAAGTGGCCACTTCCAGCAGCCAAGCAGAACTCCTAGTGGAAGGATAAGGACAGCAACCCACCCACAAAGCCTTCCATCCAAAATGTGTTCTGCCTCCAAGATGTTTAGGGGTAAAGATAGAGCAGAAACTGAGAGAATGCCCAACCAATGACTGCCACAAGTTGAGACCTACCCCGTGGGCAAGAACCAATCCCTGATACTATGAATGATACTCTGCTATGCTTGCAGACAGGAACCTAGCATAAGCGTCCTCTGAGAGGCTCCACCAAGCAGCCAATGGAAAGACATGCAGAGACTCACATCCAAACATTAGATGGAGTTCAGGGGGTCTTATAGAAGAGTTGGGGGAAAGATTGAAGGACCCAAAAAGGACAGGAACTTCACAGAAGGACCAACAGAGTCAACTGACCTGAACCCTTGGGAATTCCCAGAAACTGAATCACCAACCAAAGAGTGAGCGTGGGCTGAACTTAGCCCCCTGCTCATATGTAGCAGATGAGCAGCTTGGTCTTTATGCAGGTCCCCCAAACAACTAGAGCAGGGACTGTACCTGAGCCTGTTGCCTGCCTGCCTGCCTGCCTGCCTGCCTGCCTGCCTGCCTGCCTGCCTGCCTGCCTGCCTATGAATCCTGTACCTTAAATAGACAGCCTTGTCTAGCCTCAGTGGGAAAAGATGCACCGAGTCCCCCAGTGACTTTAATGGGGAGAAGGTTGACACCCAGAAGAGGGCTTCCCCTTCTCAAAAAAGGGAATGTGGGAAGGACTTGAGTGAGGGGGTGCTAGGAAGAAAGGAAAGGCTGACATTAGATAATAAATAAATAAATAAATAAATAAATAAATTTAATAAAAAGAACAAAAAAGACTAGAAAGGAAATATCAGACCAAACCAAGAATGGAACTCGGTAGAGCATCACCAAACCCTGCATCAGTTTCCAGGTTCCAGGACTTATGACCGGATCATCTAGGTTCCAGCAGGCTTTGCCACCACAGTTTCTTCAGTCCTGGAACCCAAAAGCACATAGTTTCTCCCTTGGGCTGGCTACATTCCACGCTGCAGCTTTCTTTGCAGGATGCCCCACAGTCCTATTATCAGCCTCCTGGGGTTCTCCATTGTAACCAAGGTTTTTACCTTCACAGAGTCTCTCAATAGTCTGTCAAAGCCCTCTCATAAGGAACCCAACACTGCCACACATTGCCTGGCTTCAGACACTTTCCGGAACCTTGATACAAGCTTCCATCTTCCCCCTAACTCTTTTACATACCTACAACATTACCACCATGTAAACAATGTTCTAAGTTCTGTTGCCAGTTCAAGACGTCATCTAGCTATTATACCACAGCTACAGTGACTTCTGTAAGTCTTGGTGGCTGATGTTGGGAAAACACTTCCCCAGACAGTGGTTTTGAGCTGGGAAACCATTCAACTGACATTCTTAACTCGGGCTCTTTGTTTTTAGGTGAATTTTCATTTCACAAGAACCTTTGAGGATCGGGACTTGCCCTCTGGGTAATTTTCTTGTCTAGTGAAGAACACAGGCTCTCTCTTTAATGAAGACATTTTTTCAATGTCTTCAAGGATATCTCCTTTTTTTACATTGTCTTGCCTTCATATTACACTTACTCATGCTCCTTTCCTTACCAAACTACCCATTTTTCATATCTTTCTGCTCCTCGCAATGTAGAGCTGACTAAATGCAGTGAGAGGCAACCGTGCCACTGCCTGGATGCTATGTTGTCTTGAAATTTCATTTGCCAAAGAACTTAGTCATTACTTTTAAATTTAGCCTCAGCTTTTCAGGACATGAGCAGAAGGCAGCCAGATTCTTTGGCAGTAGTCATCTCTGGTCCAGTGTTCAGTAGAATCATTGCTCCTTTCTGAAACTTATTGATCTAAATGTCTGCATTTCTATCTGCATTCTGGTTCCCCAAACTCTCAACAGAATGACCCTTTAAGCTTGTGCCATGTTGCCAAACTATTCTCTATGCTTCCTGCCTCTGTTCTATTAGTAGTTCTTCCTTTGCCTACAACTTCAGCTTCCTTGCTTCTTTTTTTTTTTTTAGACATATCTATTCTACTTTAACGAAGTTTTTGTTGAGAATCCCTAAATCGAGTGTCTCCATCAAATCTCTTCTCTCAGATCTCAGGAAATCTGAGAGAAGAGGAGGCAGAAAGATCATAAGAGCCAGAGGGGAAGGAGGACACCAAGAAAACAAGGCCCTCTAAATGAACATAAGCACCACTCATCTGAACTCACAGAGACTGAAGCAGCATACACAGGGTCTGCATGGGTCTGCACTAGGTCTTCTGTATATATGTTATGTCTTCCAGTTTAGTGTTTTTTGTGAGATTCCTAACCATGTGAATGATTGGGTCTGTGATTCTTGATCCTTCTATTGGGCTTTTTTCCCTCTGTTTTTTGGTCCTGTCCAACTCAGATGTGATAGTTTTATCTTATTATAGTTTACTATCATCCCCTAGAAGCCTGTTAGCTTTCTAATAATAAACAGAAAGAGTGCCGATCCAAGTGGGAGAGGAGGGGAGGAGGAACTACTGTGAGAAGTAGAAGGAGGGGAAACCACAACCAGGATATATTATATGAGAAAAGAATCTATTTTCCATAAAATGAAAAAAGGTAAAGAATTAAGAATAAATTGGAGAAATGAGTTGGTACCGAGGGAAGGTCCTCCTCTTCTCAGAAAAGATGAGAAGTGAGAGGGGCTATGGTTATGTGAGGGTGACTGGGAAGAGAAGGGGGCTGCAGTTGGGATGTAAAGTGAATAAATAATTAATGGAAAAAAGAAATAAATTGCAACATTTCTGTAATGATACAAATCTGCCTTTATGACCTGTGTTCTGTTTCTCCTCATCACAGTTGATTCCTTTGGGTCCCTCTTCATCTCAAGTTACAGAGGAAAACAAATACAGAGGAGAAAAGAAAAGAAGCATTTTGCCTTTTTGTATTTGTTTACTATTGTTAAATTTGGTGACTATGCCATTTTCTCTTTGCCATTAAAGAAAATAATTCAAATTTACCCACTTGCCTTATTCCCTTTCCATCAGCTTCCTGTCAACATTCCACGCCAGCACATTCAAACTTCACATAACACATAACACTGGAATGTTCTAGCAAAGCTCATCAATGTTCTCATAGCCACAACAGCCAGGAGACTCATCAGCTTTCATCTGATTTGACCTCATACTTACACTTGAAAATACTACCAACTCCTTTCCTGAAACATTTCTTTCTCTTGAACTCAGGGCATAGCTTCTACTACGCTGACCATTCCTACTCAGTCTTAGAGAGTTGTTTCCCTTCTCCTACTTGGGTAAACATTGCTGGGCCACATGAGTCCGTTTACCCATATCTTTTCCTCTCATGTATGTGCAGTCTGAGTAATCTCATTAACTTCTATGGCTAAATACCACCCATGCAGATGAAAACCTACTAAGTGTCATGGCATACTCACTTCTCTAGGGCTTGAAGGACACACAGCCATCTACCTATTGGATGTCACTATTAACACCTCAGATTTAATATTCTGAATTGAAGATTAACTTATTTCTTACCACCAAAAGCTGGTAAATATCAGTTGGCAGTAATGGTACATGCCTGAAATGTTGGCATGCAGGAGGCCGAAGCAGAAGGACAGTGTGTTCAAAACCAACCTGGAATACAGAGTAAGTTTGATCCTTGTCTTGTTACATAGTGAGAAACTGTCATGAAAGAAGAAAAGGAAGCAAACAGACTAAAAGAATGGAAATAAGAAAAGGAAGGAAGGAAGGAAGGAAGGAAGGAAGGAAGGAAGGAAGGGAGGGAGGAAGAAAGGAAGAAAAGAAGGGAGTGAGGGAGTGAGGGAGGAAAGTAAGAAAAAAAGGAAAATGGCAAGTATCAATTTGCAGCTAGCAATTATAGATACTCTTGAAAAGTAATTCTTCACAGCATTTCTGCCATGCATCAAATTATCTCTTAAAAGATGGTGATACATAATAAAGTTAGACATAATGCTACACACCTTCAATCCCAGCACTCAGGAGGTAGAGGCAGAGGATTTCTGTAAGTTTGAGGCCAGCCAGAGCTGCACAGAGAAACTCTGTCCCAAGGGCAGTAGTGGCACATGCCTTTAATCCCTGTACTCAAGAAACAAAAGCAGGTGGATCTCTATGAGTTTGTGGACAGCCTGGTCCATAGAGAGAAATGGTGTTAAATAAATAAATAAATAAATAAATAAATAAATAAATAATAATCTTCAAATATGGGTGATGGTGTAAGCTATATTTGTGTTCCTCTAAAATAAGACATGTGGCATTTGAGGGCTGATTAGTCATGGGGGTGGAGGTCTCATGATTAGAATTTGTGTCTTAAAATAGATGCCCCCTTCCTACTGTGCAACAAGCACATGCCTGAATACATTAACTTGGAAGAAGACCCTCACCAGAACCTAACCATGCTGACATTCTGATGCTAGACTGTTGGTCTCTAGAACTGTGGATTATGAATTTCTGTCATTATTAAGCCACACAAATCTACAGATGGTGTTAGAACTGTTTGCTAGGCTAAGATCTAACAGGACTTTCCTGTGGGCCCAAAACAGATAAGTTTCATTGTCTGAATTATAAATATGATTTCATCCTTCTATTTTGCAGTAGTCTCTTTAAAGAATGACAATTTGTTTTTGTTTGTGTTTGATTTTTAATACAGAGTATCATCTCTGGTAGTCCACTGCATGTTTAGTATTCCCTGGAGTCTGCCTCACACTGACCACAGGGCTAGAGACATAAGGAGAGCTTTTACCAGCACGAAGTTCATACTGCCTACTGTGTCAAGAATCCAACCATCTAAATCTAGTTTGGGTACACTGTTTTCCTTTTCACTGGATGTATAGAGTCTGGTCAGTGATAGGGATCTGAATAAATATGGTCCCCATAAATTCATTTATGTGATTGAATGCTTGGCCCATAGGGAATGGCACTATTAGGAGTGTCCTTGTTGGAAGAAGTGTGTCACTGTGGAGGTATGCTTTGAGGCCTCCTATGCTCAAGCTAGGTTTAGTGTGACAGTCTCCTGCTGCCCACAGACCAAGGTCTAGAACTCTCAGCTCCTTTCCCAGCACCATGTCTGCCTGGATGCCACTATGCTTCCCTCTATGACGATAATGGAATAAACTTCTGAAACTCTAAGCCAGCCCCAGTTAAATGTTTTCCTTTATAGAAGTTGCTGTGGTCATGGTGTCTCTTCACAGCTATAGAAACTCTAACTAAGACACCATCCCTCCTAACAACTACAGTAATCACTACTGCTTAGAGACTGGTGGACTACTGACGTCTGCATGCCAACACATGCAGAAGAACACATGAGAACACATGCAACACATGAGACGGCAAGAAAATGGCCAAGATGCCACAAAACAGTTTGGCTCTGATTTGGCAGAGGATGAAAATGGTTAAGTAGATTAAAGTCCAGAGGACTGAAGTGGGCAAGTAGCCAAGAACAGAGACAAGAAGCCCTACATGTCTTCAGCTGCTTCAGTCACTGGGGGAGGCCTATCTCTCCCTTACAAAATATAGAAATCCACCAGCAACTTTGGAACTACAGACGTATGACCCACATCTAGAAGCTTCCTGTTGCCCACAAAGACTTCCACTGGCAAACATGGTTTCCTACTTGTGTTGAACATATAGAACATGCAGAAGATCAATAAAAATAAGCAAAAAATTCTCTCTCCATAGTATTCTGCATCATAGGTAAAAAGTACAGTTTGCCATTATCCAAGTCAAAACCCTGGAAACCACTTATTCACCCTTTACTTTGATTTCTTCTGTTCTACTCCATCAAACTGGCACTGAAAATTTCTCCTCTATGACACCTCTGGTTTAAGTTCCTGCATCATTAGCATCTGTCTGAATGACCTTATCTTGGGTTATGGTCACTTTACACTTGGACCCTAGCTATAATTACCTAATGCATCTCTTTGCTTTGACTCTTCTTTCTTGAAATTATTATTTACCTTGTTTATCACCCTCTAACTCTTTGGGCTCCAGACTGCCCATGAGATAAAGCGCACATTGAAATGTGTGGTATAAAGTCCACCCACTCTGCCTCGTACCTGTAGCTCTAGCTTTGTCTGCCCCCTCAGACGTGTGGGAACATCCCCAGTTCTCCAAAACTCAAAACCACTTTAGTCTCCCTGCCTTTGCTTATGCTACTGTCTCTGTCTAGAAGGTTCTTTCTCCTCCTAGTGAATATAGCACTTGGTCATCAGGATATTCATCATAGATACAGCTACCTCTGCAGCGATAGAAGGCTTTCAACCTTCCTAATGGTGCTACCCTTTAATAGAGTTCCTAATGTGGTGACCCCCAACCATAAAATTATTTTTATTTTTGCTTCATAACTGTAATTTCGCTACTGTTATGAATAATAATGCAAATATGTCACATGGAGGAGATCTGATACATCACCACTATGAAAGGGTCATTTGACCACCAAGGGGGTCACAGCCCACAGGCTGAGAACCTCTGCTCCATAGTTTTCCTGATGCTCTTTGCCATCATGCATTGGAGTCTTTATGGGATTCTGTGTGCAGTTCAGATGGCACACACTCATTACAGATATGTGTCTTCACGTTTCTTCTCTCCACACAAGATTATCTAGCACTGTGAAATAATGGTGTGTCCACTTGATACCTCACACCTTTCATGAAGTTGGTCTGAGTAATCATTCAAAACTACTTGTCAAATACAGTAGGTGAAGAATGTAATGTGTCTCCTTACCTAGAGCCATGTCAGGTTCACTGGACTGAGATACAAGATTTTAAATTAAAATAGCAACAATTTATGAATCACAATGAAAGTATTACATTTATCTTCGTTTAAAGAAAGTTCAACATTTAAAGAAAGTTCAAGTGCTAATTTGGTCGGCTTTTGGTTAAGGGCAGACCTCCTCAGGGTGAACAAACTTAGTGTTTCTGTTCTCCATCACTAGGTAATCCTGTGAAAAGGCTTGGAGATAATGTTGAAGGTTTGTACGTATTGCTAGGCAGCACATGGACCTCAAGATACTGCTACTTTTAGCCAAGAGTCAGATTAGTCTTCACAGAAATGTGTATGGCTGTGGCTGAAGATGCACTCAGTAGTTAAGAGCATTTGCTTTTCTTCCAAAGAAAACAAGTTCTCCAAGGATGGATGTTGGACTGGTCACAACCATGTAACTCCAGCTCCAAGAGATCTGACACCCTTGACACCTTCTTTTGATGTTGATGGGTACACACACACACACACACACACACACACACACACACACACTAAATTAACTTTTTAAACATGGATGGCTGCTACACTCTAAGGCTGGTGTCCCCGGTCTCTCTTGGAATCCATATGCTGGAATCTAATAACCATCATGATGGAATTGTGAATTTTTTAGAAAAGAGTTAAGTCCTGAGGGCCCCACCTTCATGGGCAGGATTGATCCCCTTTTAGAAGATGCTCAGGCAAACTCTCTCATGTCCTTCTCCTATGTGAAGCTACAACATGAGGATGTTGCCACTGAGGAAGAGAGAACACCCCATAAGAAACTATATCTTGCTTTCACCTTCACTGGTCAGCCCCTAGACTTGTAAGCAGTAAACATCCGTCATCTGTAAACTACTAATCTAAGTACTTTATTATACGTGACTACATGAAGTCCATGATTTAAGCCAACATTGCAAGAAGATATGGATGGGTTTAGATTCAAAATAAATCCCAAAGCAATTCTTTATGAAGGAGGATGGGAATTCATCACAGAATACCTATAAAGATAAACATCTCCAAAGGCAATTACAGTTACAAATATATGACATAAAAACCAGGCTCAGTGGGTTAAATGTATATATTTTATGCATATTGGCGCACGCGCGCGCGCGCGCGTGTGTGTGTGTGTGTGTGTGTGTGTGTGTGTGTGTGTGTGTGTCTGTGTGTGTTTTCCATCTGAGAACACAGGATGTGACATGGAAGGAAGTGACAGGAGGGACTTAGAAGGAGCTGTAGGGAGGAAAAGAAAAGGGAAATGAGATCATTATATTTTAATTTAAAAATTATATAAAAATATGGTGTGACATCCCTAAATTTCAGATCAAATTCAAAGGTCACTGATAATGAATCAGAGCCTAGGCCAGAATCTGTGTAGCCACCTCCCAGTGCAGTCTGCACTCTCAATTATTATCACCAAATAATTATCATTGAAATCAGGAAAGAAGTTGAACCCTGTAGTTCTGTAAAACCTGAACTGAAATAAAGATCTGCAACATTTTAGAAATAGTTCATAAAATTTTTATGGCAAAGAGTGCCATTAAGCAAAGATTATCTGATTTCATTTACTGCAAAAAGAAATTTAAGTTCTTCTTTCTAAATGAAAGAAGTGCCCCTGGTAAAATTAGTTTATCCACACTGGACTACCTGTAGGCTCTCTCCCAGCTACTTAGAATCCACTTAGAGACAAACTATGTGAATGTATGTGAATCTGTGCATGTGTGTGGGTCAGAGTCTCTGTACGCTGCTGTTGTTTGATACTTCTTAAACCATCTATGAAAACCTAAGGGGCTGAAAGACTTAAAAAGCTAATGTAATCCCCAAAACAGGGTGGAGGCAACTGAAAAATTATAAGTTGTTCAAAAAAAAACCTATCTTGGATCAATGTGAGAGGAAAATCTGAGAACATTTTCTTTAAAAGAAATAAATAAAAGAAGCAGAGCATGACCACTTCAGAGCTCAGTTTGTGCCGAGCTCTTTGTGTGGGATTTTCTCATTCCAACTTGTAACTCCCAGGACAAGCAAAAGAGCAATCTCTAAATCATGTTCATCCACTGAGAATAATACGTAATAAACAGCCCTCCTTGAGGAGATATGTAGGCCAGGGCAAAACACATTGTGTATCTCCCATTCCTCAAATCCAAGATGTTTATACAGATACTATCTAATAAAAACAAGCACTAACTGGCCACCTTGCTAGGGAGAAGAGAATGTGGAGAATGTGTGGCTTGGGGAATGGAAAGGAACCCAGAGATGTTTATACCCACTGCATGAGGTTTGTGTACAGCTCTTTGTCTTCCTGTAACACTGACCAGGAGGCACCATTTCCTTTGTACACTATGACTCGCTCACGGGTTAAGTCTGGGTACCACTTCCTCACAGCTGAGACCTTAGCCAAGAAAATGGTCATGCCTATGTTTTAGCAACATCATTATTTTCATGGAAAATATGGCATCTGAGAGACACTTCATAATATTTTTTTCCAGATCATTCTATGTCTTTAGGTACCCAAATAAACTGGAAACTGACAGATCCACCCAGACAATAGTCTCAGAAAGGTCCCCTCTCTAGAACATCAGTCTTCCGTAAACTGTTGTACCGCCTGCGTGTCTTTTATAAGCACCCTCAAAGTCATTTTAGAGTCAGAGAAGATGGAGCATGTCACTATTGCTTTGCTTTGCCCTAGAGAAAAGGCAGGGCAGATTGGAAACTTTATTTTTGCACCCTAGGTGTTCCTAGCAAGCGCTCTGCAGTTCTCTGCAAAAGCATCAGACGCTGTAAGGTTCATGGGCAAACTGAAATGACTAGCTATTCTCTGAACAGAGAGGTGTTTCTCCAGGACCACCACTCCACCTGCTGTGTTTCACTGAAATTCAACCTTCATATCTCTCAGATCCCACTCCTGAGATCTGGCTAGCAAAAACACAGGTGAGCTAGGCGTGCATGGCATGCAGGAATATATTGGTGGCTCCATAAATAATTTTTGCAAATCTCTTAGGTTTTCTGCATATAAATTATGTTTAGCTTAGCTGTGCTGAAAGTATGCAAACACATTTACTCTCTCCCTCCCTCTCATTCTCTCTCTCTCTCCCTCCCTCTCTCTCTCTCTCTCTCTCTCTCTCTCTGTCTACACACACACACACACATTTTAAGAAGCTATTTGGCAAGGCATTTTGTTTTTAACATTTGTGAAGCACAGCCTAACAGTGTTCTTACTGTAAGGCTGAAAGTGATCACTTTCCTGTACTTTTCTAGGACAAATTTATTTTCCCTATATGCTTTTGTTGGCTAGCAGCTCTGGCATGACCTGACTGACAATGAGCCAGAAGATCTGAGTTTGGGAAAAATGCATGTCTCTCAAGCCTTGGCACGGCAGTGGATAAGAACAGACCAACACCATGCATTCAAGCGGAAACCTGTGTGTCGGATCTGCTCAGCTCACCAAAGGGCCTTGCTGACTTCAGAGAAAGAAACCAGCAGAACAAGAAGGAAAAAAACAAACATCCGAGGTCCTCAATGCTAAGACAATGGAATAATTGCTCCAAGAATCTCCCAGCATAGTTAGCTGATTAACAGATGAGATGTTACATGCTTTGCTGTTCTCATAGTCTCGGTTTCATACACAACCCCATAAAGGTTCTGCTTAATGCCTTTCCTTTGCACTGTAAAGAAGGGAGCTGTGTGTGGTCTCTCATAGAAATCTGATTTGGGTATCAGCATTTGGAATTGATCTTTTAATCTAGCACTGCCAAATTCACTCACAGGCAATGCATAAAAAACTTTAATATACTACATCCTGGGTCAGGGCTTCTTATGCGGCTTCCACTCACACCCTTTCTCCCAAAAAGTGTTGAAGTGACCTGGGCATTTAGGTATATAAAATGAATATTCAGACCAAGCACTGAATGATTTAAAAGCTTACAGAAATTTCTTTAAAATAATTCCCCTCAAGGTGGGGAGATATGGAGAAAAGTTTAAAAATGACATATTCCAAACATGACACGCCCATTACACTGACAGATTCATTGTACCTGTAATTATCTGCACAAGACCTGCACAAGAGCAGACCCTTCAACATTTCATCATAGATGAGGAAGGGACCATGAGGCCTTTGTCCCTTCATACAGGTCCGTTGGCAGGTAATGGTTGCCAGGAGAGTGTCATTTTCTTCAGTTGAGCTGCCCATGCTCCAGTAAACAGTTTCCCCAAGCCCGCTTGTGTAAGCAACTCTAATTAAACTCAGCAAGTCACACTACAAAACAACATGAAAGTCAGAGTCACTTGCTGAGAAAAGTAGGGGTTTCAGCAGGGGAGGAGGGAGGAGAAGAGAGGCGAAGGCAAATTCATCATTTGTATAAAACCATCAAGGGATTAAACCCTTAGTTCTGCATATTAATGAGATGTACATGCTTAATTAGTTTACACAAATAATTAAATCTTAGCTGAATATTTAGTGTGGATACAGGGTGTCGATTCAAAGTTGATTGATATTTTGATGTTAGCATCATTGACGCTGGCAATTTTGTTGAAATTTCTGTCCTAATATCAAACTGAAATTCACTAAATGATGTCTTATGAAACTTAAATCAGCCATTCAAACTGCAATATTTTAAGTCAAACATTCTAACTCAATACAATCCAAAGGGATACAATTTGACACTCAGAAATGACAGTAGGAGAATGTTAACAATCCTTTTTCCTGTAATTAAACAATTGTGTATGTAGAAGAGCAGAAGCCCTTGCTTGTGCAATAGAAATACCAGAAGTCATAGCATAGACTAGTCTTGCAACTGAGCAGAGGCGTTTGAACCAGTGTTCTCCACTCTCTTAGAGGGAGGGAGTGTAACAAGACATGCAAGAAGGAGAACGGGTTTTCTAAAGCCAAAGGGAATGAAATAGCAAATACAAAATGAAAAGTGTGAACAAAAAAAAAAACAAAAACAAAAAAAAACCAATAAAACTAAGGGCATCAGTCCCTGCTATTGGGGAAGAATGTCTGTCACCTTGGGTAGGGGTAAGGGACAATGGTTAAATGTTGTCTGCCTTTTTTTTTTTTATTTGAGACAACTATTTTAAAATATTGGCACAAAATAACATAGTGTTGTATTTGAAACCATGGGAAATTTGAAAATGAGTCAACACTGACTTGGAGGTAGGCTCACCGCATAGGACACCCGCACTTTTGCTATGGCCCATTAGAACAAACTACCTGTGACTCCACTAAATGATGTCCCAATGTGTACATATTCCCATCACCACTCTGAAGTTTGAAGGAAGAAATGAGTAGTCATGGGTTTGGCCTGGTACACTATTTCTTTAGTTTGTGAACACCATAGGAAATGGAAGTATATTCACGTAAGTCCTAAGTGGTCTTCTAGAATACCCAAAGCAGCCCCTGCTGACCCCTATTCAGGAAGGAAGTCACTCGGCACTGTGATGGTAAATACTGCAGTCACACCTTCCGTTCATCAGAAACACTATGAACTGTGTTGGGCTCAGGAAGCAATGAGTCAATCACCTGAATGAATCCACCTCGAGTTATTAGTGGTCAAGGAAGGCCATGTTCCACTAATAATGATCCATTTGAGATTCACATTCATGCCTTTCTCTATTCAACCACAGTTGGGTTCACATTTTCCCCAAGAAAAATTCCTACCACTCATTTCACTGAGAAGTTAGGCACTATTCTGCCCAGGGACGCAGCACTCACACAGATTCCTGAAATATGATGTGCTCCTTTTTGTCACTTCACCTGACACATTGTAAACATCTCCTCCCTTGTCCCCCACCATGAGCCCAAATGAGTGTCCCTGACACATGAAGCTAAGGTCCCTCTCTTTTAAATTGTGATCCTGATGTCAGACACAGAGTGGTGATGAATTACTTTTGCTGCCTCAGTTGACCAATGGGGCAATAAATGTAGAAAGAATGGGGTGAACAAGGAGAGTGTGGGAGAGAAGATTCTAAACAATGCCTATTCATAGCCAACCACACTTCTCACCTTCCACGATTTGGCCAAAGAGCATTATTAATAGGGACAGGCCATTCTCTGCAAACGCCACAGGGCCTCCCTTGTCACTCAAGGATGGTTCGGTGGTTCTACTCAGCACCATAAATAACCAGGAAGAGCCCATAAGAAGATTGATCACTCTGCCTCCACAAAGAGATATGAGTAGGCACTTTGGATGATCAGTCCTGGTGATTACTGGGATTCTTAATTGTCTCCAAAAGCAATATTCAAAGTGCTTAGAAAACAGGTTTAAGGCTACATAAATATCAATGAACTGGATGACCGACATAGATGTTATATTGAACCGGCAACTATCAATGATAAACTATCAACTTGGGAAAAAATATCCCAAGTCCTGGCACATATCACATTGTTTTTAAAACTTCTACTATTCAAATAAAGCATTGAAAATTCACAGCTCACTTTGTGTGAGGATTGTAGTCGCTTGTGTTCTATGAAGACAGAATAAATTCCAAAGCTGAAGAATGTCCAACAAAAAGAGCCGAGGCATGTAAGCACTTACAAAAGTCCTGGTGTGAGTATGGTTTGTCCTTCCTGAAATGCACATTGAAATCTAATCACCATTAGGAGATATAAAAAGGTAGAAGCGTGCTCATATATTAATTCACTTGTTTTTATCCAATTAATGAACCAAAGGGTAGGGAGATTATCACCAAAGTAGATCTACTTTAAAGATATGTTTGGCTGGGGCTCCCATGCATCAACATGAGGAGAGAGGTCTCCTCATGTGAAGTCTCACAGGACCTGGGAACTGCCACCAAGAAAGCATCAAGAAAGTGACACTTCCAAACTTCAGCAGAACTATGAGCCCAAACCAAACCCTTCCTCTGCAATTTACCTAATCTGTGGCACTGTCATTACCAAGCAAAAGTAGATTAAGATAGAAGCCATAATAAATAACTCAGGTACAGAGACAAGGACAGTTGTGCAATAAATACAAAATAAATAAAAAAAATCTGGAACTTAAGGAGTGAGACTTGGCTCGTTTGCCAGGGGAGTGATTTAGCAAATTTATGCCCTAAACCAATGATTCTTAATCAAGGATGACTCTGTCCTATAGGGCACAATTGGCAATGTCTGGAGGCATTTTTAATTTTTAATTGGCAATTTTTATTTTTAATTGCCACAGTTGACAGCTAGGGAACATAAGGCAGGGCTGCTCAGTGGTCTATACACAACAGAGACTCCCCACAACAAAGAATTATCTGGTTCAATTTTCAATAGTTCTAAGGATGAGAAAACAAATCCAAAAATCATTTGATATAAAATTTTATTAAAAGACATGATAAAAAAAAACATTTAAAATTTCCCCTCAAATGCACATGGACTGAGAGTTTATTAGAATACTGTGTTCTGTCTAGAACAACAGCCTTCAGCGTGTTTGAGTGTGCAGAAACAGTCTTTGTGATCCTCTAGCTTTCAAGATTCTGCTTACAAAAGAAGCATGTTGCTGGTCATCTGTCTGTATCTATGAAAATCTGAACACAAGTTATGTTCTAAAGCTGAATTCCATGTCTTGGGATAGTGTCAAGAAATGTTTAGATTCCTGGAGGTTTTTTTTGGTTTTTTTAATGTTTTAGAAATACATTGATACACAGATAAGTAAAAATCTGAGTAACATTAAGTGTGATATTCTGAAGTCAGTTCCATTATACACTAAAAGAAAAATCTCTAAAAGTTAAAACACATAGATGAATATCAAATATACTTAAAAACACAGACGCCGCAGAACTCTCAATGAAGGAGCCAAGACTCTTACATTACCAACATCAAGGCCTCAAAGGTCCAACATGTTTTAAAAATATGCATTTTATAGTTAGAAAAGTGGAAAGACATAAAGAGAGAAAGATTCCAAAGCAAACAAACAAGGTTTAAGTCTCTTTAGAGTAGACAAGCGTTCAGAAAGTGAATATGGTTCTGTCTGTGTGAAGCTGAAAGTGAGCATGCTAGAGACAGAGCGGCAAGCAGGCTTCTGTGGTAAGGAGGGTTTGTTTCCTGGGGCTGTACAGAGTAAAATGTCACGGTGAGACCATCTGTGTGGTCCTGTTCATATTTCCACGGAAAAGGCAAACTTCTGATACCCATATGCTTTACTGCCAAATATGACAAACTGTGACTCTAGGCATATATATTGTTTATTATTTAAATTTCAAAACAAGTAGTACATTCAGAATAAAAACCACATACTGGTAAAGTATTTTTTTAAGTATGCCCTGTGTACAGACATAGCTTCAGTCTAAACATTCTCTAAATGCTCTTTGATGAAAAGATGTCATTGAGAATGTCTAACTCGTCAGCCAGTCTCATTTCACAGATGCATTACATTCCACTTTGGCGGTATGCAGGCTGATAACTAAGTGCTCACAGTGGATACTATTGTCACGTAATAGGACCGGGAGCTGGAGAACGTTTTAGAAAACCTATCAGGGGAAAAACCTTTTTAGCCTCTGGCCGATTTATTTCAACCTCTTCACCAACAAAATCTTTTCCCAGAAATAATATCAATATAAAATGAAAGATCTCCTCGAATTTCCTTCCCTGGGCACTGGAGAGAAGCGAGATCCAACTGTGTCAGCCATTGGGTTACTCATATTTGGCATGTTGCTAAATCATTGCCATTCTCTGCTCTGGGAAAGTCTTTTCTGTCATTGTCTCATCAAACATGGCAGTCATCACTCCTGTCTACACTTGCCATCCTTTCATGTGGTGCTCATGTCTGTCTGTCTGTCTG
>JANHMN010000018.1:6406346-6438803 GCA_030674055.1 Rhabdomys pumilio | reverse complement strand
GTAAGGATTTTGCCATGAAAGTATGTTGAATTTTAACAAATGGTTATTCTGAGTCACTTAAAATAATTGTTTTTTTCTTTCATTTATTAATGTAGCTTATCACACTAAATGACATGTGTTGTCATATCTATATTTTAAAAATAAATATCATTTGGTCATGGGGTATAATCCTTTTAATATGGTTTTAAATTTAATATTTGTTGATTTTTATTACCAATTGTCCATAAGAGACACTGACTTTAATTTTCTCTCCTTATAGTATCTCTGGCTTTGTAATCAGGGTAATGTTGTCCCCCAAGAGTGCAGTATGGTCTGCAGTGACGGATCACCAACTAAGAGTGTTTGCTGCTCTTTCAGAGAACCCAAGTTTGTTCCTAGCATCTATAGCAGGCAATTCACAACCACCTGTAATTCCACCTCCAGGGAAAAAACAACCTATTCCAGCCTTTCGCGAGAGCTAGCAGAATGTGGTATACAGAGACACACAGACACATAAATAAAGCTGAAAATAAAAAATTCAAAAGAACTAAGGAACGGTCCTTCTTCAATAATTGTTAGGTTTGAAGGTTGGTACCAGTACATCTCAAATATTTAATAGAACTCACTAGTGAAACTATTGGGTCCAGAGTATTAGTCTGTGAGATTTTTTTTATTATTAATACAACCTCCTTATTGTTTCTAAGTTTAGTCAGATATTCTGTTTTTATGACATAGTCTCAGTAGGTTTTCTGGTTCCTAAGAATTTGTCTCTTTCATATAGATTATCTGTTGGTAAAAAGTCATTCAGAAAACTGTTCTGTAATCCTTTTTGTCTCTATAGAACCCATACTGATGTCCCTGCTTTTGAGTCTCTCTTTTTCCTTAGTCAAGCTGACAAAAGATTAATCAATTTTATTGAACATTAGAGAGAATTGGTTTTAGTTTTGCTTGATATTTCTTGAAACAAACTATGATGTGCTATTCATGGGTCCCCTCAAACTTTCAAGTCTTTAACAGAGTTGAGTTCTAAGGCATTCGCAGCACACAGAACTTCCAGTGAGACTGCTATGTGGGTGGGAGGTAGACACCTGGGGCTTCCCACTCATGGTTAGACATTTTTCAAGAATATGAAGTTTACAAATAGCAACATTTCTGTGCAATGGGTGTTTTCTTTCTTTTAAAGAGGGATAAAAAATCGACTAATATAGCCACCTGTTGCTATGTGGAAATTGCAGTTTACAGTGCCTTTGTATGAAAATACCACTCCATGAAATCACCAAAAACTCATGGCTACCTAACAACATTTCTGTATCATACAAATATTATTCCTAACTTTTCCAAGATTTTGTGATTGTAGATGTAGAGAAAAAAAGAGAAAAAATGAAATTCTGGAATAAAAAAAAAATAGATGCATGTGAATCAACAGAGTGAAGGTTTATACTGTAGCATGGGATAGAATACATGTGGAATAAAATGGACTGATTCAGTCCATGGTTCACCCATTCATCCAACAAATAATTATTGTTGACCATTATTCCGCCAAGTGCAGCCCTAAACATAGACCACTCACAATGACAATTAAAACTTAGTCTTGAGCCAGCAGAACGGCTCAGCCAATAGCAGCACTCAAGCCTAACACCCTGAGTTCTATCCCTAGAACCAGAAGAGAATGGGATAACAACTTGAGAAAATTGTCCTCTGCTGCTACACACATGTGTGGCATATACACCCCTGAACTCACATGTAAACAATAATAATAAATCATTATTATCATTTACAAATAAGTGATTAAGAAGTTTTAAGACCCCTTTCTCGTGAAGGTTACATACAGGTAGATTAAAAAAGTAGCCACAATACATAAGTCGTATACTTAGAGATGTGGGAAAGACTATGAAGAAAACAGAAACTGAGGAAGAGAATAAGGATTAACAGGATTGGAAACATGAGGCTGATCCTTCTCATGAAGTGTTTCGGGAAGACCAACATCACCGCAGCAGCGACCTACAAAAATAAACCATAATCCACTCATCTGGGAGGGAAACCTTCTGTCCCGTCATCTCATGTAAAAGCGTGAATCTTTGGTCACACTACTCTGAACACACCTGCTTTCTTCAAATGCAGCATGGAAATTAGTCTTTCTCCACCTGAAGATTCTTTTGATCTTTTTTTTCCCTTAGTAAATGAAAATGTACCAAAATCTTATGCCTGTCATTTACTGTATCAAGACCTCTATCTAACATTTTTTTAAGGAGGAAAGAGAAAACCCTGACTAAGTACCCATAGCCTTCCCTTAAAAGCTGGGTGCAATTATTGAAGTGATTCTTTAAAGGACTTGTTAAAATGCCAAAAGAGTGCCACAGAAAACACGTCAAATAAAGATTTAAGTTTTCTTTATGAAAAAGAAAGTGTTTAACGAGGGTTTATAGGGTCTTATAAAAACACCTTAACACCTTACAGACCTAGGGAGAAAGGGCTCTATTTAAGTATCATACACCAACACCAGACCACCCAATGCTGGTGTCTAGAAGCCTCAAACAAACCCATCCTTGGAAGCCTATGTGGAGGCCCTTAATTTTATAGTCATTTTAATTGTATTTGGGTTATTACCTCATGCCCCAGAAAACACCTACCCTATTTAATAAAAAAAGAGTGGAGAACACTGTTCTAGTTCAAGCATGTATTAACCAAAATCATAAACTAAGTATGTTTCACCATAAATTAACTGGGTGTTTAGTGTTTTGCCTTCAAGTTATATTTATTTTCTTATAACATGGTATGCTTCAGTATGTACCAAATCAATGTTCACTGACTTAGCATTCAGGCAGGCTTTGCTATCTCTTGCTTGCATACTCGACACACCTGCCCTGTGTTCTAAGGTATAGCTGGTTTATTTTGCATAGACTCTGAATAATAACTACAAAAGATCACTCGGGTTGAAAAGCAAGCAAATCCTTACAACACAAACAAGTGAGCAAGCAGACGTAACCCCTGGATTTTGGCAATCTTTTGCAGTGTGGCTACACTGCAATTTCTTGCATTTATGGTTCAGATATGGAATGTTGGCATCATTTACCATAAACAAAAGAAAAATATGAAAAAAAAATGAAACTCCTCCTTCGCTTTTATTGGTCGAGAATATAGACAACAGATTCTGAATTCTTTGCTTTAGAACTCTGACTTTAAAAAAGAGAGAGAACGGCAAATAGAATTTAGAATCAGTGATCATGACTCTTGCCACTGTCTGCATAGCTTTCCTAACGTAACTCCTTCAATTACCAAGTTTGCAGCTGTTCCAATTTCTTTGTCATTAAATAACCTGTTAACCTTGGCACCTGAACACCGTTCTCCCACAATCCCATCACGCTGAAAGACTTTTTGCTGCAACCCTGAGTCCTTGTTTCCAGAACTGTTGATCTTCTCTCAGCCTTTAGTTGCTCTGTAGATTTCTCTGTAACTTCTCTCTTGAGGGCCATTCCTCCTTGGTGAAAGGCTGCCTTCTACACCGTCACACACTGAGGTTCTTCCCGCCCAGTTACAGAGACTTCCAGTCTTCTACACTGGATTCTTTCTCCCTGAGTCTCTCACAATGGTTGATGGCCTGTGCCATTTCTGGACAATCTTCTCTTCTGCTCTACAGGTAATCTCTGGGTGATTCCATCCTTATCTATCAAAGATACAAGCCCAACTCAAACCGACCCATGATGCTCCTCTCCTCCAAGAAAAATCACTTCTTCCTCCTCCAGGGCTCCCTAACTCTCCAACAGTGCTGTCATCACCAAGTGCTAGAGCTAGAGACCCAGATGCCACTATGATTCTTCCTTTCCTTAGGTCCCCACATAGGTCAAGCAACTCACAACAACCAGCCAGCACTGGATCTTCAAAAAGAAGAGAAAAAAGAATGACAGTATCATGCATGCATAAGAGCATAGAAAAAAGATAAATTTTACGAGTCGACTAGAAGACCATAGGGGAGCCGGAAAGGATATACTCAACACAGTCACCCCCAAATCAAAACAGGACAGAACTAACAGAACTATTAACAACCCAAACGGCTGTCAAAAGCACAGGAAACAGCAAGCTCTTTCAATAACAGTTTAAACACAAATAGTTCAACTCACCAATTAAAAGATGCAAACTAAATGACAGGAATTTAAAAATAAGCACACTGCTGTCTCTGAGATACTTACCTTAAAGGCAAACACACTCACTGTTCTCCCTTGAGAGTCAAGGGATGGGAATCCACCCATCAGGTAAACGGGAGCCACAAATGAGCTGTAATAGCTACTCTCATAACTGATTAAGTAGATTTCAAATGGAAACTAGTCACACAAATACAGAAGACCACTGCATATTTAAAAAAGAAAAGTTATTTAAAAAACAAAAACAATTGGAAAATATGTGCACATATTTCATACATACATATATATGTATGTATGTGTCAAGTGATAGGGTCCTAGTCCTAATTAGCATGAAAAGTCAGGGAGGTCCTAATACAGTAATAGTGGGAGACTTTAACCCAACTCTGACCTTTAGATATGTCTTCCAAACCAGAAATCAGCAAAGAAATTTCAGAATTAACTTATATCATATTTAATAGACATAAGAAGACTATTGCATCCAACAGATAATGAATACAAATTCTTCTTAGTGTCCCATGAAACATCCTCAAAACTCAATAACATTATAGGCCACAAAGCAAATCTTAATAAGCTAAAAGTGAAAATAAAAAATAATTTACTTGAATCTTGAAAAATAGGGAGGAAACTAAAATTCCTAAAATCAAATGAAACTGAAAGTGCAATGTACCAGACACTTTTTGGATACAGGTAATAAATATGTTGGAGGAAAAATATAGCTATAAATGTTTACATTTAAAAAAAACTTAGAAAAAGTCAGGCATGTTTACACCTACATGCTTTTAATCCCAGAGGCAGACAGATTTCTGAGATGAAGGCCAGCCTGGTCTACAAAGCAAGTTCCAAGCCAGCAAAAGCTATACTGTGAGGCACTGTTTCAAAAAAGACAATGAAAGCCCAGAGAGGGGGAACAGGTGAGATCAGTGAGTAAAAGTGCCTGCCACCATGCCTGACAACCTGAGTTTGATCCCTGCGACACATTAACACACAGTGTTATACTTACAGAGAGAGAGGGGGGAGAGGGAGGGAGGGAGGGAAGGAGGGAGGGAGAGAGACAGAGAGAGACAGAGAGAGACAGAGACACAGAGACAGACAGGGAGAGAGACAGAGACAGAGAGAGAGAGAGAGGGAGAGAGAGAGAGAGAGAGAGAGAATGGAGTAGGAGAGGGAGGGAGAGACTGGGTGTAAATAAAGAAAATGTAATAAAAAAGGAAACCAAGGAATTGTCCATCTGCACCTTTAGGTTCTAGGTTTTCAAAAAAAAGAACTCAGAGAACTTAGACACATGACCTAATGAAGAACCTCAAGTTTCTAGGAAATTAAAAGACCAAGCCCAAATGGAGCAGAAAACAACTAATGATAAAGATTACTGAAGAACGGGGCCTGCACACATCTAAGCAAGATGGGGTCATGCTGTTGACAGGGGCAGTAGACACAAGCCCCCATCCCCAATCCAGAGGCTGTCTCCAACTGATCGCCACCCACAAAAGAAAAGTTATGTTTCTCCAGCAGAGTCTACTGGCTATGCAAACCACACCTAAGGGCAGGCTCCATGCCCAGCAGTAGATGGCCAACAAAAAAAGAACTCAGTGGTATTTTTGCAGGTTCGTTGTCTCACAATGCTTGAGTTTTTTGTTTTTAAACCTTACAGACCTTTTGCTTATATATTATGCTTTTCCATTTTTTTGTTTTGTTTTTATGGGTGTCCTGTGAGTGAGAATGTGTGTGTGTCTCAGTGTCTGTATGTTTCTTGTGCTTTTTCTTTGGATCTGTTTTTCCCTGTTTGTTTTGTTTATTTTAGTTTGCTTTTTATCTTATTTTGTTTTAAATACCTGTTTGTATTATAATGAGAGAGAACAAAACGCTGTGGAGCTGGGTGGGGGGAGGATCTAGGAGCAGTTGGAGCAGAGGAAACTGTAATCAGAATAAATTGTATGAAAAAAATCCATTCTCAATTATCAAAAGGATTATTGCAAAGAATAACTGGATAAAGACTAAAAGAATATTTGCAATCAAGCAAATATTTAGTTCTTTGAAGTGATAAATTGGCTGGACAAACCCTTACTCAAGCTAATTAAAAGATAGAGAGGGAAGAATCAATTTAGTAAAACTCGGGATGAAAAGGGGGTTGTTAGGACAGCCTCCTGTGAAATCCCATGGCCCATTAGAGAACACTTTCAACACACTATCTAAAAAGCTGGAGAATCTAGAAGAAATGGGTTAACCCTTAAGCATATATTACCTACTGAAACTAAACCAAGAAGATACAAATGACTTAGACCACAGCAAGCAACAAGACTGGAACAGTAATTAATAATCTCCCACAAAGGAAAATCCAGCACAGAGGGCTCACTGATCAATTCTTTAGGGAAGACCTAACATCAATACTTTTTCAATTGTTCTGTAAAATAAAAGGGGGAAGGGATGCTACTAACTGCATTTTACAAAGCCCCCAGTGTCTAGCTATCAAAACCAAATAAAGATATTATTAAAAAGAAGCCTAAAGACTAATTTTTCTGATCATTACATATGTGAAACTTCTCAACAAAGACAGCAAAGACACATGAAACTGCTCTTTGTCTTCAAATAGGGGATAATACAAAAACAAACAAAACTGAAGCAATTAAATTAGATATTAAGTGATGCAAAATATAAGAATAGTGCATAACCAAGGAGTCAATTACATTATAGCTTAAAACCAATGTCATGATGAAAATCAGCTTAAAGATGACCACACCTTTAATCCCAGCACTTGGGAAGAAAAGGCAGGTAGGTATCTGTGAGCTAAAAAGCTAGCCTGGTCTACATATCAAATAAAAATTATTTTTAACTAAAAAAAATTTAAAGAATAAACTAAGCTGAATATGGTGGCACATTCCTGTAATTCCAGCACTCTGGAGGCAGACACAAAAGGATCTCATTGTATTTGTGACCAGCACGGTCTACATAGAGATTTCCAGGCCAGTCAGACTACATAGTGAAACCCTGACCCAAAACCAACCAACCAAACAAACAAACAAATATGATAACATAATACATTAGATGACTTACTGAACTGTGTTTCGGTAACAACAAACCCCTACATATGGAAAAAATGCTTTGTAATACTATAGAATATTTTCTTAGTGGACCATGGGATGATACAAATGAACTCTAAGGGACAATGACAAGACAGGAAGGCTGAAGAAGGATCAAGAAGCAGGCCACTGACGGCTAAGTGAGAGGGTTCTGGGGTTTAACGCAGATGAGTAGATGGGAGGGGAGAGACATACTGAAGAAACTTACTTTTTAAAACTTAGGACTTTGTAGCTATGCTCAAAAAATAAGAACGGAGCCACAGATGCTAAGCTATCTTCAAAGACAGTAGCATCTTGATAGAAATAAGGAGGTTGGGAGGGACAGATGATGAGCCCAATTCTGGCCACGTTGAACTTTAAGTAATGATTGAACAGTTGGAGATATGAAGATGAAACTCAGAGCACCAAGCTGGAAGTGCATTTGTGTCAGCAGCAAAATGTCAGCTGCTGAGATCATTAGCATGCATGAACTCTTAGGTAGAGAAATAGCAGCATGGAAAATCACAGGCTCGGGACTGCAGAGGGGAAAAGACTGAAAATACACACGGATGTGTCTGTGCTGGTTATTAGCGGGAGATACACCAACTTTAGTCTAAGAACACTAATGGGCAACTTTGGGATAGTACCCACTCGTGAAGGTGAGCAATCTCTGCCAATGGGCATCACTACATATGGGCTGCAGTACCCATGTCCTTTTCATGACCCTGTAGCTATTAGTTAAGGGGATGAAAGTCTGACACCAGCAAACCTAGTGACCGCCCCTGTATTTAATAATAACAATGAAAAGACATTACAACTTGGTGTCCCATCAAAAGCTATGCCCTAAGGAAAAGTCAGCCAATTTTTTTTTCTAAAATTACTGACACTTTGTTTCAAAAGCTTAAGGTCCTTAGGATCTCTGTTTATTTCTACAAACAAAAGACACGTACCACAAATGCTGAACAATTGCTGTTAGTGCTTCCCAAACTTTGATTCCAAACCAGGAGTTTTGTTGAATGTGCTGGAACGTTTTATGTTAACTTGACATAAGCTGACGTCATCAGAGAGCAGGGAACCTCAACTGAGAAAATGCTTCCGTAAAATGGGGCTACTGGAAAACATGTAGGACATTTTTTAATTAGACATTTATGACAGAGGAAGCTGGGGTCTGTCACTGTAGGTGACAGGCTAGTGGTCCTGGGTTTGATAAGAAAGCAAGCTGTACAAGCCATGGAGAGCAGCATTCCATGGCCTCTGCCTTAGCTCTTACCTCTAGGTTCCAGCCCTGTTTGAGTTCCTGTCCTGGCTTCCTTCAGTGATAGGCTACAACTTGGCAGTGTAAGTCAAATAAACTCTTTCTTCCCCAATTTGCTTTTTGGTCATGGTATTTCATCCAGCAATAGAAACCCTAGGATAGATGTAGATTCAAATTCATGAAATTCTGGTTGGAACCTGGTCCACAATCTTACCTCACAATTGCTTTGTTCCTTTAACTAGGATGCCACTGGGATGGGACCGGTCAGAGGACAAAACCCCTGTTACCTCCATCCCGGCAGACAAAACATGACTTTAAAGTCGTAGCTGAAGAGATCTGAAGGAAAGGAAGTAAACTCAGGAACTCAAGCCAGCCTGGCAGCACTGCGGGACTGTCTCAGAGACAAAACAACAGTTGTGAGGAAAGGCTGTGGACCAGAAGTTTCCTGGGTAACTTCACCAACAAGAGGGATCAAGGTGAAAGGACAGACTAAAGAGGAGGCTTGAGACTCAAGGAAGAGGTGACAGAAAGCTAAAAGACATGGGGAGACAGAAGTGTGATACAGATAAAAGAAAATGTCTATTCCAGCCCAGCTTTGCAGGAGGCATGAGGAAAGTCCCAGGAAAGTCAGACACCCCTGGAGACAACAGACTGGTAGTCCTAGAGGCAACAGATGCAGCCGTGTCCCTTCTGTTGCCCTTACTTAAGTCTTGCCAGCCCAAGAGACAGGCTCTATAAGGATGTCATGAACACTAATGTCCCACACAACCAAGGTTATATAAGTGTCTGTGCCTCAGCCCAGGGAGACTGCCAAGCGACTCTACTCAGATAGTGAGGCACACCAGCCATACCTAGTAACTCATTTCATATCCTCTCATGATGTTTGTTATAGCCAAAGACAGCAATGATGTCACATAACCTTACAGTTACTTTGTTGCAACTGGCTCTGCTCTACCTGGCTTGAGACAAAAGACTTAACAAAAAATGTTGCAGCTTGCTAGGATCTTCGGGTCAGGGTCCAGAGGGAGAGAGAAATGGGGATAAGGGGAAGAGACGCTAAGAATGGAGACAAGACAGAGGTTCTGATCCAGTCTCAAGTCTAGTCTTGAGTCTTTTATTGAAGGGAAATCTAGGGTATTTATACACTTTTGCCACACCCCTTGTAGGCACGTGGATATGACGTAAGCCTTGGAGGCGTGGCTAGCTTATCCAAGCCTTACAGGCATGGATAGCTGCTTTCTAGCCGCTTTCTGTTAAAAGTTGGCTCCCAGCATTACTTATCTATCTGGGTTTTCCTCTTGTGATTTGCATAAGTAGATGATGTTGTTTCTCTTGGTCTTTCCCTGGATGTCTGGTTCAAGGATTAGCTGACAGACAGTGTCCATAAGCCTTGACTAAACTATAGACATGGCCAAAATTAGTTACAGCATGGCACCATGACCCTTCAGCATTGTCTTTGGAACACTTTGCGGCTTTTGAGGTCCTGAAAAGGCCATTCTGGATAAAAAGTAATGGTGACCATCATTAAGGATAAACTTGAACTCTTCTGGATGTACGATAGCAGGAAAGTGTGGGAAAGGCAGTTATTTTGTGGATGACTACAGCCTATCTTCTCACAATGCCAGGCAGTCTCACAACGGACCAGAGCATGAAAGCTGTCAAACTTCCCCTGGGTTACGCTCAGAAACCTTGAAGTTACACGGAGTTACATGGAGCAAGGACAGCAGCTCATAGGAATGTGGACAATGAGGGAACAGAAGCACCAGAGAAAACTCTAGAACCTCAAGAAAAATAATACAGGCACCATTTAGGCTTGTGGTGGCGCATAAGCTGAGCTAGAATAGCACTATGCTCCCCCCTCCCCCCCCCAAAAAAAACTGCCTCAGAGGTTCCATGGGTCTTTTGAAAAATATGTTTGAAAATGTAAACAAGTTTCTTTTGTTACTGCTTCATCTATGCCATAAATAAAGACTGTGTTAAGAGTTCAACAGAAGGCTGGGCAGTGGTGGTGGCGCACATCTTTAATCCCAGCACTTGGGAGGCAGAGGCAGGCAGATTTCTGAGTTTGAGGCCAGCCTGGTCTACAGAGTGAGTTCCAGGACAGCCAGGGCTACACAGAGAAACCCTGTCTCGAAAACAAACAAACAAACAAACAAAAGAGTCCAACAGAAGAGCATTGTTAATACAGCAAAGTGTACAGTGATACTGCCACAGAGACACAAAAATGCTGTCATGTGTGTGGTATGAGGAGACCAGAAAAATGTCCTAACTGGTTCAAAAAAAATTACAAACTGTTCAGATTTATAACAAGTAAAAGAATTTCACACAGGGATAAAACTAAGTTTTCCACGTGGGAGAGAAGTTTATAAAGTCTCTGCTAGGCCAGGCACATACATGCAGCTATCCTTTACCTCCAGGATAAAAAGTTAATTGCTCAAAATGACAGGCAAAGCTAAGATCTGGTTGTCTTCAAGCGGACGCTCTCCAAGTACCACGGTCTTCCGCTGAGACACATAGATCTTGCCTCAAGTTTTCCTGACCCTCAGTGAGACCCCATCAGCTGTGCCTTAGCCATGACAGTTCCAGCCACACTCTGACTAGTAAACTGCTGTGATCCCATAACTGAGTGCTGCTATCTGAGATGCCAGTACTCCACACTGCTCGTTAAAAAGCAGCTACATTTTTATGTTAGCAATCTAAGTGTAGCAAGGCTGATTTAATATTTTTAGAATTCCTAGGCACCTGCATTCCTTACCCCTGGGCAGAAGCAGGACACAGGTTTTTCTGTAAACCAAAATCAAATTATTTTACCCCCTAAAGAAATATGGACTTTGCCCAAAATGCCAGGTGAGTATTGACTTGAGAGGCCTGGGTTCTGTGCTCTGAGATGGGAGTATGCTCTTAGACCCGGGGAGTCCAGAAACCTGCCATTTCTTTGGGAGCAGCACCTCTCTGGTGAGTCCTGTGTTTCCAGTTCTTCCCAATGGCTCTCAGTGGTTCTATGTACTTTTCCTCACTTGCCTAGGCAACAGATGCAAAGTTGTGAGCTTGTGAATAAAGCCTTCCATGCAGAGGCAGAAAGCAGCGGGTAGCTGAGCTTTTCTTCCCTCAGCCACCCTTGCCTGACACAAGAGGTGACCTCACCCCCCTGGCTATCCTCCTCAGGCTCCACTGTGGTGGTCCTCCTTCAGCAGGCTTTGTTCACTGATCTGAATTTGTTCTGAACATGTATCTATTCTCTCTGCTCTCTCCACAGTCTCCTATCCAGGCCACTCCTCTTCTCAGGAACTCTTCTGTTACCTCTTTTCCTGTTCTCAACAGCTGACAGCTTTATTCAGAATCTAAAGAATCATGTAATCCTGAGCAAGCAGGCTGGGAGCTGGATTACAGAGTCCTCCTAAACCAGGAGGAGGGGCAGATCCTAGGCACTGCAAATGCTACCAAATGCTTGGCCCATAAAAAACATGAATGTCTTTAAGCCCTTGGTGAAATGCTTGAATTTTTTTTCAAGTAGATTTATTCCCTGATGGGCCAAATGGAGAAGTTAGATGCAAAATATACATTCAAACAGCTGAATGAGCTGGTCTGTTGTATGGGGTCACTTTGTATTGTTCATTTAAATACTGGAGAATGTCTGTCAAATACAATAGTCTCGCTGTAGCTTAGTTGATGGTAAACTGTTCTGACAGTAAGTAGGCACCAGGTTCAGCAGCTTTGAAAGGAAAATCCTGGTTTGTCTCAATAAAAACATGTCATCAGCATAGAAAACGGCATATACTCTACTATTTACTGAGCCTTGGAGCATTCTTCTCCAGGGATTTTTTGGGGGGGGGTTGGAATTTTTGGTTTGGGGGGGGTTTTGTTTTTTTTTTTTTTTTTTTTTTGGAATACCAGTATCAAGTTATATCTGCATTCCCTATGAAGTCAAATTAGAATGTTCCTTTTCTTACATTTAGAATTAGAGTGTTGTCCTACCCATGGGAAACATATACTAAATACCAGGATGGCAGAGCTAGATTTGCAGACTCATTCAAAAAGCATTCACCAAGCATTCCATCTACAGAGTGGAGCTATAAAGATGTAAGACAGTGTCTCTGTCGAGGAAGCACTGAAAACACAATGGACAGAACTGGAAGCACAAGTGCATGTTCCAACCTCCCACAGTGCTAGCACGTGGCTGGTGCTGCATTTCTGGTGTCTAGGACTCCTGGATTTTTAATAATTTGAATAGAAATGAAACTTTGCTAGTAAAATGATAACACAGCTATATGGGAACTCTAGCAATTGATCTGACCAGAAAGTCAAGTTGGAACTACAGAGGTGTTTTCCCAGTTAATAGCACACACTTCCCTTGCAGAAAACCACGGTTCAAGTCCCAGCATCCATGCCGGGCAACTCACAAGAGCCTGTAGCGTTATCTCCAGAAGCCTTTGGCTTCTCCCAGCACCTGCTCTCATGTGCACAAGTGCACACACAAGTGCATGCATGCACGCGCACACACACACACACACACACACACACACACACACACAACCTAATAACAAAATTAATATTTTTCAAATAGAAAATAGTCTTTCTTGCTCTTGATCTGTTTTAGCTGAAAATAGTAATCCATGCTTTTTATCATAAATTATCCATATCCCATCAATTCTTTGTTATTAATGGTTTTGTTCTGAATAAAGAAAACGATGGTTAGATCATGTGCACTCATTCATCATGTGGATATATCTTTAATGCTATTCCAGAGAAGTTTCCTGAAGAGTGGTTAACAGAAAAACACAACACTGTGATGTGCAAAGCTCATGCTTACAAACCATGCAATTGAGTTATTAAAAAATTATACTATTTTGATTTCGTGTAGGATCTAGGGAGCCATGGTTGTGAACCGGTGGAGGAAGTGGGCTGGTGTCTCGTGGGCTTCGTTGCTAAGCCAGACTTCCTCAGTTTCATTGCAGAACCTAAAGCCCTGAAAGTGGAGGGAAATGAGACCATACCAAATAAATACACCAGAATATGTTGTTATAAAGGTCCTGGCGTGAACACTGACTCACGAGGATTTCAGTGCATATCAGAATTCTAGTCTTTGTTCCTGAGACAGAAACTCAGAGAACAACAAGAAGAATGACTGCTTCTTTGGTAAATACTCCCTGTGGTCTGTTAACATTCAGGGATGTCGCTGTGGACCTCTATCGGAAGGAACAGGAACCTCTAGACTGGGCTCAGAGGGTATCCTACATGGAAGCGATGTTGGAGAATTACTATCTATTCTTTGTGGGACATTCCTGAACTAGCAGGTCATTCTTCAGTGGCAGGCTCCTGAGGAGAAAAGTCCAGAAGATCGGAGTAAAGAAGACAGAAAAGAGATCAAGAGATCTTGAGCAAGGAGATGGGATCAGGCCAAGATAGCACAGGTGGAGGCGGAGTGCAGTCACCCTCGCACCTCAAGCTTCAACCGATGACTCGCCAAAACCATGCAGGGCTCAGTGCACGAGTAACAACCCCTACCCTCCCAACACACACACACACACACACACACACACACACACACACACACACACACACACACACACACTGCAATAGTGCCCGCTCTGAGCCTCGCTATCACAATTGCAGCCGCCCTGAAGGAACCACTGGAACCCAAGCCCAAGCTAGAGCGCTGCCCTGTGGTGAAAAACTCAGACAATAGCATCAGAGAGAGTGGCTGCTTCTCTAGAAAATATGCACTGCACATCTGCAATTTCCGTTATCAGAACCTTTCAAAAAATATTTGAAGATAAATTCAAGATGGCAGTGGCCGCTTACACTTCGTAGGGTAGGTGCTAGGTCCCCCTGGAGGCTTGGACCGGTGGACCATAGCATAGAGCCGCAGAGCTGTTACTGGCTAGAGGTGCAAAGATTGTGCCTGGTGAGCAGGCCTTCGCTGAAGGGAGAGAGATGTGCAGTGGCCTAGAGCTCTCTCTGCTCCTGCCTCCTCACACCAGCCCAGGCAAAAGATCGCCCTGACTCTCTACAAGAGTAGGATATCCACTCCACTGTAAAACCAGGAGACAGGCACTTGTGGTATGAAATCAATTTAATCACAGTTGCATCTAAAACTAGAAGGAGAATTTCTCAGGGTCTTTCTACTTTGCCACAGCAGTGCTACAAAAGAAAGAGAGGAGAGAGAGAGGGAGAGGGAGAGGGAGAGGGAGAGGGAGAGAGAGAGAGAGAGAGAGAGAGAGAGAGAGAGAGAGAGAGAGAGAGAGAGGTAGAGAGAGAGAGAGAGAGGAGGGAAGAAAGAAGGAAAGAAGGAAGGAAGGAAGGAAGGAAGGAAGGAAGGAAGGAAGGAAGGAAGGAAAAAAGGAAGGAAGGAAGAAGAGAACACGGAACTAGAGTTAAGAAACACACACGTAGTTGTACTGGGATATAAATTCTTCTTCCAGAAGGTGAGTTTATTTTCTGGTGCCAAGGTCCCAGGAGTGGTGCCTTCCTACTCCCAGCATGAAATTCTCTTGAGAAATTATTCTTAAGGCTCCATTACACTGGAGGTCTTAGAGGACAGTGTAGTCACCTTAGAGAAGCCTCATTCCTACAGTTTCACTCAGTATCAGTCCACCACCACTCGGCTTCCAGTCCGCCACTGAACTCAGTTATAACCACCACTCAACATTCCCAAAGCTGATAAAGTTACAAAAGGATCCCAGCTTCACCTACTGTGCCTCTGTAGGTTTCTACTTGTCATTTTGACAAGATTCACAATCACACATGGAATGTCTTAATGGGGTTAAATAAGTTGGGATGAGCCCCTCTATCAAAGGCCCCAATTTGTGTAAATGCAAACTTACTTGAAAGAACAGATCTTAGACTGAGAATACAGCTGAAGAGATCCCTTGCCCCTTGAATAACTGCCTAGGAAACAGTTTCTCCAGGGGCAGCATACAGAAACTGATACAGCCATTGCAAAGGGGCCCCAGGCTATACCTGGAGCTGGCAGCAGAGCTCGGCAGCCACGTGGCAATGGGTTTGCAGGCATGAAAGATTCAAGATTGAGGGTAACACTGAGTCTTGTCTCAAGTTTTCTGAGGTCAGCTGAAGACAGACTATTTGTGGTAGGGTCAGAATCCCTGCAAAGAGACCCCAAGAGGCCACTGTGTGTGATACTGTAAAAGTGAAGACTAAGTTGCATTGGAGACCCCAGGATGCTGGAGATGACAGGACCATGAGCCATTTGCCAAGGAAAACTACAGGCATGGAGTAGACCTGGCCCAAGAAAAGAGACCCGTGTGATGCAGCAGAGCAGCCAGGGCAGAGACCCCAGACCTCTGGACCACAAGTCCCATGTGGGACATGAAGCTGCAGGCTTTAGTGTTTCTCTTCTGGGCTTTGGTCCTGGTTTGTTCAGATCACTCCTTGCTATATTATGCTTTGCTATTTGCTACTCTTTTGAAATAGAATATTTAGTTTTTAGTGCTGCATCTTAAAAGTAGGCTATTCAGCTGTGATGTTAACAGGGCTCACAGTTAATGTTTAAAACAGTTAAATCCCTGAAGAGCCTTGGCAATTTTAAACAATGTTGGAATTATTAAGGATTGTGGGGAGGTCTAGTGTTTGACTGAATATATTTGCTTTGTGACATGGCCATGAGACTTTCAGAACAAAGGATAGTGAGTTTTGTCTTAAAAGTGACATGTTAGGGTGTCAAGTTGATAAGGGATGGGCTTGTGATGTACTGTCATCCTAACAGGTTTCAGAATCACCCAGATGAGCCTCTAAGGACAGCCTTAAGGAATCAGTTAGATTAGACTAGCCGCTGGACCTGCCTATGAGGGGTCATCTTGATTAAGTTAAACAAAGTTGGAAAATTCACCCTGCCTGTGGACAGCTCCATCCCCATGGGTGGGGCCCTAATACAAAGGAGAAAGCAAGCTGAACACAGGCACTCATTGCTCTCTTCTTCCTGATTGTAGATGTGATGTGTCTGCTGCCTGACGTTCTGGCTAGACCATCCACAGGGCTGTTTTACAGAGTCTGCAGACTGCATTTTACATCTCCAAATAAAAACACAATAAAATATAAAATATCAATGTGAGAGATTCGTATTTTTAAAAAACAGTGTAAAGTACTAGTACACTGAAATTCAGCATTAGGATACCAGTGTCATGACCATTTAACTCCAGCAGCTGAGAGGCAGAGGTATAGGGATGTCAGAGTTCAAGGCCAGCCTGTTCTACTTAGTGAGCTCCAAGCCAGCAAAGGCTATGTAACAAGACCCAGTCACATAGAATAAATAAATACACAGAATAAATTAATTAAATTAAATAAATAAATAATCTAGTCTTATATTTGCCTCATTTTACCTCAGTCTCTGACTTTGACCAATTTGGTTTTTTTGTACTAAGTTTTCTCATCCAAAACATCATGCATCACTAGAAGGTGATAAAAAACCAAGCCATTATTAGGTATTTACGAGAATAACTGTTTATGAAGTCCCTTTATTATGTATGATAAAGTCGACACAAACAGCTGTTACTTCACATTTTCAAGCAATAATTTCTTCACTTCTAAAATGAAATTTAGATTAAATGATCTCCTGGGCTTGATGTGATGGTAAATTCTAGTACCAAATTATCCCGCTCTAGTGAGAATTATGTTCAGGAAAATGAGTAACAGAGCAAACGATACACATGAATCACAATGGAAACATCTCTAAGGAGCGTCTAATTCGACTTCTCCAATGAGACAATGAAACTTCAGAGAAGCTTGTCTGTGGTGAAAAATGTTCTCTGCCAAACTACAACCAGCTGAGGAAGAAAGTCAAAGAGTTAATATACTCAGAAAATGTGCCACAGAAAAGGAGGCAAGCTGGCAGAGAGAATCAGAGACTACTGTAGAAAAATTGTTATTTTTCTCCATTCTGCTTTATTCAAGTCAATTTTAAAAACTTTCAAATTATTAAATACTTTCAAATTGCATTTAATAATAAAATGTCAAAGTAAAAACAGCATTAGGCATTTCCGCAGGCCACTCATCACTCTGAGGTAGTTAAAACCTTCAGCGCTGGTGGACTTGAAGCGTGTATGAATCATCTTAATGGCAGTATTTACTGAAGCACTTAATCGAGTACTTTGGGGTAAAGAGATCAAGTGTATCCTTGTGGAAGCAGAGAAATCTAACTAAAAACAGTGTAATGTCTCCCACAGGCTGGGGTCCGTGGATACCAGATGGCTTGTTAATAATCTCAACTTGTTAAATTCTAATTTGTCACCAAGCATTCTTCATCTGAACCTCAGATGTGTCATCCATACCTGTCAATCCACACCTACAAAGAAAGCAGTGGGGTAACGTAACCAGCCGGCCATAAACCTGCCACCGTTGCTTTTCATGAGCTTTCTTTCTTTCACCAGCTCCTAAACCAATGGAGCCAAAAACATAGAGATCAACGGAATCACTCTAAACTGAGACCAGTTTCCATAGCTCTTCCCTCAGTCCCTGCAGCCACATAGCTACCAGGTCTTGGCTGACAAACAGGCTCTTGGTTTATTGTCAGTTAAAGAAAAAGATTAAACAAATGTTTCTGAAGTTGAATTTCTACTGTTCTTTTTGTGGAAGAGGAGAAAAAATTAAAAATTTGAAGGACTCCAAATTAAGCCAACTTTTCAAGTAGCCTTCAAAATAATTTTGGTTTTGACTCCCCTAACCCTAACACACACACACACACACACACACACACACACACACACACACACAAAGATCCTCTATGGTATAATGAAAACAGAAGTACCTGTTTTAGCCTAACTCCTTTAGGATGGTATTTAAAAAAAATAGAAAAGCAGAGTGTCTGATACTCTGAGAAAGTCATAAACAAAAGAAGATAAAAATAATTTAGAAGGGAATGATTTTTAATGAAATGATGCTACATATGAGTGAATATTTTTAACCTATCTCTGCAAGTGTGAATATTGTGTCAGCCTTCAAGTATTGTAACCTAGCTCCTGGGCTCACTAGGAAAGATCAGCACCCTTGAGATAGTTAAAGATGGTCAGGACAAAGGAAAATAGGAAACATCATTCTCTGCCATGCAATAGGTGTCACGGTAGCCACAGTAGCCATCTCTGCAGGGGGACAATAGTATCTTTCTCTACTGAGATAACCAACATCTGCAGAAACCCTAATGGTGAAGTTGCTAATATGATATGCCTCTCCTCAAACTAACTTCTGTTGTAACCTAGGACCATAGCCAATCTAATACCAACCATCCAAACCCAAACATACCCTTGAAAACCTGAGCAGCAGACATCTCATGCTTTTGAGATTTGAGACTCCGATTTGGTGGTCACAATTCTTCCACAGTGTTTAGAGACATCACATGATAGCCTACTTCCACCATGGGCCTTGAAGATGGATATTCTCTGTGTATATATACTGTAGCCTTCCACTCCACAGCTGCTCAATAGATATCCAGCTCTAATATCTGAGCCATTTTCACAGCAAACAAGCCCACTTTCCAGACCCTCAGAATTACTGAAATCCATGCACACCTGTGCCCCATCTGCTGGTTACACAACATAACCAATCAGGAGTAGAGGTGCCTATGACCCAGATACAGGGTTACTACCTTGGACCCTTTGTGTGTGATTGAATAGGTATGGCCTCCATAGATTCATGTGTTTGAATGCTTGGCCACAGGGAGTGGCACTATTTGGAGGTGTGACCTTGTTGAAGGAAGTGTGTCCCTGTGGAGGTGGGCTGTGTCTAGTGTGTTACACAATCTCCTTCTGCTGCCTGTGGATCAAGATGCAAAACTCATAGCTCCTCCAGCACCATGTCTACCACCATGCTTCTGGCCATGTTGATAATGCAGATGGGTCCTAAACCTCTGAAACTATAAGCCATCCTCAATTAAATGTTTTCTTTTATAAGACCTGTCATGGTCATGGTGTCTCTTCACAGCAATAAAACCCTAAGACAGCCTGGAACCTTGCTGCTTCATAGGCTCAAACTTCTTATTCTGTCTCTGCTGTCACTTCACCGATACCACATATCATCACCATACGTGTGCCCACAGCATCAGACCCAGGACCCAAATGGACTCTCTCAACTAGAATTTTCTCTGTGGGAGAATGAGGTCTTTCTTACCCTCAAATGCCAACACCTTTTACTGAGGTAGTCACTCACACCCTCAAACACTAAGGATACTTGCTTCCTTGGCTAACGCTAAGGTCATCTGTCAGGAATGCATGAACATATTATAATGTTTAACATTGTAATGTTTCTTCATCACTGAAGCCAAAACTACCATGTCAGTAGCATGGCACTCAGCTGAATGGGAAGGCATCTCCCTTCCAAAACCAGTTCACAAATTCTGGTACTGGCAACTGTCCCACAAATGAGTAAGAAATATGACAGATCAAGGAAATGACCATAGTGAGGAACACAGTTGTCCCATACCTAAAAGAACCAGAGCTTATGAAATGACTAAAAAGCTGTTTCAAAGAAGTTCAGCAAGCTGCAGGAGAACAGAGATGATACAAGGAGATCAGGAAAACAACACATAAACAAGGGAAAAGTTTAACAAAGAGATTGGAATAACAAAAAAGAACTAGTCCAAAACTATGAGGGGAAGAGTCCAATGACTGAACTGGAAAATGAAATAGAGAAAACCAACAGCAGATGCGACCCAACAGCAGGGGAAAACATGTGAACTCAAAGAAAGTCTATTTGAAAATAAATTCAGAGGAAGAAAAGGGAAAAGTGTAAAAAGGAATGAAAAAGAAAAAAACAACCACTTGGATTAACAGAATCGCATCATTCATATTACAGGAGTTTAGGGAAGGCAAAGAGGGAAATAGAGGCTAGATGGGTAAAGCTCTGGCTGGGTGAGCAGTGTGAGGACCTGAGTTTGAATCCCAAGTACCCACACAGAAATCTGGGCATAGTGGGTGGAGTCTCTCAGAGGAAAATTGTGCTAGGCTCTTACAGGCAGGCAAAAGATTCAGGGACAGCAAACCCTCCCCACCCCACCCTACCCCGCTCCAGTAGTTATGGGACCTGCATGAAGACCAAGGTGCCCTCTGAGAGGCTCCACCCAGCAGCCAATGGGAAGAGACTGAATGACCAACCCAAGAACAAGCACCAGCTGGATCTAGACCTCCTGGACATATGTAACAGGTGTGCAGCTTGGTCTTCATGTAGGTCCTGAGCAGCTGAAGCAGGGACTATCCCAAAAGCTGGTGCCTGTACATGGGGTATGTTCTTCTAGCTGGGTTGCCTTGTCTGGCCTCAGTGGGATGTGGGGGGTAGGGGGGTGCTAGACTCACAGAGACTTAAGGTGCCAGGATGGGGGTGATCTGATGTTTCTTCTGCAGAATAGTCATGAAGGCAGTCAGTTGAAGATTTCTTAAGGAGGGTAGAGGATTTGATCTTAGAAGACCTGTCTTGGGGTTAGAGAGATGGCTCGGTGGTTTAGAGTACTGATTGCTCTTCCAGAGGTCCTGAGTTTAATTCCCAACAACCACATACCCAATGGGAGGCCAATGGGTGAGAATGTCCCATGTGCAGGACTGTGGGTTCCTATATGCCTCTCTGGCTGGACCTTGGGGCAATATTTTATATCACTGTAGGACCCCAAACTCATGCTTTTACACCCCTCACCCCATGGACCCGTGTGTTCAGAGAAGTCTGCAAAGTGCTGGCCTCAGGTCACACTGCCTCACAGAACCCATGAGTTTCATGCCACCTGTCAGTCCTGTGTCACACAGTCAGCTGATGAACAAAACTGCATCAAATTGATTTTCCAAAGTCCAGTGGACTGACACCCAGAACAGTCACTTACACTTCATTACCAAGTGACTGTGAAGATCTTGCCAGTAGCTCTAGATTCTGCCTTTTCGTAATGCTGTTTGTTAAGAGGAAGGCAGAATGGGTTTTGGGGAAAAGGGAGTAGGGCTGAGGCTGGTGTTGAAACATGGCAGGATCATGTTAAAGCTTGTCTCTAACTACATCAACAGGCTGGTAGCCAAAGTACATGACTTGAAACTGATAATGGACCCCCAGACAGAGTTATTAATTTCACAGGTTGGCAAGCCAAGGACAGGTAAGATTCTGCACAGAGCCTTACCAACCTAAGACAGAAGTGCATTGCATTTGATAATGTATATTCCATGATGGGTAAGAAAGGCATTCTTGTCATAATGACCTAAGACAGGCTCAGTCTTGTTAATGAAATAAAAAAGGGGGAGAGGTGGAGAGCCTTTGGGGTTGCTTGACAAGAAGCTGACATGGGCCAAGGACAAGAAAATGGACTACTTGGCAGGGATATAACATTGGCCAAGGACAAGGAAGTAGGCTTCAGGCAGGAATCTGATATTAGGCTAGAACAAAATAGTAATTTCAGGTAGGAACCTAAATCTTAGGCTACAACAAAGAAGTAATCTCAGGCAGGAATCTAAATATTAGGCTAGAACAAAGAAGTAATTTCAGACAGGAATCTAAATTTTAAGCTAGAAAAAGGAAGTAGGCTTCAGACATGAAAATGACTTTGGGCTAGGACAGCAAAGTAGGCTCAGATATTTTGGTCATCCTGATAAGCCTTTAGAAACAGTGATCACGGGAGTGTTCACATAATTGGGTTTAATGCTTTGGTTTCTCTTTGACTATTTGTGTTTATTGTATTGCTTGTTCCTTGACTATTTGCATCTATTGTATTGCTAGTCCCTCAACCTAGAATTGAACTTAATACAGGCATGTAATCAAAATGGTAGAAAAGCATAAAGGAAGAAGGGGTATAGGATAGGGTGTTCTAGGGAGGGAAAATGGGAAAAGGGGATGACATCTGTATTGTAAATAAATAAAATACCCAACAAAAAGGAAATCAAAAGATTGAAAAATTATTGAAAATATAAAATTTTAGGAGCTTTACTATTTTATATAATTAAAAATAGTTAATTTCAAAGAGATCCTATCAATAAAACAGTAGTATTCATTAAAAAAAAAAAAAGAAACATGACAGGAGTTGACAGATACTACATACAGAATAGCAGCATCATTACTGAAGTTGGCCTTACTAAACCTAATACCTGTGGGGTGGGAAAACCCATTGAACTTGGCCAAAGAGCTTTTCTGCAACTATTGAAATAACCAGGTGATTTCTGTTCTTGTAATACATTTATTGACTTTATTGCATTTATTGACTTTTGTATGTTGAAACATCCTTGAGTCCCAGAAATAAAATAAAAATATTTCCTGAGTGTGTGATTGTAACGTGTTCTTAAATTCTCTGTAAGAATTGTATTGAGAATTGTGTACCTGTGTTCATCAGGGTTATCATCTATACTTTTCTTTCTGTCTTTCTGTCTTTCTTTCATCCTTGTTTCTTTTGTCTGTCTGTCTGTCTGTCTTTCTTTCTTTCTTTCTTTTGTTATATTATTTTCCAGTTTGGGTATCCAGGTAATTATCGGTTTGTAAGACTTGGAACTATGAAACTGCTAGAAAAAACAGACGAAATATTTTAAGATTTAAGTATAGATAATGACTTTCTTAAAAGAAAAAAGACTGCATGTGAGATAGAAAAATGGTTCAGGATTTAAAAGAGAGACCATATAATCCCTTCCACCCAGTTTATCCTAGTATACAATGACCACATGGTCCAATAATGTTAATTCTGGATAAACATGCTCGTATAATTTAAATCTGAACCATCCTCAACCATCTTATATCACACACACACAGTCCTCAGCTTGTGGTGATAAGTTATTTTAATTATTTAATTTATCTGTTTTTCCAGGCAGGGTCTCAGTATGTAACCCTGGCTGTCCTGGAACTCACTCTGTAGACCAGGCTGGCCTCAAACTCGAAGAGATCTACCTGCCTCTGCTTCCCATGTTCTGGGACTAAAGATGTCCACCACTATGCCAGGCTTCATGGTGCTATTTTAAAAGCTATAAAACCTTTACACGGTGAGGCCCATTTGGAAGAAGTAAACACTACAGGATGAGTCTTGGAGGGTGGAGTTGCTCTGCTTCAGGTCTGTTCTGTCTGCTGCAATACCTGGGACATGTGATGAAGAGGCTGGGCAACCAGCCTCAGGACTTCCCCTTGCCTCAGCACTCCCTTGTGCTCACAAACCATCCTTGCTTTACCATCCTTGCTCCTTCCACCACCTGACCCTTCAAAGGAGGCAATCCCCATTCCAATAGCACTCCCTAATGCAAACCCCCTACTAGGAACAGCAAATGCCAGCCTGAGAACAGATAAAAGGCCGAAGAAACTCCCAGTCCCTATGTCACCAGGGCTGGCACCCTCTCTGATAGATAGCTAGACATTCCCCAGGGCAGTTGGCTCCTGTCCTTGGGAGAAGCGGAAAAACCTCACATCATTAGAGAGATAAAGAACCACATTTTGGGGCAATCAAGCTTTCCTAGACAGCTGTGACGGTTTGAGAAAACGCTTATTCCTGGTAGCACCATAAAGGCCAAAGGAGCTTCCCTCCCCAATTGTGCGGTTCCACCTGCCACCTAAACAGATGGTATTGTGTTGAAAAAAAAATGGCTTCCCTTATCTGCCATGTAACCCTGAAACCCCAGAATCTGCTTGTGTATAAATGCCCTAAGCCCCTAGACACGGGATTGCAATCCTGCCCTGGGCAGTGGGAACGGATTGGATTGCGATCCGAACCGGGTTTGAATTTACTAAAAGACTCTTTGTCTCACGACATCAGATTAAGCAATTCTTTGAGCTCTCCTGGGGATCTCAAGACCTGAGCCTAACAGTGAGACACCTCTGACACATGCTGCCACCACATAGATGATCGGGAGGGACATTATGCTGAAAGAAGTAAGTTAATTATTTATTTAATAAGAAATAAAATAAGAAAACACCCGCACCTGTGGAACCTGAAACAGCCACGCCCATTTTGCCAGAGTAGTACTTAACAAGGACAGATGGTTTGTGGAGAGGTGGGAATGTTAGTTAAGGAACACAAAGCTTTGGACAAACTAGAAGGATAAGCTCTAGGGTGATACTGTAGGTAAGAATGTTAATAATGATGCTATTTAATACTCTAAAATCAGAAAGAGTAGATTTTAAATATCACCACAAAAAAACACAGCCATGGGAAGTGACAGATATATTAATTAGAATCCTTCATATCCAAACATATGTGTAGAAAAACATTGCAATGTAAACAACTATGAAGCTAAAGGATTGAAATTTATAAAAATTAAACCATAAGGGCTGGAGAGATGGCTCAGTAGTTAAGAGCACTTGACTGCTCTTCCAGAGGTCCTGAGTTCAATTCCCAGCAACCACATGGTGGCTCAAAAATATCTGTAATGGGATCTGGTGCCCTCTTCTGGTGTGTCTGAAGACAGCGACAGTGTACTCATGTACATAAAATAAATAAATAAATAAATCTTTTTTTAAAAAAATTAAATATAATGTTTATTTGACAATTTACTTTGCTGAAGCTAAAAAATATTAAAACTATAATGCATTCAGCTTAGCTGTTGGAAATAGCATAGAAATGTAATTATCATTATTTTGGTGCAAACAACGAAAGATTAATTTTCTGGAGTTATATTTACACACATTAAATTTCTTAACTGTTGGCATATGAAAACAAAACACAGAATAAAAGTTAGCTGCTCATTCTGGCTGGGTCCATGATCAATGGCTTGGAGGCAGGTCCAGTCTATAATTGCAAAGTCAGGCAAAGGAGAGAAAATATTGAAAAATTTAGTTTTATACTAAGAGTCTAATTTGAGCCACTGAGACAGGGTGGTTTTAGCCAAGTTGTGCACACAACTGAACATCTTTCCCATCGAGTGGCTCACTCTCACGCTATGGTGCAGGCTTAAGCCAGTTATTTCTAAATCCCACCAAGTGATTTTTGGTTTTGTTATTGATGTTGGGGTTGTTTAATTGTGTTCACGGGTATCTTTAAGGATTAACCCAAATGAAATACAGTTTATCCCAGACTCGATCCTAAAAGAGCCTCATTCAGACCTACGCCAAACCAGCTTCAGCTAGCTTGCTCTAGGTTCTCTTCCCTCTGGTTTCTGAGAGCAAATTTTTACTTCAAATACTTCACCTTTAAAAATACCTGATAGGCCATTAAAGATCAGCAAAAGCAAAAGGCGTGTTTCATAGCTAGCATTTTATTGTTTTAGAAAAATTCCCAGATCATTTTTCACTACTATGCTTTAAGCCCATTTGGGAAGAGCAGTTGGCACTGGAAACTTTATTTAGCTTTTCTCAAAACTACCTGCCACTCATTAAAAATGTGTCCCCAGCTGGGCCCATAGTTAATTAACTGCTCTTTGCAAATTCCACCTGTTAAGGTTCAATATAAAACACCTTTTATTTCCCTTTCTGCTTGTGACCTAAATTATTTGGAGTCTCTGCTAAGGCTGATCTTGACCTAAGTCTCATAAAAATAAACACATTAGTGTGAGAGTTCACAACCTTTAGAAACTACCACGGCCTATCTGGGGGCTCCAGAGCTCTTGAATCACAGACGATAAAGCACACCAAAGTCCTAGGAGGAAATTATTTGACGTGCACACAGCCCAGAGAGCACCTACAAATGACGACAGTGTTTAATTAAATTTTATAATTAAGAATCCGATTCAATGTCATGATGAAATGTTCTCTGCAGCAAAAAATTGAGTGTTTTCTTAGGAGTTCACCTCCCTCCTCCACACAGTGCTCCTTCGCTCCTCAAGGTCCAAACACATGCTGATGGAGGGAGGAGCAGTTTAATAAGTTTCAGTTCTTACAATCGATTATATAGATCTCATAATCCTAGATAAGTTTCCGAGAGGCCATATCATAAAAAAGCCAATAATCCATATGACAATTGATTTTTTTTTCATTGCCATTTAGTTAAGGAATACCGTAAATACGAAAATGACACTGGGAGCGAATGTTCCCAAATAATTCACCACCTGTGCACCCACCACCTTTGTTCAGCCTCACCGTTATTCAAAGACAATACTTGCCCTGATACATCGCCCAGATGTGCCTGCTTTCCATCCTTAAAAGGAAAAAGACACAAATAGTCTTCAGAAGGCACCTGGCAAAGTACGTGTCTAGAAAGTGGGATGTGTTTTCAAAGAAATTTGCATTAGACGCTTTTCAGAATAGCTTCTGTAAAATTTCCAGCTCATACCAGAAACATAAGATAAAGAGGTATCTGCAGCAGAGTAAGAAAACAGGAAGCTCCAAATGTGCTGTCAAGCAGAGCAGGAGGAAATCTCCAGTATTCCTAAGATGGTCTAGAAAAAGAAAGACTCACCATTTCCATAAGATTCAATTTTAAATTTAATTCCTGATTTTAAAACTAAACAGCAGATAGCTGTGTATGCAGCGAGCTGTTTACTGGCCACCCTGGGGCACTTGTCCTCAGATTGGCTTCTTCTTGCGCCTTTATGATGTTTTTGGACACCTGCGAGATCCTGAAGGAGAAAAAAGAAAACATCTGCTCACATACATGCCTGTGGGACTTAGGGGTCAGCTTTATTGCTTAGGGTGGGATTGCTGTAGGACTCAGAAGGCGCCTGGACAATGGAACACTGGAAGATGAAGATCGATCTCACTGACGGGCTATTAACTTATGATTGGTTGCTTATGTAGTAGGCACCTCTATATATTTAAGTGATTCTTTGGGACCTAAATTACTTCAATAAGGTTGAAATAATAATAATTAAACACCAGCCTCAATAGGAAGTAGAAACAAGAGCTCAAGATGAAGTTTGGAGAGAAATTTTTAATTTCTCTAAGAAATCCTGGGGAAAGGCAGTCCCTAGAGCCTGAGCAGTTAGGTTAAAACACATTGGCTTAATTTAAATAAAATTTCTATTGGGTTGTAAAGTTATGAAGCAGTCGTGCTTCCAGTTTGCTAAGAAGTCAGAGAGGAAAGTGAAACTGAGTGTGCTTCTCCACATTGCATTCTGCCTTCTTTTCGTCCGTCTGTCTGTCCCTTCACCCTCTTTCTTTACCTCACCTGAAAAGCAACCAGATTCTTGACAACTAAGAGTATGCCCAGCTAACATTCCCTATTTCCTGATTTTTCATGTCCCCATCTTGCACACTCTCCCCTCGAAGTGGTGATGGAGAATGAAGGTCTTCTTTGACTGTGCCAAAAGTAAGGATCCCAGGATAAAGATGCTCTTCTAATAGTCTTTGGTATGACAGAAAGCGTGAAACCACATGCCTAACTTATCCACACATGCCATCAGCATTGGTAAGACATTCTACACAGCAGCCTTAGGCTCTGACTCCATAGTCTGCCTTCAAAACACTGCTCTGACCTGGCAATGCAGCTTGCCTTTTGCTTTAATGCCCTTTTATTCTTTATATTTTTCCATATATATCTTTTGTAAACAGGTTCAGCTAAATCTTATGTCTCAATATAGTGAATTAAATCTTTGATGCCTAGTAATATTAAATTATTGTTATCTGGTGTTTAATACCGCTAATGAGATAGAGAGGCAGACAGATGGTGACAAAGTGAGAATAGATAAAAGCTAAACATCAGACACCATAGCACTTTAGCCCTGATCCTCGGGAGGCTGGGGGTCCTTCTGCAGCATGTATTCAAGGTCAGTCTGGGCTACAGAGCAAAACGTCTCCAACAGTGGTATACATGAACTTGCCAGAGAGGGCAAGGGCAAGCAGGCAGGAAGCAGAGCTTCCTTCTGTGTCCTTTATACGTGCCGCCATCAGAGGGTACTGCCCAAACTTAGGGTCTTCCTGTTTCACATAATCTCCCACAGGAGTGCCCGGTAGCTTGGGTCTTCACTGATTCCAGATGTGGTTAACACAAATTAGTTATTTTACTAGTTGTATGGCATACCCCTCTTTTCTCCATATCAAAAAGAAGATAGTGATAAAGCCTGTATTACAGGAATGTCGTAAGGATGAAGTTGGGTGCTGTAGTTATCAAATGGTGGCACAAAAGAAGCAGTTGATAAATATGAACCAGTCTTAAAGTCAGAAACAGTCTATGCAGGGAACCAGGATGAGTACCAGCTATAAGGACCCAAGCCTTGTAATGGCAGCCCATCCTTCCCCTCCTACCTTCCAGTGTTAAAAGACACAAGTGGACAAAATCTCTTGGCCGGCCACAACTTGTATTTAACACATACAAGGAGAGCTGGCAAGAACGTCCTTTCAGTAGAATTACTGAAAGAAACATTTTTCCAAAAGAGGACGGGTCAAATCCAACCTGCCTGCCTCATATGATGTGAGGTCTCTGTAACATAACAGTGTGCTCCCTGGTGTGGGCTTGTCTCTGCTAACACAAGAGTATATTCACTGGCTATGCTTGAGTCTATGGTAATTCAGGATGTTGCCAAGAAGCACAGGAAAACATATTCTCATACAGAAACAACGAAACCTAACTGACAGTAACGTGGATGCTGTACAAGCCTGGAAAGGTTCAGATCCCCAGCATCCAAGTAAAAGGCAGGCAATGGCTGTATGTAACGTCAATCTCAGAAATGGAGTGGGATCTCAAAAATAAGCTAGAAGCCATCCAACACAGATCTCTGTCGCCATGGATACGTGCTCACCCGTATGCACAGGTACACACACACACGTGCACAAATGCACATGCACACAAACACAGGCACAGTCACACATAGGCACACACAAGCAAACAAATGATAACACAAAATAAATGTATGTTTATTTCACAAACACATGTGACACATGAGATATGTTCCATGCACATACATGAACAAGAAGGATAGTGCTGGCTAAATGTCTCAGCAGTTAATAGCACTGGCTGTTCTTGCAGCATACTTCAATTTGATTCCCAGCAACCACATGGTAACTCACAGGGGATCTGATGCCTTCTTCTGGACTCTTTGGGCACTCCATGTAAGTGGTTTATAAACATACATACAGGCAAACATAGATATACAAAAAAATAAATCTTTTCTTTTAAAGAAATTTGTTAGGTCAGGCATGATAGCATACACCTTTAATCCCAATACTTGGGAGGGAAATGCAGATGGAACTCTGTGGTTTGAGACAAACCTGGTCGACAAAAGTAAGTCCCAAGCCAGTGATGGTGGGACCCGGCCTCAAAAAAAGAAAAGCATTATCTCACGTGACAAATGGCAGGTGAGAAACACCTACGCATTAAAGATGCACCACCGACTGCTTGGTGGTGGTAATTTCTTTAATGATGATTTGGATGGTGAAGTATTTGGGGCATTTTTAAAATGTAGAGCACACAGCGGACCCATGAGTATACAATACTTAGCTCAGAAAGTAAAACATTGCGAACATAACTGGAGCTTCCCTAATGAGCTCATTCCTCCACTTCCTCGCCCCCAGACCCCTAGGTAATCACTACACTGAATTTTACATTATTTATTCACGTGGGATGCATTCTTCAAGGTTACTTTCTCAAGTTAAAAGGGCCAGTCTTCTATCAATCTTCAGAGTTAATTATTCCCTTTGTGCCTCTGTGTAGAATTTATGATGTGCTGAGGTTTAATGGTATCAGAACTAAGTACACCGTTTTTATTAAATCAAAAGAAGGAGAAAATACTATTTTAAGGCCATATAGCAACTATAAAATCTAATGTTCTTTTAAAAAGTTAAGAGAGGATATTTAAAAACATGTTAAGAAAAACTTTTATAGATGTAGGAAGAATTCAAACTTTGGCTCCCAACAATACAAAAGGTTCATTAAACCCTCCAGGTAATCGTTTGAGATGCTGAGGGGAAATTGCACAAATGCTAAAAACACACAGCTGAGGGTCTATAAAAAATTATTCAGATACCAGGACTAATGAAGGAACTGATCTGGGGCAGTACATGAGGCTGCCCCTGGGTTAGCTTCATGGTGGGCATGAATAGCAGTCACAAGATGACTTTGGTTTCAAAGGGAACACACAGGCTCGAGGGCACCCTGCTCCTGCAAGGTGATGAGTCAAATCTAAGACCCCAGTATAAAGCTAGAAGGGTGAACTCTCAATTAGGAACAAATGTTCAGCAACATAAGATAAAAAAACAGACATTAAAAAAAAAAAAAGATTCGGTTGGCTATACTTGGGCGCTAGAATAAATTGCTTAAGAAATATACAACGTACTGAACTGAGTCTGCATCGTGTGGTCTAAGAAGACACGCTATAGTGTGGGTGTGTACAATGTACTGAACTGAGTCTGCATCGTGTGGTTTAAGAAGACACGCTAAAGAAGCATGAAAGAACCCAGGGAGCCACAAAGAGTACACATAGAAGTGAATTCAGAGCTACTCTGGAAGAACACTTTCATTTTAATTCTATTTCTATGGTGTGTATCTTTGTGTATGGTGTACTGTGTGAGCAGGTATGCATGTGGAGATCATAGGACAACTTTGTGGAGTTGATTCTCTACTTCCACCTTTAAATGGGTTCTAGGTATGGAATTCAGGTCATCAAGTTTACACTGTCAAGTCAAGTCCCTTTTCCTGCTGAGCCATCTTGACATCCCTGGAAGAACATTCCTAACCCGGGCTGCTACAAGTTTCCCCAACAGCAAGTTCACAACCCATATTAAATGGACACTACAGCCAAAACCATCAGATCGAAGCACACATAATAAAAATGTCTGGTGAATAGTAGCAATAATTATGACCAAGAGAATTATCACGTATTTAACTAATTAGTCTAAAATCCCCAAAAGATTTTAAATAACTTCTGTATTCCTTAACATATACAAAAATGAAAAATGAGCAAACAGCTATTAGGGAAAGATAAATAACACCACACTGGGGAACGATCAGGACTGGGAAGCATTGGGCTACTTGTAGCAGCTTACATCAGCATCATGTGATAATATTAAACTGTGAGTATAGCTAATAACTCTTACATGAAAACTCCTCCACTGGCAATAAGATCAAATGAGAATCATTCCTCAACAATGCCCGTGAAGACACCAAAGTCTAGTACCACAGAATCCAGAGCAGTGGCTCTCAACCTGTGGGTTGCACCCCTTTGGCAAACCTCATTACGATATATAATGGCAGCAAAATTACAGTTATCAAGTAACAATGAAATAATTTTGTGATTGGGGTCACCACAACACGAGGAACTGTATTAAAGGGTCACAGCATTAGGGGGGTTGAGAACCTCTGCTCTAGACTGTAATCTACATATTAAAAATGACATCAGAGTTTGAAAGCTGAGGGTGATGAGAGGCGAAGGGAAATGATATTATATCTTTACATTTCCCTATACTTATGTATGATGTCTTATAGATTAATAACCAATAGACTATCACTGAGTACTTGATTTATACTTAGTCTCTTATACGATAAAGATGTCAGCATATTACTCCTCTGATTATCTTTTTTGATTTGTTTTGTTGAAATAAGGTTAGGCTGTATGGCCAAGATTGACCTCAAACTCCTTCCCCTGTCCAAGCATTCATCCTGCTTCCAGGCCAGTTTGCTGGTCACCTTTACCGTAAACTGAATGGATGTACCCAGTCCCATGTAACTGTCAGCGCTTTCTCTTCTGTACAGAGCCATCCTTGCTACTTGCCATGCCATGCTTCTGTCTATCTCCTGGTAGTATCATCTAGGGGTTTCCATTAGTCATCAAGGCTGTCCTTTCAAGCTTCTGGTGCATCAATTTCTGTTGTTGTAGGTGCCATATTATTGTTGTATGTGCAAAAGCTGTCTTCATCGCCTCTAGTGTGCTTTGCTCTAGGTCACCTTGCTGGTTTGACAAGATAACACATGGATCATGCACCTTTTCAAAAACTCTTTCTTGGTTCCCCAAAACCTACCTGTCCCAGATACTATTTTGTCCTGATGTTAAAAGTCCTGCAGAGCTGGCCTTAACTCATCTCTCTCCTTCATGCTTAAATGGTTGACAATGGCTTGGCAAGCCATATGTCCTGAGTAAGTCATGCAGATTTTTATCTCCCTGGGAGTCAGACTGAGTAAGAACCAAACTGTATTTTGTTTAGAGAAAACAAAAGGTATAAAGGCTCAAATATGTGGCAAGGAGAGAGAGAGAGAGAGAGAGAGAGAGAGAGAGAGAGAGAGAGAGAG